>JAWZYV010012000.1:0-348795 GCA_038373885.1 Cheiracanthium punctorium
ATAGTAACTATTAATACTATTATTATTCATAAAACGTGTTTCGATATCTCATATTTAAAATTAAAATCAAAACTTACAAAATTTTAAAGAACCATTTTGGAGGGGCCCCCTTTTAGTTGGGGGCCCGGGTGCTGGCCCCATATGCCCTGACTAAAATTATAGACGAAGATTTATTTTAATATAAAATTATTTTCTGAAATAGAAAAAAAACTATCTACAGGTATCTCTCACCCATTCGCGTGTTCAGGGACCGATTTGAAATGGCGTATAGCGTCTCATTTTCAAACTCTTCATCTAAACAATGAGCGATAAAGAACCCGGAACGAAAATGCGTAGTAATAATTTTTTTTTCAGTTAATAAGAGCAATATTATATTTTAAAATATGCAACTGTACAATTCAGTTTAACTTCTATTTCAAAAATAAAATGAACGTATACTTTCATTTTACATAGGAGGAACTAACTGCACTCACATTTTTTAAAATCAAAATATCACTTATACTGCAGTTTGTTTTTGCTTAGGCCGCGTTTGTAATACAATCTCTACTAATACCTTAAAATATCTCATTGCATTTGAAGTTAAACCATCCTTTTAAGATAACGTCTCCATTTTTCTTGGGCTCCTGAAACAGTAGCCCAAGCAACTCAACTCATAGCAAGCAACTTATCAAAAACAGTTTCAACGTTTTAGTTTACTGGATACTATTAGTCTAAGAGCCAGCGACCGCCAGACCTTCGTCATAGTATAAAAGCTAAACTTTCTCTGCGCATACCCCCCAACAGAGGTAGGCACAATTGGCCACTATAAAGTTTGGATGACCTTGGCTTTGGAAGGTAACAGGTGGCAAAGGTGTATAAAATTGCAGAATATTTTCGTCATTTCATAAAGCTTAATTTTTTTTATATGCTCTTCTTCGCAATACTAGAAATCACTTTATCCCTTGCCAAACACTTTTCCATCGTGGCAAACTCCCTCCAGACAGCCTCAAAGCCATGGAAAACTGTTGTGTTCGTAAACTCCCGCGACGAAGTACGTCAAGATGTCACAAAGTGCCAAGGAAATTTTATACTGCTACTTCTGAACTTTCTTACGATGCTGCAGCGCGCTCGTAATAGAATTACGTTTTCCATGACTTTGAGATTGTCTGGCGTATGTTAGGCGTTGAGGTGGCGTGGCGTGTGTCTGGCAAGGGATAAAGTGATTTCTAGTACTGCGAAGAAGAATATATAAAAAAATTAAGCTTTATGAAATGACGAAAATTTTCTGCAATCTTATACACCTTTGCCACCTGTTACCTGCCAAAGCCACGATCATCCAAACTTTATAGTGGCCGATTGTTCCTACCTCTATTGGGGAATATGCGCAGAGAAAGTTTCAGCTTTTATACTATGACGAAGATCTGGCGGCCGTGGGATCTTGCTCTATTAATTTTTATCAACATTTGCAGTTTTTTAAACACCGTGTCTCGGAGGAAAATGACATCTGTGTGACAGAATGTGTGAACTGCACCGTTGCATTTTCGCGTATAACCAAGAAAGGCGATTCAAAGGGTCGCTTATATAAGTGGGACACCTAAATCATTATTTTCCTGAAGGGACCTCACGAAATTCGCGTATAAGAGAGCTCACTGTATATTGGATTCATTGGAGTGCTCCTGTCAGTAATTTCATATCCAGAAGAAAATTCGGAGGGGGGAGAAGAGGGGGTTCATTTGCAGAGTCCATTTTTTTTTCGCCTATAATGGATCTCCAGAATCAAAGCCAATAAAATGCACTCCCCCCCATCCCTTCAGGGGCGTAGCCAGAAATTTTTCATGGGGGGGGGTTACGACAACTGCAGTTCACATAAATGCATACATGTGTGTGATAGGGGAATGGAGAATATACATTTTATATGACAAAAAATTCCTCATGGGGTGGGGGTGGGGGGTTATGACCCCCCTAACAGATCAGTCCTTAGCATAAAACTGAAATAATGGGTTTTTTAATTACGCGAGATAGGTATGTTCATGCTACAGACATCGAGCCGAAGCTAGTGGAAATAGATACCTTTTGGAGGCGCGTCGTTCCAAGAGCTCTAGCCCCACCCGTGGCATAGCGCTAGAGCACTATGAACTGGGAGACGGAAGGTGCTTCGTTCGAAACCAGGTCGCGCCCGCCGACCTGGCCGTTCCGAATTTTCCGTGGTTTTCTCCGAAACATCGCGCTCATACGATTTAGGATCCCTTAGAAAGTCCGGCCTAGATCCTTAACGCAGATGATTGGCCGTAACTCGCGTTTCCATTTCCAAGTAGATTTCATTTCCTCTATTCTCACCCGGCCCCGGTTGTAGGGAATAAGGTCAGTTGTCGGCTGCCAACTGGGCAGACCCAGTGCCTTAGTGACCGACGGAGCCCACAACTTCGAGAGGTGGTTTAGTCCACCACCAGAACCCCTCGACGGTCCTCCTTGAGACTGCATCACAAGAGACCGCAAAGCGGAGCAGGGTTCACCACCGACGATTTCAAAACAACCGGGGGAGAAGAGAGCTCCAAAATGGGTACAATCCACGCTTTTTTCCGAAACTCGCCTCTTCCCATACTTTGTGAGGTCATAAACCCCTTTATCACCTGCAAAGTCTAATGGATCCATTCCGGTTTGATCCTGTAGAAAAAAAAAATCAGGATCCAGGTAGAGGGGGAGGGTTTCCCTCCGTGAGGGACTTTCTAGGGGGTCCTCCTAACCCGTATGGACGCAAAGTTTCGGAAAAAACCCCATAAAACTCCTAGGTCGATGAATGCGACGTGGGTTTGAACCGGGCACCTTCCGCCTCCCTGTTCAGGGCGCAAATGCGCACGCTCACGGATGGGGTGACTTTCTAAGGGATTCGCTTGCATCCGGAGAAAACCTACCAAAACTCGAGACCGTTCAGTCGACGCCCGAACCCTACCATACCACTCAGCCATGTTGGGGGACTTTCCGAATGTCCCGCTTTTTTAAATAGAATGTCAAAAAAAAAAAAAAAATTCGATGAATTATAATGATCTCAGAAGAGATTTTAAATGTTAAGTTTCTTGACTCAGTAAATAGGATTTTAACAGATGGGATTGTATAGTTTTTTTCTTCGAAATAAGTAATACAGTCAAATTCAGTAAAAGTATAGTCAGTTAAACTAATCACTTCAGTCTAAGTGAAGTAAGAGTTCATCGCGTGCCAGATATGTGGTACGCGATGAACGTTTTGATCGTCCGCCCTCTTGCGGGTCGTTCAGTCGAGCGATGGCAACGGCTGCCCTTTTTTCAGCATGGCACCATCTGTCCAGCTATTCTCGCATTCTTCCATTTTTCAGCAGATGTCAGTGCTGTTTAAAAAGAATCGTGAGCATTTTTGTTACGGGAAACGACGTGCTCAAAAGTAAAAGATTCTCGTGGAAGTATGTCACCCGCCACTATTTTTTATAGAAATCACATCTATTCTTTCGTGACTGGCAACAGTCAAAACGTCCGTGGTTGGTGTTCCCAGAGCGGGAACACTGCGCTTTAAAGGGTTAAACAGTTGCTTGCCTCTTAACTGTGATGGACCATAACGTAATGGATTTCTTTTCAGTGCTTCTGTCTCATGTGAAAGAAGTATTAAGGATACTGGCATTCTTTGCGGCGGACTTTTGGCGGATTAAAGCGTCACCTCTGATATAGAAGGCCTCCACGCCGATTCAAAATGGCCGACTCCGAAGTTCAGTGCTCTGCGTTCATTTGAATGAGTTTTGACAGAAATAGTGCCCAACGTTTTCTTTTTGAACAGTAAATAAAATATCCATTCACATGAGACTGCCTTTATAAAAATAGAAAATTCTTCACAAGAACTTACCTCTTTAATTAGAAAAAAAAACTATTTTATAAATTTATTATATCAAATTCAAAATCTTTTCAAGTGGATTTATTGAACTCAATAGTAACTTTCTTATATAGTAGGGGAAAATATCAGATTTACATTAAATTGAATTATTACATGAGAAAATCCTCTAAAGCATATTAAGTTTGTGGTTTAAATTACTAAAAGTATTTCTATTTCATAGAATATATTTAGTCCATAAAAATCGATATTTGACTATCAAAATTTCAGCTTTTTTGCAAGAGGAAAAGATATTTTCATATTGAATAGAATTTTTTTAATTGCATCAAGAATAAATTTTCTGAAAGATTACCAAAAATGTCTTGAACTTAAAAAACATCTATTTTAAATTAATTTGAAATTGTATAAACTTTCATACTAGCTTTAACCTGCCGCATGTAAATTTTGCTTTGTATATAGTTGCTGTTCACCTGTAATAAAATTAATCTTCATGCGAATATACAATAAAAATATTTGTTGAATGCAGTAAAAATCCTAAGAAATTTGCAAACAACACACAATGTCTAGCTCTTCAGTGCTAGCTAAATTTGTGCTCGGTGTTGTATTTGGGAGTTAAAAAAATACAACTCTCATTTCAAGATTTGTTTTCAAAATATCAAAAATACATGTAAAATTATTACAATGAATACAGAACCTTTAAGTGATATCGTCCCATAATCTATCTAAGATTGATCCAGAACAAATAGTACATTTATTTTTCCGAATATTTCAAAATTAAATCTCATTAAACTCTGCTATGAATTATTCTTCTTTCAAAGTTATTTCGCTTTAAATGTAGCCCACTTTGGAAAGATTCCTAATAGATGCTGAATTGGCGAATTTTCGCGCCGCACTTTTTTATGTTTACCCTAAGAATCTTTAGCAGATGATCGCAAGACCGTTGTAGTACGGGGCCTTCGCAATTAGTAATGGGCCTGCGCGTGTATTTTGATGAGCCATCCAAAGAGGCCTACGGATGCTAGAGTCTTCACGTATACATCAGGCATTTCTCAAGCTTCCCAGTGCTTTCAAACGTTATTTAATGTAGTTTTAAGTAGTAATTGTGTTACTAATTCAAGTACGAATTTATGATTAATTTGTTTGCTATGATACACAGGGGCGTAGCCAAGGGGGGGGGGGTTAGGGGGGTCATAACCCCCCCCCCATGAGGAATTTTTTGCCATACAAAATGTATATTCTTCACTACATTGTCACACCCACGTATACATATATATGAGTTGTAGTAGTCGTAACCCCCCCCCCATGAAAAATTTCTGGCTACGCCCCTGATGATACATATTTACATAAAGAAAATAGATGCACATAATTTGAAGGAAAAACAAAGTAGCGCTTACTCTCATGATTCACGATTGCTTATTTTAGTTTCACAAGTGGATATTTAATATACTTTAAAATAACAATTTTAAATACACAAATGAGAAAGACATTTTTACAATGAATATTTCATGAACGTAGTCGTATTTCCTACGTTATTTTAAACAATTCAAGATTAATCTTTAACAAATGATGTATTAAAGCGCATTTCAGTGTTTTCGGGATATCCTGTATATTGGAGAAAATTGATAAAATACGTTCTATAGCGCGATCCCCGAATTAATTATTCTTTAATAAAGACATTTCTTGTAGTATATATTATTCTTTTGTCGCTTTCTCAATCGAACTTCGGAATTGAGCAAGCATAATGAACGCTTGTACAAATTGTACATTTGAAGTTTCTGTATAAACGGGCAAAAATCAATAATTTATAATTTACTGTATTTCTGCACTGTACCAGATGTAAGTCTTAATCACATAATCAAGGCATATATAACTGATAAATAACATTTTCAACTGGCAAAATTAAATTGTCTAAATAGTATCACAACGTCATGCTTATTTACAAGAATAAAAACTATTCAAGTAATACGAATTCTGATTAAAATAATTTATTTATAAATAACACATGAGTAATTATTCACTAAACATGATTTACATGCATATTTTTAGAATTTCTAAATACATTATAAGCGTTCACTTACCTTTACATTCAGAGCAAAATGTTCGAATTTTAGGATAATTTTCATGAAAGAAAATGGCGCAAGATTCACAAAACGATTACCTACATCTAAAGTTCTTTTGTACGACAAAAGTATAAAAAAATTGTTTTAAAATAATAAAATAATATAACATTTATAATACTTAGAATAATAAAATAGAATACTGTAACTGGGGAAAACAGGCCTCAATGATAAACTCATTTTTAGCGATGGCAACTCATAAGCAGGCCCGTTGCCTAGCGATGGCCCCGTGTAGTAAGACCGCAAGACCGTATGTAGTAAATTCCGCTTTCCAATTTGTCAAAACAAAGTTTGCGCGAATCGTAGCTTGTAATACAATTTTAAACAATCTTTATTTTATTTTTACCAATAATGAAATACAAAATAATAATTGCCTGACGTCATTTGAAACCCTTCTTTGACACATTTCAAAATACGGGATTGATGCTTTAATTTCAAACCTTATCAAATACAGGAATTCAAAGTCATCCATAACGTGAAATCATCCGCTACTACAAGAATACTATTTCACCGCACAACTGCTTTCGCAAATCGCATCCTTCAACGTCTTTGACTTTTCCCGCCATTACCGATGAGGGTTGCAAGAAATAATGCGTTCTCGCCTTCATTTGGCTTGCGTACTTCTGCATTCCACCAATGTTCTCGGTTAACATTGGTTAGAAAACAAAAGTTTAAATAATGTTTCCAACGAAGTTAACTAACTTCTCAAGAGCAAAGAGCTCTTTGCTCTTGATATTATATTCGGATGATATGATTGTCTTTATATTCGGAGGCAACATATCAAGGAATAGGGTATTGATTGCTCGAAACAAAAATTAGTTTCAACAAAAGTCTCTAGTTGACAATAAAGAACTGCGATCACGGAAAGGTAAGAAAAATGTAACATGTCACTTCCGATACAGACGGCGACTCTACTTCCTCATGATTTCCTCTGGTGAGTTGTTCGACTCTGGAATTTTCTCAAAGAAAATTGGAAATGTGACAGGAGAAAAACTGGAAATGTGACAGATTTCAACCATCACATCTTTTTGCATTTCGAAGCACCAATCACAGACCAATTGAATGCCGCTCTAGTTTATGGTGTAACAAGGTGTCACTTGTTAAGCAAAGAGAACCCATTGAAAACCACTAGTGAAGCATTTTTTGTGATGTTCTGTTAATAATTATCTACTTGCCTGGAGAGGAGAGCCTACGTCACTGAACGTGTTGCATAGAGCTACGTAAGTCCTTCCACAATTTTCTCGTCGCAATTTGGCTCCTCATCTGAAGAGGGAAACTTCTGAGTACTGACAAGGGTCGGAAACATTTAGCGGATGCCAAGAGTACTTTCGAAATCGCTGATTTAACATCTGTACACGTTAGTCTGCAGCGGTAAATCGGATTGTCAGTGTCGGAATTGAACCTTCAACCTTCTGGATATCTGTCCGGTGACTTAACTACTGAGCAACCACGGAGCTTATGTAAATATTATATGTGTGTTTTAAGTTTGTGCTGTCACAAATATTTCTGTGAGCAGGGCCGGCAGCAATTTTGCCATCGCTGAAAAAATGCAAAATTTAGCTTCCTGTTTATTATTTTTATTTATTTATTTTGCAAATTTGACCAAAAATGATGCCACGGACAAGAGTTCGGTATGTAATTACACCCCTTCTGCGGGAACGACAGTATGTAAAAAGAACTGCTATAAATAATGATGTTAATTATCAACCATTTGTATTATTTTCTTTTTGGTTAATGTCAAGTTACATTATTCCTAATTTATACCGATCACGCTGATTCTTTTTTGCCTTGTGAACTTCGTTGGATTTTATTTTTTTCCAACAATCAGCTTATCGTGGCCTGATACCTAATGGTATCATGCAAACAAGAAAATGTTATGTAAAGTATTGAAACTTTTGCGTTACGTTTCACGTCAGGATGTCCCTAGAAGTTATATTTTAATATGATCCCTTATTTCCATTTCTCAACATACGAAGTTTCGGATCTTTTTAAAGTTTGAATAAGGTACACTATTTAAAAGACATGCAAAAAATGTGACGAGGATTCCGCGGATTATTCATTCACTTGAAGAACACGAAAATTTTAAACAGATCTAAAATGCGACACACCACTGCTACTGTTTTGATTTGCAAATAAATAATGATTCCTCTAATTTTTTGAAATATCCAGTGATTTTCGAGGCAATTAAATACATTCTTTTAAATTCACTAAATTTCGATAACTTTTCAGAAAGTTTGCTTCCAAAGTGCAATTGGAAATTTTTAGCAACCAGAAGTTTAAGCAGAAAAGAAAAGGCTGATCATTTTGGCTCGAAAAGTGAATCGTTTGGCGTCTATATCAAGAAAACCTTGGCGCGAGCTCGGGTAGTGGTGAAGAAAGACAGTCTGAGGTTGTGAGTGATAGTATAGGTGAGGAACCGTGCCGCAGCCAGAAATTTTGCATGGCGCAGTTAGAGCTACTGCAACTCACATATATGTATACGTGTGCGTGATGAAGGAGTGAAGATATACATTTTGTATTGCAAAAAATTCCTAATGGGGGGTTGTGACCCCCTATCCCCCCCTTGCCTTCGCCTTTGGTGAGGAGTGTCACCTGATGGAGCGTTGGCGATTATATAGATATGATTTTCTTGGGATTATTGCGACCGGTGAATGTGTGGATAAGGCATTGAGTATTGGTAAATGCCTGACGAGTAAAATTGTGATTGTTCTGGATTCTGTCTTACTGCGTGGCTATCGATGGAACATTCTGGAGTTTCAGGCAGTTTTCTGTCGATGTAACATTAATTCCCGATAGAACTCCCTAAAAATGTTTTAATTATTTTATTTAAATATTTATGTGCAGTAGTTTCGAAAACATGATTTTTTTAAATTCGGGTCCATCATTTGTACTCACCCTGTATAATTTCAAATGCATTTAGTAATTTTTTTTAATTGTATGTGCACTTAATCGTATTCTTATTCATGCTTAATCTTAATACCTTTATCGCACATAAATTTCTCCGTGTTTTTGATAGGCAATTTACTTTGCATTTTATTTTCTTTGGTATTTTCCCACAAACCACTCCAGTTCATTCGGGCCTATTTGCTTTAAGAATAGCAATGGATGGCTCGCTTACTTACACTGACTTTGCAAACGATAACTCAACAACTGCTTTGTTAGGGAATTTAGCTACATTACTTTCGAGTTTATTGCTTAACGGATCTGGTTTTAGAAAATGTCGTTGCTGCCAAACCTCCATAAAATAAGGATCCACTTTTCGGGAACAATATACCTTTTTACGAAAATTTGAACATAGCAACCGCAAAAGTTAAAATTTTTGTTACAATTTAAGCCGAAAATTCCTGTTTTAAGAAAGTGATTAATCATATTCCGGAGAAGTCGGCAGCCACAGCTATTGTGTGTCATAAAACACGCTGTTTTGCTCATTTCGTTTATGAAATAGCACGTGATAATTGATACGATGTCAATCTAATTTAGAGTTGTCAAAAATTCCGGAATATAATGAACATCTATTTGCTCACAGTAACTTTTAAAACTATTTTTTCAAATTAATAAACAGCCTGTACTCTTAGCTCCGAATTTTCGCAAAAGTGCAAAATTACTGTTGAAAAGAGTTTTATTTTTTATTTTCCGGAGTAGTTGGAATCTCTACTAATATCCCTCTCTCTCACTATTTTTGGTAGAGCAATAGATGAACTGGAAGTTCTGGCCATGCAAAATTTTAGTTTCCTTCGTAGTTCCCGACTAATAACTCAATATTAACTCATAAAACGATAAAATCTAAATTCTATGATTTCACATTCTAAGTTTCACAAACTAAATTGCCGTAATAATTATCAAATTTCTCCAATAGGCACATTTTATTTCAATAAGAGTTCAGAAACACAAACGACTTCCTAACTTTCGTAGAATGGCAAAACTCAATTTCTACAAAATTTTGTGAATCTTACTGATAATATCTGTTCAATAAGTCTAAGTAAAGCATTTTCTGAGGGTAGGAAAAAAGAATTTGTAACATAGCTGCTAATCTGTACGGAATACAATTAATCACTTTTTTTGAACAGAAGTTTTCAGCTTAAAACGCACCAAATTTTACACGTTTGTGGGCCCGTTGCTACTGTGAGGAAATAATGTAAAAGTATACTGTTTACAAAAAGTGGGTAAATAGATTCCGTAAATATTGGCAGCTATGCTGTAGAGCGGCTTATAGAGGCTGTTTCAAAGTAAGGCATTCCGTCTTAGGAGGACTTGAAGTAACAAGCAAATAATTTCCGTTTCCAACAATCAATATCCCATCGTCTGATATATATTTCCTCCGAATATAATGACGTTACCTATAGCTGCCAACTTTTACGGAATATCATTAGCCACTTTTCTAAACAGTAAATTAAAGAGAAAAATTCAACTTTCCAAAGAGCTTGCGCGTAAATTAAAAAATCTGGATATATCCTATGCCGAAAATTATTGTTTAGAAAAGGTGGTTAGTTACATTCCGTAAAAGTTGTTAGCTATGCGTTACCCATTCCTGTCAACATCAAGGAATATAAATAACCACATTTGTAAACAGTTTTTTTTTATTTACGATACAGCGAAATTTCTCATTCACACGAGGCAGGTTGTCCACCTATAAGAAAGAGATTTCAAAGAAATTACTCTTTACGAAAAGTAGTTCGCTGTATTCCGTAATGTTGCTAGGTATGGGTACCCTCTTTATATTCGGAGGAAACATATCATGGAATAGGATATTAATTGATCGAAACAAAAATTAGTTTCAACAAAAGTCTCGTTTGCAACAAGGAACTGCGATCACGTAAATTAAGAAAAATGTAACATGTCACTTCCGATACAGACGGCGACGCCACTTCCTCCTGATTTCCTCTGGTGAGTTGTTTGACTATGGAATTTTCTCAAAGAAAATTGGAAATGTGACAGGAGAAAAATTGGAAATGTGACACTTTTCAACCATCACATCTTTTTGCATTTTGAAACACCAGTCACAGACCAATTGAATGCCGCTCTAGTTTATGGTGTAACAAAGTGTCACTTGTTAAGCAAAGATAACCCATTGAGAACCACTAGTGAAGCATTTTTGTGGTGTTCTGTTAATAATTATCTGCTTGCCTGGAGAGGAGAGCGTACGTCACCGAATGTGTTGCATAGAGCTATGTTAAGTCCTTCCAAAATTTTCTTGTCGCAATTTGGCTCCTCATCTGAAGAAGGGAACTTCTGAGTACTGACACGGGTCGGGAACAACTAGCGGCAGCCGATAGTACTTTCGAGATCGCTAATTTAACATCTGTACACGTTAGTCTGCTGCGGTAAATCGGAATATCATTGTCGGAATTGAACCCTCAACCTTCTGGATATCTGTCCGGTTACTTAACTACTGAATAACCTCGGACTTTATGTTAATATTATTTGTATGTTTTATGTTTGTGCTGTCACAAATATTTCTGTGATCAGGGCCGGCAGAAATTTTTCCGTCGCTCACAAAATGCAAAATTTAGCTTCCTGTTTATTATTTTTATTTATTTATTTTGCAAATTTGACCAAAATAGATGCCACGGAAAAGAGTTCGGTATGTAATACCACCCCTTCTGCGGGAACGACAGTTTATGTAAAAAGAACTACTATAAATAATGATGTTAATTATCAACCATTTGTATTATTTTCTTTTCAGTTAATGTCATGTTACATTGTTCCTAATTTATACCTATCACACTGATTCTTTTTTACCTTGTGAACTTCGTTGGAACTTATTTTTCCCAACAATGAGCTTCTCGTGGTCTGATACCTAATGGTATCATGCAAATAACAAAATGTTATGTAATGTGTTAAACTTTTGCGTTACGTTTCACGTCAGGATGTCCCAAGGTGTTATATTTTAATATGATCCGTTATTTCCATTTCTCAACATACGAAGTTTCGGATCTTTTAAAATTTTGAATAAGGCACACTATTTAAAACACATGCAAAAAATGTGACAAGGATTCTGCCGATTATTCATTCAGTTGAAGAACTCGAAAATTTTAAACAGATCTAAAATACGACACGGCACTGGTACTGTTTTTCATGTGCAAATAAATAATGATTCCTCTAATTTTTTGAAATATCCAGCGGTTTTCGAGGCAATTAAATACATTCTTTTAAATTCACTAAATTTCGATAACTTTTCAGAAAGTTTGCTTCTAAAGTGCAATTGGAAATTTTTAGCAACCAGAAGTTTAAGCAGAAAATTTTTATACAAAAGAAAAGGCTGATCATTTTGGATCGAAAAGTGAATCGTCTGGCGTCTAGATCAAGAAAACCTTGGCGCGAGCTCGGGTAGTGGTGAAGAAAGACAGTCTGAGGTTGTGAGTGATAGTATAGGTGAGGAACCGTGCCGCAGCCAGAAATTTTGCATGGCGCAGTTAGAGCTACTGCAACTCACATATATGTATACGTGTGCGTGATGAAGGAGTGAAGATATACATTTTGTATTGCAAAAAATTCCTAATGGGGGTTGTGACCCCCTATCCCCCCCTTGCCTTCGCCTTTGGTGAGGAGTGTCACCTGATGGAGCGTTGGCGATTATATAGATATGATTTTCTTGGGATTATTGCGACCGGTGAACGTGTGGATAAGGCATTGAGTATTTATAAATGCCTGACGAGTAAAATTGTGATTGTTCTGGATTCTGTCTTACTGCGTGGCTATCGATCGAACATTCTGGAGTTTCAGACAGTTTTCTGTCGATGTAGCATTAATTCCCGATAGAACTCCTAAAATTGTTTTAATTATTTAAATCCTTAAAAAGTCCATGACATTCCTCCGTTTTTCAGAGAGCCCTGGTTTCTTTGCCTGTTATAAAAAATCTTATAGTTATTTGAAGGAACTTTTCGGAATAGAACCCACTACAAATTTACGTTATTTGAAGTTCAATAAATTTCGATAGCTTTGTAAAGTGATTTTCTTCTATAAAGTTTGCGCATAGTAACCCTTTTCTCTAAGACAAATGTTACTGCTCACAAAAAGTGGTAAATTGTGTTCCGTTCATGTTCGTAGCTATGCGTAAGATTGTAAGAACAAAATACCGGGTGTTCCAAAAATGACCGGTATATTTGAAAAATCGATAAAAACCAAACGGGCAGCGATAGAAATAAACAGTTTGTTGCAATATTGTTGGAACAACAGTAAATTTTCAGGCAGACAAACTCAAAATTAGTTACAATTTTCAACAACAGATGACGCTGCAGGCGATTTGAAAGATATAGAAGAAAACGCAGTCTGTGAGTTCGCCATTCTGTAAGTCGTCTTTCTGCTGTAAGCGTGTGCTGTTCTCAAATTGGAAGCTTGCTGTGAAATGGCGGAACTCACAGAATGGCGAAATCACAGACTACGTTTTCTTCTACATGTTTCAAATCGCCTGCAGCGTCATCTGTTGGTGAAAATTGTAACTAATTTTGTGTATGTCTGCCTGAAAATTTACTCTTGTTCCAACCATATTGCAACAAACCGTTTATTTCTATCGTTGCCCGTTAAGTTTTTATCGATTTTTCAAATATACCGGTCATTTTTGGAACACCCGATAGTTTCCTGTGTTACTGTAATGGCTAATCTGCCACTTAAGGCAATACTTTAGGCCACTTAAGGCATTGGCATAAAAATGACGAAAGTGCAGCTAGTATATTTAGGAACCTTAAAAGTGTGACACCGTAACCTGTCTGTTTAGACAACTAATTGCATATCAAATTATAAAGCAGCTACATGTAATCTAACTGTCTTTCTTTTTTAAAATGCTTAATATTTATTCAGTACGACGCATTAACCATTACCTCAGGAAAATTAAATAAACAATAAGTATTAAGAAGGATTACATAAACAAAAACTACACGAGTTTATTCAAAGGAATTCTGCTTTAAAGGGAAAAAAGAGAAAAGAAAAGGAAAGTAAATAAACCAACCGGGTATCATAATCATAAAAATTTTGTAGCTCCATAAACCTTTATTTATTCCCCCACCCCCCAGAATCCTTGAGTCAGTATGCAATGAAAGTCAGGCACCTTAAATTTTAGAATTTGAGTACAAGTTTAGATGATAAGACTTTTCTCAAACAATAAGGAAGAGCCAACCCCGAAAAAATTAACATAACCTGTCGGCTTTTATATTTCCTATATATATGTTGCCGTGTGTTAGCAAGTGCCTATAAGGCCAATTGCGTACTCATTTGCCGGTGTCTCATTAGAAAGGAAAGGGGTACATTTAGAAATATAATTGCTATAAGAATATAAAACGTGTCTTATAAAAAATAATTCCGATAGATGTCAACTACTACGGAATATAATTGACCACTTTTTGTAAAAAGTATATTTTTTAGCATTTTTTCAAAATAATAACCATGCCCAGCGCTTTCGACATATAAAAAGCCTTACATTTCCTACATCACCAAGCCGTGACGCCATCATTAGGCCTACATTTAAAAGTTTTATTTTCAGAAAATAAAACTATTAGAAATTTCTGATGAATTTACCATAAGTGGCAATATTTTAATAATTTGAGATAAAAATATAACTTTACGGCAAAAAGCAGTTTTTAACGATGACCATAGTTGCCGTCTACTACGGAATATAACTATACACTTTTTGTAAACAGTATTTTTTTTGAAGTATTTTTTCAGAAAAGTAAACAGCTTTCGGGAGCAAAAATTTGGCGATATTTTAAGCCAAAAATTATTGTTTTAAAAAGTGGTTAATTATATTTCGTAGTAGTTGGCAGCTATGATGATGACTAAAATAAGATAGAAAATAGATCATAATGTTATATGAGAAAGGTATTTTATTAATGTTTAATTTATTTTCTAATATTTGTAGCATTCATCAGAAATTTTAAATAGTTTTGCTTTGTCAAATAAAAACTGTGATGACGTTGCTTTCGTAGGCATAGTAATAACATCAAAGTTTGGTGAAGTAAGAGTTGTAGGGCTTTCTACATCTATCTAGGATGTGCTGCCAGCCCACGCGACTTTTGTGACAATTTTGCGATATTTTAAGCTGAAAATTATTGTTAAAAAAAGTGGTAAATTACATTCTGTAGTAGTTGGCAGCTATGTGATTCCCCATTTATTTTAAGTTACAAGCCAGACAAATACATTACTTTAAGTTCACTGAATTTCGAAGGCATCTTAAAAAGCGTGACTGGCGAGATATACTCTCTACGATGCTGAAGTTTTAGCCACATCCCTTTGCATCCCAAGAGTAGTGCTGTAAAAGTAACGACAAAATGAGTATCCGTATGTATTAGTTACTTAGATGTTCGCTATTCGTTACTAAGTATTCGTTACTCGTTACTTTCGTTACTACTAATAGAATCGGTAATAGGGTGTTATATAGTGCCCCATAACAACACATCCGGGACAGTGTTGTTATGGGTATATGCCGCCCATACATAAACCCATAACCAAAAAGAATTTTTTTTAGCGAAGTTGTACAAAGTTGTATTTAGAGCTTATTTTCTCTGATTTACAGTTTGTTTTTATACACATTTATGGTTTTATACAATGCTAAATTATCCGAATTACTGAGTGCACATAGAAATCTTCCAAAGACATACGCCATTCTTTTTTTTTCTCAACCCCCCCTTTTTTAATTCTGAACGCTGGTTTAACCTGTTCATTCTTATCATAAAAAGTGTAAAGGAAAGCTTGTGACTCGTGTTTTTTCTGGGAGCGGGTTCTCGAATACTGAGATCCAGGGATTGGGCCACATATATAAAATTCACAGGGCAGGGGATCTCAGTATGATATCAACTACTTTGCGTCTCTACAAGCATAATATCTTTATTATTTGTGAGTTCTTATTTCATATCAAAAACTTCTTTTGGTGGACCATTTTTCGAAGTAAATTAAAAATTACCATATTTTAAATTAAAATTGTTTTATTCAATGAGAATTACCTATTTTTAAGATATTTCCAGTTCTATTTCTGCACTTTTGGGATGAAAGGGGTTAGCCCCTTCTGTGGGTGCATATATGAGAGCATTCTTTAAACAAAAATTATCACTCCTTTCATACAGAAAGAATGGTTGCACCGGGCTATGCGTATTCCATGAGTTCATGGAATAAAATGTACCATAAAATAGGGCAGATGGCCCCCTAAACGCCGACATTTTAGAAACATACTGAACTTCATTGAATTATTTTAATACCAGTGGCTTACGCAGGAGTGGGCATAGAAATCCCGGGTCGCTCCCAATTTTTTATATATTTTTTAAACAATTACTTTAAAAATGTGTTTAGGTTTCCATGCTAAATATTTTTTTTAGTTCCAAATAATATTTTAAATAATAAAAATGTGTGAATTCGTTTACTTTATAAAAATATATTTTTTAAAAGGTGTATTTAAATAATTTGTTATTTATTACTCATATTTCGATTCTAGCTAAAAAAAAAGAAAAAGTTAAGTTCGCAATCCTGCTTCGGAACCACCCTGAAAGAAAAAATTCTGATTGCACCACTATTTAGTACTAAAATGTTAGAAAGCCCGAAATTAGCACCCCTTACTAACATGCTTCTCTTATATGTATTGCTCCTCTACAATTATAAGAACACCTCCTTCCCCCCCCCCCGCAAAAAAAAGTTCAACTGCGCATAAGAACATTCTATACACCGGATCCTATCCTCCCATTGTACGACCCATATCAATGGAGCAGCAGATAGTATATCCATCTCCATAACTGTAACGATACATACGGATTCTTCCAAACCTCATCAAAACGATACCATCCGGCTCGGCACAAACGAATTGCAACCAGAACATACTACTACTCAAATACCGAAACTGATTTTTCCCTTCAAACAGCGAGAATCCATAATACTTCCGGTACCTAGTAACGGAACGGAACATACTATTACTCAAATACCGAAATTCATTTTCTCCCACCCGCAGTCTTGTATTCGAAGTTCGAACCTGGTCGATCCGAAATGCACACTCGAAAGTCATTTTCCCCCTTGAAACCGCGATCCGATATCCAGTAACTGCCAGTAACAAATAACAGAAGATATTAGTACTCGATTACTGGAACCTGTTTCCCCCCTAGTTCGCCTCGCCTGGCAGTCTGTATTCGAAGTTCGAAGCTGCTCGATCCGAAACCTTCGGATCGAGTAACGATATCAACCGAAAAGTAACAATTCGTTACTTCGAGTCTGAGTGATTATCCGTATCTTAGTACCGAATACATGCGGTTTGCTTCAGCTCTAAGAGTCATACGACGAAGTGGAAGGATCTTAGTACGAGATGGCCACAGTAAGATGGTCACACACCGTAGGTCACATGACTCTTTAAGTGCAAAACGGTGAGCCAAAATGTTAGCACCGCAGCCTATCTCGTGAGCCACGATAAATGTCTACTTCTAAAAAATAAATGGAAAATTTTAGCAGCCAGAAATTTATATGGGAAAATTTTATATATAAAAATCTTTGACTAACAATAATTATTTTGAGAAGTGTCTTGACATACGGATCAAGGAACTTACTCGTAAGATCGAGTAGTGTTGCCTAAACCAGTTCAAGAACGCGAGCTGAATCAGTCGCAATTCGGGTGACGACAACACCTCCTAGATATAGAATCCTCACCGAGCTTTCACGTTATCATTTGACCTTCATTTAAAAGTTTTATTTTTATAAAATAAAATTATTAAAAATTTCTGGTGAATTTACCCATAAACAGCAATATTTTAATAATGTGAGATAAAAATATATATTTACTACAAGTGGTAATTTTTAACCATGACTAGTTAGATAATATGATAAGGAAATCGATCATTGTGAATAATTTTGCATGAGAAAGGTATTTTATACTATAATGTTTAAGATATTTTCTAATATTTGTAGCATTTACCAGAAAATTTTAATAGTTTTATTTTGTGAAAATAAAACTTTTAAATGTAGGCTTAATAGTGACGTAGGAGTTGTAAGGCTTACTATATCTAGGAGGCGTTAGTGAGGAGCACCACGTCGGTAGAGCGTGGTTTTGGAATCTAATGACATAACTTTATGTATATGCTTCTGGCGTGTGAATAAGACGCTGAGGTGTACGATTGTGAAGATTCTGGCCTACTTGCTATGGCGCGAACGGTCAATAATTTTGGGCGGTTTTCTGCAGCTATAACACGAATTCGAGTTAGAACAACTTATAAATGTTTTCTCCAAGGTGCTCCTTCGTTTTTTAGATAGATCTCTGCAATGCTTGCAGATTTACTTTCCGATTTACTTTGCATTCCACTGAAATTTTCTTAAATACAGTCACGAATTTTAATCATACGTGTATTTTTATTTGCTACATAGTTCCAAATTGATTAATTTTTTTAAAGTTCGTATAGAATTCACTAATTGTGCTTAGAATCACTTGCTTATTCCATTTGTTTGTTTACTAATCTTATTTACGGGAACTACTTATATTTTTGATAAACTTTTTGTTAAAGAAAAACTGAGTACGCTTTCGGCCATAACTTGCATTCAGTACAATAATGTACTTTCATCACACGTGTGTTAAGATCATAGTTAATCTCACTCATCTTCATGAACATAAATTTCCTCTATGCTTTTGACAAGGAATTTACTTTGCAGTTTATGTAGTAGAGCGTTATATTTATAAAATATTAATTTTGATATCCCGATTGCATATATTTGATAGAGCAATTATTGTTCTTTAAATTCATGTCTTTTCATGTTTTGAATTCCTTCGCAGCCTTCGACTAATATTTCGACCACTCATAAAATGATGATGATCGAAAAGAGCATTTCACCAAATGCATAGCTACCAACTATTTGGCAACATTATTAACGACTTCCTGTAAACTGTAACTTTTAAGTACATACACTACACAGCGCCTGCTTTAAGCAGCGTCTTAAAACAAATAATGATTTGTCTGATGTTTTTTTTTAATTTAAGAAAAGCAGACAAATAATTATTTTTCCGCGGCTTTCAAGACAGGCAAAAGCATTATTTTAAGCTCACTAAATTTTGATAACATTTAAAAAGTTTACTTCTAAAATATAATTGGAAATTTTTATCAACCAGAAGCTTAAGTAGGAAATTTTCATTTAAAGAAAACGGTGGGTTGCAGGTCATGTGCTTAAAAGTGGCGAAATACAAGATCATGAAAGCCTACTCGTGCGGTCGAGTAGTGTTGAAGGCAACAAGCAGAAGGGGTGCGAGAGAGTACAGGTGAGGAGTGCTTCGTCCATGCAGTGTTGGCGAACGTGAAGTTACATCACATATGGTAGCTGTTGCTGACCCGGTTATAACCAACACTTCCTAGACAGAAAGCCTTACAACTCCTACGTCACCAAGCTTTGACGTCATCACTAGGCCAAAGTTTAAAATTTTTATTTTCACAAAGCTATTAAAAACTTCTGGTGAATTTACCTATGAATAGTAAAATTTGAATAATTTGAGATGAAAAACACAATTTTGCGACAAACTGCAGTTTTTAACTATGACTAATTAGGTAATATGATAGATCATACTGAATAATTTTGTATGAGAAAGGTATTTTAATTTTTAATGTTTAATTTAAGATATTTTCTAATATTTCTAGCATTCACCAGAAATTTTTAATTGTTTTATTTTGTGAAAATAAAACTTTTAAATGTAGCCATAGCAATGACGTTAAATGCTGGTGACGCAGGCGTTGTAAGGCTTTCTATATCTAGGAGGCGTTGCTATAACCAGCATTTCCTACATATAGAAAGTCTTACAACTCCTACGTCATTGGTTTTTGACGTCATTAATAAGCCTGCATTTATTTTCAGAAAATAAAACTAGTAAAAATTTCTGGTGAATTTTCCCATAAATAGCAATATTTTAATAATTTGAGAAAAAAAATATAATTTTGCTGGAAATGACAGTTTTTATTCATGACTAATTAGATAATATGATAAGAAAATAGATCATACTGAATAATTTTGTATGAGAAAGGTATTTTAATTTTAATGTTTAATTTAAGATATTTTCTAATATTCGAAGCATTCACCAGAAATTTTTAATAGTTTTACTTTTTGAAAACAAAACTTTTAAGTCTAGGTCAAGTGATGACGTCAAAGCTTGGTGACGTAGATGACGTATGTTTTAAGAATGTAGTTTTAACTACATTCTTAAAACATGTGAAGAACAGCATATTAAAATATGCTGTTTTTCGTGCCCACAAAATTCTTCTGCGTTTTTGATTGGGAATTTACTTTGCATTTTAGTACCTCTTGTATTTTCATAACCACTTCAGCTCATTTGGGTCCATTTATTCTACCATATTACTGGGAGACCAGCTTACTTACTCTGTCTTCGTAGAAGATCACTGAAGACATGATTTATTAAGAAAATTTATTCTTTACTTCTGATTTTATTACTTAGCAGAAAGAATTATTTTTGCGGTGTTGTGTATGTCATTATAATCAGTGTTTTGTTCGTTTCGTTTATGAAATAGCCCGTGATATGCGTAAGGAAGCCGATCTAATGTCCCTCTCGCATATTTTTTGGCAGAGCAGTTCTTGTGCTAAATCTTCTGGCCTTGTTATTCTTTGATTTATATCTTAGTTCCAAGTAATAACTCGAAAATAAAAGAACTGATGAAATTGTCACGATGATCGAAAAATATTCTTTTCATCACATGCTAATCCAAACTCCCAATTACATCCCACACAATCACTTTTATTTGAAAACATTATTTAGGATATAAAACGTTCAGTGAATGTATATTCCACTTATTGTAAGTTTCTTAAACAAAATTGTCGTTTAGAGAAGTACAGAGGGGTTATAATTAAACTTCCCCTACGAACAGGGCCGGATTAAGCCGAATAGGGACCCCTAGGCTATGGAATTCCTGAGGCCCGCCATCTTCTATAAAAGTTGTCTGTTAATATGCTAATTACTATTTTTTGTGAAATAAATTAAAGTAATATTTATTAATTATTATCTTGCACACATTAGGCGGAAATGCACAATGGATACAATCGATAAATTTAAATTATGTAATTTTACTGATATAAATATGCATAATAATATTTGAAATTACCTGGAGCATGAAAATATGTGGATATACAGGGTGTCCCATAAATACCGCCCAAACTCTGCAAAGCGACATTCCTCGTTGAGAGTACATGAAAAATGCCCAAAGAGCTGTACTTGTACGATCCATAGTTTTCGAGAAAAATAGGAAAAACAAAATATGACGTCACATCCGGTGCCAGAAAAAACAACTAGAAACATTAAATTGGACACTGGATTACATATGGGGGACTCGGTTTTACGGCCGCTACAATCATTAGATCTGACACCTGTGGATTTCTTTCAATGAAAACGTTTGAAAGAGTTGATATATCGAGTCCTAATTACAGCAAATAGGGATTCAGTCCCTCCCCTTCATGCTGGTGTATTTATGTGGGTACCAGATTGATGCAAAGTAAGCAATTGGGCATTACACTGCGCACACATACAAGCCTCTATATGCACGGTGGACATTTTGAGCATCATTTTATGAAAGCATATGAAAAAAAAAAAAAAAAAAAAAACTATGTTCAGGATTCCAATAAATGCTCTTTTCGTGCACCGGAAATGACGTTTCTGCTTATTTCTCGAACTTTTCTTGAAAACTACGGGTCGTACATGTATAGTTCTTTCGGCACTTTTTTATGTACTTCCAACAAGGAATCTGGCTGTGCAGAATTTAGACGGTATTTATGGGACACCCTGTACATTGAATTTTGCATCATCAGATTTATTTACCATTTACTTCTACAAAGAGCGCGATACACCTAGATGACTCTGAATCACTTGGTAATGTGGAATGTGTCAATCTTATCATCAATTAATAATCACTTTAAAATGTGTTCAATTACTAGTCGAATTCTTTAAACCTTTCCTTCCGTTTTTAAACAATGTGTTTGACAGCCGAGTATTATATTAAAAAAGAGAATATTGTAGTTTAAGAGAAATTCGAATGTTGTATTATCAAAGTCTGAATTCTAACACATCAATTATAAATTAGTTGAGCAATAATTCTTAAGATTACTTAATTTTCCTCAAACCATGCTCGAAAATATGACAAATATTTCAATATTAAAAAGCATCCAAAAAAGCTAGTGTTACGAACAAAATATAATTAAAAACTGTGTTAAAAATACACATAAATAAAAATAGATCAGTACGCACGTTTCAGGAAGAACAAAGGGTCCACCCTTTTTCAGCTGCAAAAGTACCAACCGACACACAGGCAAGCAAAGAAGTGAAAACAAATATTCTCCCTTTGTACGAGATACATTATGTAAATTTCGCAATCCACTGAAGTTATAAGCAACGTAGTACATTTGGATTTTCTTCTCTGTTTGCCTATCTGTGTGTCAATTGATACTTTTGAAGCTGAAGAAGGGTAAATACTTTTCACCACCCGGAACGTGTGTACTGATCTATTTTTATTTATGCGATTTCAACAATGTTTTTAATTATTTAATAATACTTCAATATCTTTTAAGATGATCATTATCTCGTACATGAATATAACATTTACAATCTCACAATGCTATCTGATTCTTAGTTTTTTCGGTGTACACCCTATCTCTCGTAGAAGTTTGTCGCTATAATACTGAAACATCTACATAGAAAGAATAATTTATAAAGCCTCACTCATTGTAAGGAAATATTTTAAAACTTAATAATCATCAGGATTTTAAACATTCACTTCTCTCAATTTTCTTGCAGAAAATCTTTTAGAATACCTTGAAAGTTTACGCTTCTCCTTATATCATAATCAGTGGACATGATTTCAAGCGAGTTTAGACGATCTTAGGACATAGTGGATCGATGACAATGTTTTAAAAACTTCAACTCCGAAAAAGTTCGTTCACCAGTGGCATTTATTATACCTGTACATTTTTAGTGCAGTAAAAACGTTTTGAAACAACGGTAGCCGTTGATTGAACGATGTTTTTACATATAAATCTGTAAGATCGCGATGCTGCATTTTTTTTCTGTGTAATAAAGTGCTTAAAATGAATTATTTCATTAAATTATAACTCAATATCCTCCTAACTCCCTAGAAAAGTTTTAGCAGCTTGCATAGTCTCAGTATCTATCTTCGTTGAGAATTCTACGAGGAAACCCAGTAAAGAATGAATTTTACTATAAGCTTCTATACACCGTGTCAGTTAAGTAATAAGTTTATCCGTCACTGGTAGGAAAGAGAGTTTCTATCTTAAATTTTCTTCGTCCTCTGAGTACAACCTCGTTTTCATTATTGCCATAGTGTTACCTTTTTCTTACATGACCTTGCTTGTTTTCATCAGTGTGCCACGTATTCACTTTTTCTTCAGCCTTCTTCTCATTACTCATCAAGCATTTCTCTTACCGATGGTAAAAAGTTGTTAAGGAATTTTAATAAATGGAGAGCAAACAATTATATTCATTACATTATATTACATTATATTACATTACAAATTATATTCAGTGCATTTTTAAAGCTGCTGTAGCCTTCAAATAAAGCCTTGATTGCATCATCTCTATCCATGGACGCCCATAGAAATTTTTCTAAGAGGGGGGGGGGGGTAAGCTTTAAAAACATTTTAAGGGTTGCAAATTTCAAATTTGTAACAATTTTAGTTCCGATTTTTCTTTGTGGTGCAACTTTATTTACATAATAAGACAATATGCCAAAACTCTAAGGAGTGTCAAGTGTCCTACGTTGCCCCTCCCCCTTATGGATGCCCATGGATCTAGCACTCCACCTTGTATCACAAACCCTTTTCAGAACTAATGAAGATTCCTTTTTAAATCTTTCTCTTCAAGGCATTTTAACATCGCCGTCCATTTTAAAATAACAAAGGCAATTTGAGCCAGAGAAGAAGTTTTATAGTGTCCGAACAAATCCAAAGAAAATTGTTGCACCGGTGCAACTTTCCAGAGCACAAGCACCCACTAAATTCAAAGAGTGTGCTGTACAAGGTACATAATGTGCGAGAGGATTTATTTTGCAAATATGAGATTTAAGACCATTGTACCACCCTGATGTGTTTGCTACATTGTCATAAGATAGTCCTCTCATATACATAATTATACTGCAAGTGTTCAAGGGATGCTGGAGAGAAAACTACAGAGAGTATTCCAGTGAAATTTGGTATCTACACGTTGCAAAACATGCGCAAGCCAAATATGGAAAATAAAAAAAATCGTCATTTTCAGCCGATAGATGGCGCTGTACCGTATTCCAAAGCCACCGGTGGCATATACAACTTCCAAAACCGATAGACAGAGCATATTGACATTCTAAGAGACAGA
This sequence comes from Cheiracanthium punctorium, assembly GCA_038373885.1. Taxonomy (NCBI): domain Eukaryota; kingdom Metazoa; phylum Arthropoda; class Arachnida; order Araneae; family Cheiracanthiidae; genus Cheiracanthium; species Cheiracanthium punctorium. Next base: position 24,250 of record JAWZYV010012000.1, read on the forward strand.
TAAACAACAAAAATATCATTTACAGTTTATCAAAATTCCATAAAATTCGCTTCAGTAATTAAATTTTTACAGTAACATGTAATCAAAAATTAACGTAAATTAAGATCACAAATTAAACAATTCATAAAGGCGCTTTGGAAAACAATTAAACCATTATTCATTCTCATTGACACTCATTGGACCTCTTCCTAGTCGTTTCGTACGCCGGTATTCTTTCAGAGTAGCTGAATAATTGCTACTATTCTGATAGAATATCTTCACTAATAATGCACATTCCTTCTTATTCAGAGTCATGATTGACCATTACTCCATATGGTCTTGTTTTTACACTGTTCGATGGGCTTAAAATTAGCATATATGACGTCCATAAGCATTGAAACACGGTATAGCGCCATCTATCGGTTAAAAATGGCGATTTTTTAATTGCATATTTGACTTGCGCATGTTCTGAAACGTGTAGATACCAAGTTTCACTGGAATATTCCTGGTAGTTTCCTCTCAAGCATCCCTTAAACACTTGCAGTTTAATTATGGCCACCCTGTACTTTATATCAATACCATATTTTTCTAAGAAAGCTAACACAGTACTAACAAGCGCTTTTCCAACATGATTTCCTACAGCTACAAACGAAAGGAAACATTCAACAACTTCATCTGACGCATTAACGTATATAATCGCTAATATCAGTGGGTGAGAGTGAGCCACATCCGGTGTTGATTCGACGCTTAATAAAAAGTACGGCTTCCTTGATTTGCTCTACTACGATGCTCAGTTCTCCCCCCCCCCACACCACCACCACCATTATTTATATTAGTTCATCACAAATTGAGGATGACAAATATGACTTTTTTTCTCTACGCTGATTTCCATAGTTTGATAAATAAGAGTTTAGAAAAGGGTCGTACTCTGCAATTAATTCTAAAATTCCCATCCTCTTTAATAATAGCGTATCCTCTTTAATAATAGCGTAGTATGCTAATGAGATGTATGTGTGTGTGTTCGCTATAGGTAGCCAGAGAGCTTGTCGGATCCGGGTCAAATTTGGCACAGAGGCTAAATAGGTAAAAAAAAAAAAGCCAGTGCGGTAAAAAAAATTTTTGAAATTCGAATTATTTAGAAGATATTAATTAAAAACAGAAGAAATGAGCATCTAGCTTACCATATTTGGCGACCTTGCTCCACCAAAAAACGATTTATGCTTTTGCAACAAAGCAGGAAAGCTCTTAAAAGTATGTTGGATTCGAAAAAACATTAAGTTGAAATTACGCCAAGTTAAGATTCACGAGAAATAAATACGTGTGTTAACATAAAGTTAACTATTTTCAAATAGCAAGATCGTTTGGATACCGGGAGTTCAATATTAAAGATGAAGCTTTTTTTTTTTTTTTTTTTTTTAAACCACTCAGATCCTTGGCAACCCTTGTGAAAGCCGCCATTTTATCCCTTGTGCTATGATTGAACTAGATTTGATTGCCACTGAAAGAATATTCCATTGTTTTCGTTAATAATAAAAAAAAACCATTTTAGATTTCAAATGATTTATTTTACCCTTGGGAGTGCTTAACTAAGGTATGATTGCGTCTGGAAGAAGATTTTACCGTATTGATTTAGATTTTACTACATTCGTATTAGGTATGTAAAACTTTGTCCTAAAATCTAAAAAAAAAATTAATAAATAAAAAGAAATATACCAAAAATAGCGAAATGCAATCGGAAAGTAATTTTATTTTGCAGCAAGCATATGTTACGTAATGTTACGGTTGTAGCATGGTTAAATACAAAATTAAATGAGTAAATGGGAAATTTTTAATGCATCATGTTTCAAAAGTGATTTTGCAACATTCAAAATGAAGAACATTTTCAGCTGAGTGAGTTAAAGTAATTAAATTCATAAACATAAGCAACGGAGTAAAATGCCACTTATTAATTCTAAACTCAAGGCCTCCTGCAGACGATAAATCTGATAACACGGAAGAACCAATGCTAGAATAAGCTCGACTTTTAGTAGTCTTAAGAGGCATAGTGACATCAGCTCAATGTATTCACAGTCGAATCGATTGCCAAGGTTAAAAAAATGTTCTTTTTCTTTTTTAACCCATTTGTGCCTGGATATTTTTGCGACTTTCTTCAATTTTTACTGATAACAGAAATAATAGATAAATTTCTGATGTCAACTTCTTGAATAAAGGATGATTTCTTTTAAAATCATTATGTACAAAAATCGAAATATCAACATCCTACTTGGTCATGTTAAAATATTTTGTAGAGTTGAGGCTCAGTACTCATGAATAAAGGCTAGGAAAAATAAATAACGTTTTCGAGTAATAGCGAAAATGCCGTCCCAAAAAAGGGACACTAGGCATAAATGGGTTAAATAAAAGAAATTTTACTATAATTATTTTAATTACTATATAGTTGCGCTGATCCCTGACTTCAAGATAAAACTTTTTCCGCCATTACTGCAAAACATTGCAATGTCATGGACAAAAAGCCTAATAATTTCTACATCGTTTGTACGATCCGCTTGAAAATTTTCATAATTATGTATAAAAATATAGAAAACAATCTGTGCCACTTTAAAAATCTGAAAATCCACCCGTTCCCTCATTTTAAAGCGATTTTTCGCTATTTTCGGCAACATTTCATTTCCGAGAGTCAAAAAAGTTAATCATTTGCGTAACCAAATTAGCTATTGCAAATGACAATGACTTCATTTTGACGTCATACTTAACAGCTTTTTCCAGATTTATAAGTTTGTTTATTTATTTCATCTTATAAATAAAAATGAAATTCTGTTTGTGGATTTGATTAGTATACAAATCCACAAAAATGGACCTATCAGCCTGAAATTTTGCACAGATATGTAAAATAATATAGAATAAATTATAGTCCACTTTAGCCCATTTGTGCCTGGATATTTTTGCGACTTTCTTCGATTTTTACTGATAACAGAAATAATAGATAAATTTCTGATGTCAACTTCTTGAACAGGGGATGATTTTTTAAACAATCATTATGCATAAAAATTGAAATATCAACATACTACTTGGTCATGTTAAAATATTTTGTCGAGTTGAGGCTCAATACTCATGAATAAAGGCTAGGAAAAATAAATAACATTTTCGACTAATAGCGAAAATGCCGTCCCAAAAAAGGGACGCTAGGCATAAATATGTTAAAACTTTTAAAGTCTACCCGTTCCCCATTTAAGAGATTTTTTATGTTCTCCACGCAGAAAGCTTTCCGTAATTGTAACCCCTGTAGTGAAAAAAGTATGAAATAAGCATCATTATTGCCATGTGTGGCGATTTTGCCGAATAAAATGTTTTAAATTCTTAAAGTAAGAATAAAAGAATAATAATGATTTTTTTTTAAAGTTTATATTTGTAAGGTTATTTTTTTTTAATTATAATATCGTGTGCATGGGAAATCAGAGCAGGAATGTAAGGTTTTATACGCAAAACAATAAGAAATGAAGATTTCCGAGGCTAATATGTAAAATTTTTTAGTTTGGCGAAAAATAAAATGGCTAATATGCCGATTTAGAGAAAGTGAGTTCTAGCGGTTTGCACAGTTTTCGGCTTGGTGCAATTTACTGAGAGCTTAAGGAAATAGATTTTTGAAAACAAGTGCATAGACTTTATTAGAATACAGCGTTAAATTCTGATAATCCGTGCAGAAATAATGCAGTTATTAAGGGATTTCGAGCAATCTATCTTCAGAATTCTTGCCAATTGAGTATATTGATTTAAGTTAGGGGATTTCCGCCAAATTTCAGAAAATTGAAATCTTCGCATTTAGTACATCGGAGTAACGATGAATAAAACACGTTATACGTTGATAATTTAAAAAATGCGGCTATTAAAGAATTCCACTTTTGAAATAAATGCCTGCTTTACTTATTGGCAGTCAAAACATTTCCCATTTTGATTGCTGCTAAGTCAATGCTTCGAATGATTCCCTGAAAAAAATTTGCAAGATGGCGTATGTTGGTCCTTTGGCGATACTTAGATTTGAAACTGGATTTTATTTGAGACTGGTATATATAATAACACTGGTTATAGATGAAAATGAATGTTGGTATGTGTGTATGAGTTTTAAAAACTCCAGCACCGTTTGACCGATCACCATGAAATTTGGTTCACCTAAGTCTTTTATCATGGAGAAGGTTTTTATGCTATCTGTTTTCCTCTAACTTGCCACTAGATGGCGCAGCAGAACGTCGAATTCTATTCCGTTTAGCCGTTTGCTATGCGAATATCGTCCAACTGATTTCGATGAAATTTGGTACACGCGGATATTAGAAAACGGGGAATATTTTTCACCATCCATTTTGCTGTAACTTGCCCCTAAATGGCACTGCAACGCATCAACCTCTATAGCGTTCGACCGATCGGCATAAAATTTTTTATACTTACACATTTGAGCACGAAGAATATATTCTGTGTTCCTTTTGATGTTACTCACCATCAGATGGCACTGCAATGCATTATTGTTTTAACTGGCCACTGGATGACCCTGCAGCAGGCCAAATTCCTGACCATTCAAACGGTCGCTATGAAAATCAGTATACATAACTATTTGAACAATGAGAGAATTTGGCGTTATCTATTTTGCTACAACTCGCCACTTGACGGCGCTGTAGCAAATCATTACTTTAATTAATCACTAGATGGTTAACTGACCACAAGATAGTAACTGATCGCTATGAAAACAGGTATACATAGATATTTGAACACGGGGAAGAGTTTGACGCTATCCATTTTCCTATAACTTGCCACTCAATGTTGCGTCCACACATGAACTTCAGGACTGTCCAGCCGATCATCATGAAAATTCGTATACATTGATATCTTAATGCGAAGAATATTTCCGCCGTATCCGTTTTACTAAAACCACTAGATTGCGCTACTCCGCATCGCCTTCTGCACCGTACAAACCATTGCCTTGAAATTCGGTATTGATGATTAATGAATACAATATAACGCGATATCCATTTTGATATATCTCTTTATTATAATAAATAGTAATCACAACAAATCGTAATATCGAAAAGTCCATTCATTCCCGTGCGAAGAACGGGTACTTCAGCTAGTTATGCTGAGAATTATGAAGCAACTGAAAACTCGGAGATTCTGCCAACTCTAATACCTCGTTTACACTCATCCCACTTCCACGGCAGTGAGCAAGAGAGGGTTGCAGAAAGGAGTCTAAACATCCATATCGCATTGCTTCCCGCCTTGTCCATGGCCACTCCCTGTATGGGATTTTTAAGGGCAGGACAAGTGACCGCGCGATTTGTGTGTTTGTGGTGGCGTGAGAGAAGGGCAGTAAAGCTGAATGTGTACCCTCACTGCCTTTTGGAACAACTGTAAAAGCATTTTCTGGGCAGGGAGAAAGACAGCGCGAGTTGCTGAATGCAAATAGATTATAATAGAGACACCCCAACTTTCCTTCTACGACTTTTTTTCCTGAAATAGATTATCTCTTCCTCCGATCCATTCCTTGAAATCTGTTCTCCTGTATATGAAAGGTCCGCTTCTTTCACCTTATTTTTTCCCTCTCACATCCTCCGGTCAGCAAGAGAAAAAAATCTGGAAGGGCTCTTCCTGACCTCAGCCCTAGGATGGGGAGACTCATCTTGCTTTTCAGAGGAAATCTTCGCAAATGGCTACAGATATTGAATTTTTATCAATCATTAACGAAAAGTCATTTTATATGCACCGAGAATAAATTGAAAATCGATTACAACTTTGTTAAAAAAAATATTTGTTTCATCATTGCGGGGCACCCTGAAATGGTCGGGGCACATAGGCTGCAGCCCACTCAGCCTAATGGATAATCCGGCCCTGCCTACGAACAGCATTCTGCAGCTGTAAGCGGTGAGCAGATTGCTACCAAATTTGGCACATGGAATGTATACGAGATGCGCTCAAGGAAATTTTTCAGAAGGTTTACTTAAAAAAATGTCCACTAGATGGCACTTTGCATGGTGAAATCAGCACAAATATTACCCGAATTAGCGAATAAATGCCCAAAAAACCATTGAATAAATGGTAAAATTGCTTGTATATTTCGAATTAGCCATTTCCATCATTAAATTTGCCGTTTTTCATTCAAAAGGCTACCTAATGGTCATTTTTTGAATTTTTTCTTTTTTCAAAATTCTTTGAGTGCGTATCGTGTATAGCCAATATACCAATTTTGGTTACAATCCGTTCGCCCCGTTTTAGCTATAGAGCACTGTTCATTGGGGGAGTTTAATTATAACCACCCTGTGCTATAGACGCATTGTATTCTAGTTTATAAACATAAATAACTTCTTGGACTGTGGAAAAATGAATTTGTATGAAGTTTTGTATGTATTTGTGTATAATATCTGGTTAAAAAGTGGAAATGATGCATTTTCTGAGAACAGGAAAAAGAGTTTGTAGTGTAAATTATTGAGTGATTCAAATTACGTTATTCCTGTTCAGGATGCCTGGAAGGGAGAAGGATTTGCGGTAACGTCCTAATATTAAGATTAAGTACAAATCAGGCATTGGGATATTTATTGCTGTAAATGAACAATAGTTCCAACAAAAGTCTCAGTTGAAAGTGAGGTACTGCGATCACATTAAGAAAACATGTTATTTTCAATACAGGTGGCGACTCCACATTCTCCTGTTTTTCAACGGTGTGATGTTTGGCTCAAGGGTTTTCCGCAGAATAAGTTTATTGGAGATAAATCGGCAATCTGGCAGATTTGAAACATCACATCCTATTGCATAGCTGCCAACTACTACGGAATATAATTAACCACTTTCTTTCACAATAATTTTCTGCTTAAAATATAGCAAAATTTATGCACTACGCACGGGCGCAGGTTACCATTTGAAAAAAATACAACAAAAAAAATACGCTGTTTACAAAAAGTGGTTAATTGAGTGAATCATAAAAAATATTTTTTAAGATCTATTTTCTTTTCATATAATCTTATTAGTCATGGTTAAACACTGCCATTCGTCGTAAAATTATATTTTATACGTCACCAATTGGCAGCTATGCTATCGCATTTACGCAACAACACTCACAGATCAATTAAATGCCGCTGTAGATTATGGTATATTACAATGACATTTGCTGAGATCGAAGCAGAGAACATTTTGAAAACTACTAGTGAATTCTTGTTTGGGCTGATATGTTAATACTTGTTCTTTTGCTAGTAGAGGAGAAATCACGTCTCTAAATGTGTCGCACAAAACCAACACCTCCTAAATACAGAAAACCTTCCAACGCCTACGTCACCAAGCTTTGACGGCATCATCAGGCCTACTTTTAAAAGTTTTGTTTTTACACAAAAAAAAACTATTAAAAAGTTCTGGTGAATTTACAGATGAATAGCAATATTTTATCAGTTTGAGATAAAAAATATAATTTTACGACGAATGGCAGTGTTTAACCATGACTAATAAGATTATATGAAAAGAAAATAGATCATAAAAAATATTTTTTATGAGAAAGCTATTTTAATTTTAATGTTTAGATTAAGATATTTTCTAAAATGTGTAGCATTCACTAGAAATTTTAAGTAGTTTTACTTTGGGAAATGAAAACTACGATAACGTCTCTTTCGTAGACCTAGTGAAGTCGTTAAAGCATGGTGATGTAAGGCTTTCGATATCTAGGAGGCGTTGACGGAGCCACAGACTTTCTTAGTGGATTCTCATGTGAAGAAGGAAACTTCTAAGTATTGATACGGCTCCGAAACAGCTAGCAGCAGTCTAGAGTACTTTCCGAACAGCAGATTTGGCATACACGTACACCCCGAGTATACGGTAGTTTTGAGTGGTCTGTCGAAATCGAACACGCAATCTTCCGGTTACGAATTCAGCGCCTCAACAACTAGGCTACAACGGACTTTCTGTTACTATTATTTGTGAATTTTATGTTTTTGCCGTCACTAATATTTTTGTGAGCATGGCAGGCAGCAATTTTGGTGTCTCTCACAAAAATGTAAAAGTTGGTTCCCCTTCTGTTATTTTTTTTAAATTACAAATTTGACCAAAAATACCAACCCAAACAAGGCTTTGGTTTGTTTTGCCCACGAAACATCTTTTTTTGTGGGAAAGGCAATTTATGTACAAAGAATTGCTAATTATCAATAATTTGTTTTATTTTCTTTGTTGATGTCATGTTACATTTTTCTTAACTTAAACCGATGACACTGATTCATTTTTACCCTATGACGTTTGTTGGAAATATTTTTTTTTTCCCAAAAAACAGTTTGTCGTGGCCTGATACCTGTTGTACTATACACATAGCTGCCATTAATTCAGGAATATAATTAAATACTTTTGGTTTACATTTCTAAAGTATTTTTTGAAATTAATAATCACACCGACTTCCACCAAGTTCCACCTAGTTCCACCAAGCATAGCAAAATTTTGCAATACTTTAGCAAGAAAAATTACAGTTTACAAAAAGCTGTTTAGTACATTCCGGAATTTTTGGCTTCTTTGCATAAAAACAAGATAATATTAAGTAAGCTATTGAAAATTTTATGTTACGTTTCTCATCAGGACGTTCCGATCGGGTGTACTTCAATTCGAACCACCCGTTGTTTCCATTTCTCAAGATATGAAGCTACAGATCCTTTTACAGTTTGAATAAGGTAACTGTTCATGAAAAAATGAGTGACGAGAGAGACATAAAAAATGTGACATGCATTTAGCGGAGTATTCATTCGCTTGAAGAACGCGAAACTTGTAGAGTTCTAAATTAGGAAGCAGCACCGGTACCGTTTTAGATGAGCAAATAAAAGAATAAGGATTCCTCTTCTTTTTTGAAATATACGGCCGTTTTCAAGGCAAACAAATACATTATTAGCACCAGAGTGCTATTAATTTCAACCTTGCTTTTTGTGTAGACACGATTTTGGTACAATTTTCGCGTCAAGTCACTTTTCAATTGTGTTTTTTAAGGGCTTGTGTGGGGTTCTTTTAGTTTCCAATCTATATTCTTGCGGTTTATGTGGTTTTCTCCGCCTTCTACGTTGTTTTTTTTACCCTATTTTGTACATACGTTTTTTTGTGTGTAGACATGGCCGCGTCGTATCACTTTTCAAGTTTTTTTTTTTAAGCGCTTGTGTAGGGTTTTTTTAGTTTCCAATCTATATTCTTGTGTTTTAGATGTTTTTTTTTACCCTACTTTAGAATTACTTTTCAGGAGTGCGCTGTTTCGTAAAAATTTGGCACTGTGCCCGTGTTTTATTCAAAGCGATTTAATACTCTTGGCAGAAACCTGGACAATTCCATCGGTAATTACGAAATCCCAGGTTTCATCCTAGTAGAAAAAATAGACAGCGATTACCATACAAGAAAACCATCTGGGGTTATGATTTTGTGAAGGAAATATTAATGGAACATAGAAGACGAAGAATGTAAAACAGTTGTGGTAGGGGATTTCAACATAGATTTCAATTTTTAAGAAGGAGAAACATTTGGAATTACGAACAAATCCGAAACCTTCAAAAGAATCCAGTCCAATAGATGCAGTATTTTGAAATCAAAGTATGAGAACAGACTCTACAGCTATCACTTCCCTTTATATGGGAGAATTGACGAATGAAAAAACTGGACCCAGCAAGCACTCTGGTGTGTAAATAAAATCTGAAAGAAGGTTAGATTTTTTTTAAAGTTAATTTCGATAGCTTATTAAAAAGTTTGCTTCTAGAAAATAATTGGAAGGTTTTAGCAACCAGAGTTTCAGTAGAAAATTTTGACATAAAGTAAAATGTTTCCCTTATCCAGTAATCACTATTGTACATACAATATGTGATCAAGAAAACAAACATACGCGCTAGGTCGGGTGGTGTTGAAGCACCCAAATGAAGAAAGTAAGTAGAAGATTTCTGTGGTGCTATACAGTAGAATCTCGCTACAACGATATCCTCTATAACGATAATTCTCTCTATTACGATATTTTTTCATAGTCCTGGCTGAATTCCCTTTAGATTAATGTAAAACAATTCTCTGTATTACGATATCCTTTAAAACGATAATTCTCTCCACAACGATAGTAATAATCATCCGTTACATCACAATAATTCTCTCTACTACGATATATATTTTTTTCTACGATGCATCAGAAGCCCAAGTCATGCACACACATTGAAAGCTACACACACCAAAAAAAAAAAAAAAATCGAGGTAAAATGTGGTTGGAACGGGTTGCACCACGCCTCTGCCAAAGAACGTCTTCTAAGTTTCGTTTTGCTGATGTAAAACTATGGTAATGAGAAAGTGCATTTCTCGTAAGGTAGAAGGACAGTTGGCATTTCTTGGATGACACATCTTTGATTCCTATCAATGGTCAAGGATTTCTTTCACCTGAACTGATATAGAAAAAGATACGTTCTTTTGTCTGAACTTGAGTAAGAATTTTAACCTTAGATAAATCCTATCGAGGTCGATTATTACACGAGGATATTTTAAATTATTTATGAGTTTTGTTTACTATGAAGTTTGTTTAGTGAAAATCGAAAGCATATGGCTAAAAGAAAACAAATATCTATCGAAGTGAAATTCAACATTATAAAAGATTTTGATAAAGGCAGGAAGCAAGCTGAGGTTTGCAGACAATACGGACTTTCACAGTCGACTGTTGCCAATTTCCGATTTCTTTACACAGAATTCAAAATAAATACGGATAAATTAATGGTTATGTATTTTCAATTAATATCTAATACATTTTAAAAAACGATTTTGCGGCATTCATGTATTATTTATTTAGACATTATATATTTGTTATTCAAATATGCTATAAATATTTATAAGCTATATCGCCGCTAGAATCCCTGGCGAGGCGGCAAGAGTGTTAACTAAAATTTGCGAGTGTTGGGAAAATTACTGAAAACTATAAACATATTTTTCTCCTTTCATTTATTATATATTAGTTGCGAGGGTGTGCTGAATGAAAACAGAACCCTTTCTGGTGACACCGCACGGTATGGGATATATGAAGAACAAAAATCTTCCAATATCGATAATTCTCTTTACAACGATATATTATTTTGACCCCCAAAATATCATTATAGAGGGTTTTCACTGTAGTTGGGGAGAGCCAGCACGAAGGAATGTTGACGAATTTATAAATATGTGACCTTTTAGTATAATATCCCGATTCGTGGACATGTGGATAATATACCGAATATTGGTAAATGCCTGACGTGTGAAATTGTAATCCTCTAAGATTCCTGCCAATGTAACATGAATTCGTGTTAGAACCTCTTAAAAAGTTTTGCCCAAGTTAATTTTGTCTTTGTTTTTCAGCCAGTCATAGCGTTTTTTGCCTAAACAAAACAACATCTCATATATGATTGAAGAAACATTTCCAGAATTCTACAATCGGTTCCAGATTTATTTTCAGCTTCATTCTTCCGAAATTTTACTTTTTAAATACAATCATGTATTTTATATACATGTTTCTTTTTATTTGCTCTATAGTTTCAGATTTATTAACTGATTTTTTTAATTCACGTCACTGATACCGTTTTTTATGTGCAAATGAACTTCTTAGATAAATGTGATGCTTACGACTTCTTCTATACTTTCTTTTAAAACTTTAAAATATCAATTCAGTGCTTGTAAAAAATGGTTAATTTGGCAGAATTAACTTTGACAGTTAAATTGTGTGCAAAAAACCTATTGAATATTTTCTTAGAAACGCGTTTGTGAATAGTGATCATCCGATTAGTTCAGCATTCTGCCGGTTCCTTTTTGCCTCAAACAGGGTTGCCTGTTGCCATGGAAAACCTGAAAAAATTGAAGTAAGCAATTAATTTATTTTTAATCGGAACAGTTCAAAATTGCAAATTTTGACTGAAAAACTGAAAAACCGTGAAAAATTACGTGAAGTCAAAATTTATAGAATTAATATCTATTACATTTGCTGTATTTTTGCAATGTTGCAAATATGATGATATGGGTGCGGAAGTATTGTGGGACAAAAATTATGGGGAGGGCCTAAAAAGAACAATGCTTTAGGTAACATTATGTTTTATTGTACGTTTTATCATGCTAAATAAGCTTTCGTTTCCCTTTTTTTTTTTTTAAACTAGGTCTTCCTGTAAAGATTACCCTTTCCGCCACTGTTGCCAACCTACGTCAAGTCATTTCCAGACTAATGGCAAATGCGAAATCTATTTATAAATGCAGACGTCAGATGATTTTCCAGGTCACACAGTAAGATTTTCCAGGTTTTAGCCAAAATTTACAATTTTTCCTTACTTTTTCTATTACAGTATAATCCCTGACATTTCCAGCTTTTCCAAGTTTTTTTTGGCAACCATATAAGACGAAAACCTCCCAGAACCCTCCCAGCATAATCATTATCCACACGCTCATTCCCATGAAATCATGCAACAGGTTTTTTGTCGTACTGTCAGTAATATTACTGCCAAATTCAAATGCCAAGTTTTTTTTTTTTTTTTTTTTTTTTTTTTTTTGTCGGTGCTGCAATTTATGCATATTATATTTTCTTTTATACAGAGCAAGTTAATCTAAATTAAGAAATGGAAAATGTACTTTAAAAATTTTTACCAATAGATCATCTTTAGCTTCTTTAAAATATAATTTTCACTACGGATAGCTAGCAAAACATATTAATGACGTACATGAATTTCGTGGTCATCGATACATATGTACATTGCAAAAGCACAGTTCAGACAGGGGTATGGCTAAAGGTCATACGAAAGTCATAAACACAATTGGATTTCTTGGAAATTGTTAAAACTAGCTCACAGAAGAAATAATTCATTCTTAATTTTATCCAAAAATTCTGATTGCATTAAACCAGTAACTTTCAAATTTCCTTAATCAACAATAACAGACAAGTTACTGCAAATTTAAATTCTCTTGCAGTTTTAACATGTGATAATCAGCTGAAATGAAAATTAACATAATGGTAATTGAGAAAGATACGGTATCGCTAATATGCTTCTAACAAGAGCAATAAGATCATTCTATTTCACAAATGTAGCAGCTATAAAAACATTAAAAAAAGATAGCCCTGTGATTGCATTTCTTTTATGTATGACGAAGAAAATAATTATAGGAAAGCTGTAAAGCATGCAAATCTCCCTTTTCACTTGCAATGGCAATGCTTTCTAGAAAAGCATGGGAATTAATTCTTTAAGTCTAAAAAATATAACACTGTTCTTGAATTGTAATGAATATGCCTGTTTTTTTTAATAAAAGTTCGTACTTATACCAGTTTAAGACATCAATTAAATTATTCATCTTTGAAATAGAATCTTTTAAAGATCGCAGCATCTTCTATCAGACTTGATAATTTTCCTAAAAGTTTCCCGAAAACTGTTTCAGTTTAAGTAATTTACCGATATTCCGGATTCTTTTTCCAATATGTAAAGCAGTTGAGAACTTTCGAACCCAAAATGTCAATGTGCAGTTCAGCTTTGTAATTAAGTAGAATCTCTAATAAGAGGAATATTTTAAGACTACAAAGGAGCTCAAATTTTTAATTTAATCATGTTACTAATATTTTAAAGATTATAACGTTAAGAGATAGTACTGGTTCTTTAATTCCTAACAAATTAATTTTTAAAAACCTACTATTTATTACTTTCTTTTTTATTTCTCTGGACAATTAAATCCCCCGCCCCTACCAAAAAAAAATTTAAAAGCAACCAAATAATTCTTCGATTTTCATAATACTTTTCTTTCATAAAATAAGTTTGAAAAATCTCATATAGTCTAAGAAAAAGCATAAATGCATAGATTGATTTAGCTAACCTCGACTTAACGAATTATGAGTATGACCTTTACACATACTTTTCGGCTCTATGGAAAAACTTATGTATTAACGCATTCAGTTATCATGCAGTGTGCTAATTGAAAATAGTGTAGAGTCGGTAACTACTCCGAAATATAACTAACCGCTTTTTGCTCACAGTATTTTCTTTTTTAAACTTTTTTTTGGAAACGCTGATGACAATCACATGTTGCACTTGAATTTTTGCCACAGTTAAACCAAAAATTACTGAGTGAAGAAAGTGGTTAATTATATTCCAGAGCGGTTGGCCGCTCTAATAGTTCAAATTAAATATCTAATATTAAATTTCACTGAAGTTTTTAAAAGTCAAGACATTTTCAGTTTTCTTGCCGAATTAAATTATCAAATGGAAGGAAAGTAATAAACTGAAACTCTAATTGGTTTTCATGAAAGAAAAATTCTACAATATTAACACGCATTAAGTGCGTGAAAGCGAATAAAAGGAAGTTTCAAGAATTCGAATTAAGAACATTATTTTATTTTGCACCGTTAAACATTTTATTATTTTTAGATAATTTTTAATAATTTGCAAAGGACATATAAAAAATTAAATTCACCTTGCTTTATATCCTTCAAATAATTTCTTTTGCTGAAACTTTACACGTCGCTGCCAACTTTTAATATAATCAACCACTTTTTGTAAACAGTAATTAAAAAAATTATTCACATTAGCTATGTGCACGTTTATTGAACTTAAGTTTGCTGTCTTAAGAGCCGAAAGTTATTTATAAGAAAAACTTGATTTTGGTATACCGCTAAAAATGGCAGCCATAGCTGCTAACGTTTGTGGAATAGAATTAACCACTTATCGCAATCAGTAATTTTCTACCTAGCAAATAGGTAATTTTCCCACTCAACCGCGGGAAGCTGTCGCTGTATTAGAAAAAAATATTTAAAAATTACTGTTTGACAAAAAGTGGTTAGTGATATTCTGTAGTGTTGGCAGGTATAGCTTTACATTAATATGTTCGTATGCTGTAAGGTATGAATTAATTCTTATTTCTTTCCAAACAGCTGAAATTTGTCTGTCTTATTATAAATTATTTATGTTAAATAGATATTGATATAGCGTTTATTAATTTTGGTCCATGTAGAAAGATTTATAATATTGAGAAGTGCAATTAGAATATTTATATAATATAAATTCCTGCTACAAATTAAATTAATCATTAAATTATTAGCTTTTTGTTTTTACTTTGTAGTAAATATTTATTATTTCTACACTACCTACTTAAAAAGGCGAGAAAAAGACTATTTGTTTTAGTTGCAGTATAACAGATTTAAAAAAAAATTAACATATATATAATAGAGTTGCCAACTACTCTGCAATATAATTAATTACTTTTTGCATTTAGTATATATGTATTTCCTCTTCTATCAAATTCTTGCCATAATTGAAGCCAAAAATTACTGTGTAAAATAAGTGGTTGGTTATATTCCAGAGCAGTTGGCAGCTCTATATAATTATACAGATGGGATATCGAAAAAAATCTCTATTTGTAATCAGGAAATTTTTATATATGAGCCAAACATACACAAAATTATTTTTAATGCATAGAAATTATTGTAAAAATCAGCAAATTAAAAGCCTTCCCTAGTAGCAGCTCTTAATCGGGCTTTACAGTCTGACCATCGGATTCTCTGATAGTCATCGTCTAAAAACGTGTTTTTAACAAGTCATTATTTTTTTCTCAGTGAGTGTTTCTAAATATTTTAGTGTAAAGTCGATATTCATATGAAAGTAATACAAATAAATCCTTCAATGTAATCTTTGTACTCATTCAAATGGCCAACTTCTTAATGCTTTGAAAGATCATCATTTATTTTCTTATATCATTTTTTTTTACACAAAAGCTTAAATTTTGTTATAACATATTTGATCGAATTCCCCAATATTTTTTTCTTTTAGAAAGATTAATACAAGTCAGAGACAAAACTGCTTATCAATATTTCAAATGTTTCAGCGGATATTTTAGCTGATCTTAGCCAACACCTTCTTGATGTAGAAGGCCTAACAATTGATGCTTTGATGTCATCACTTGATCTTCTGAACGATGTCATCGCAGTTGTATCTTCAAAAAGTAAAATTATTTAAAATTTCCGGTGGATGCTACAAATATTAAAAAAATATCCTAAATTAAAGATAAAAATTAAAATACATTTCTGATAAAAATTAATTCATTGTGATCTACCTCTGTATCATATTATACAATTAGTGATGGTCAAAAATTGTCATTTGCGGTAAAGTTCATTTTTTGATCTACAATCATTAAAAAGTTTTATGAATGAGAAAATTCACCACAAATTTAAAATAGATATACTTTGTGAAAGTAAAACTGTGATGGTGATATGTAAGATCTAGTGATCACTTTATAGCTTCAGTAGTAAGGCTTCCTATATTTACCGTAGCTGCCAAAAAATCCAGATTGTACTTAACCCTTTGCGTAAACAGCAATTTAAGCACAAATGTTTTACTGTCAAGCCATAGCAAAATTTCTGAGTTTTCAGGAAGGCCTCGTTACTATTTTCAAATAAATAAAATAAAATATCAAAAAATTAATGTACTGTTTACAAAAAGGGGTCAGTTATATTCCAGAATTGTTGGCAGCTATGGCTGATACAAAACTGCATAGTAGAGATGGCCAATGATTCGATGAGTCGAATCAGTGATTCGAATCTTGGTATTGAGTGGCTCAGTCTTTACACTCACTCTCTACTGATTCGAATCTCAAGCCCTCAACTGTGGGGAAATACATTCCAAGTTCGAAGGGAAGGAAAACTTATTTTCCCTTTGCAGTTCCCAGAGATTTTCCCTTACTCTTTCAACTCTTTTCGACTCTTTACGACTCTGAGTCGATAGATGATTTGAAACAGCAAATGAGTGGGTGTGGCTGAGTTGGTCACTGAGTTGGTGCAGCAACGAATCTTTACTGATTCAGTGTTTCGCTCTGTTTCGGTGATTGTATACGATCGTTGAGATTTGTTAGTTTTTCGAATCTTCTATTGACTCAGAGTCGAAAGGAGTCGAAAAGAGTTGAAAGGATGTTTCATTTAATTGGAGGTTTTTTTCGAATCTTCTATCGACTCAGAGTCGAAAGGAGTCGAAAAGAGTTGAAAGGATGTTTCATTTAATTGAAGATTTTTTTTCGAATCTTTGGTGTTTCATTTCTTGGTTGGTGGTCGGATTTAAAGTTTCATCTGTCTGTGGGTGTGGAGTGGGTCGAACATCGTTTGCTTTTGGCGGGGGGCATAGGCGTTACTTCCTAAGGGCAAGAGGGGTCAATCCCCCCCCCGAAAAAAAAATTAAGAAAATTCAAGTATCAGAGCTATTTATAATAACGATATTTTCTACAATCGGAAACATTTTGTCACCCCATCCAAATATTACATGCCAATTTACGCCAATGCTCGTGGAAGAGCGGGGGGGGTGTCTCAAAGTTGTTTAAACCTTTTTCCCTCGGGGGTACTCCCTCCTTCCAACTTGCCTGGCTGGTTTAATATTTGTTTAAAATTTTTCTGAAACATCCCTTTTCTACTTTTAACTTCAATATATGTCCCCCTGCCCCCACCCTCAAAAAAAAAAAAAAAAAAAAAAAAAAAGAGGAACGTTAAGTTTACATGGTGGCGGGTTTTCATGTGAAGGGAAATAGAATGAAATAAAGTTAGGATTGTGCTTGTCACTTTTAATGAAGGATACAGGGGCGGTATTAAGTGCTCTCACAAAAGGACTTTGTAGTAAGCAAAATAACATTTCGCTTTATTGCTGCAGATTTCGTTTAAGATATTTTTTTTTACCTTGTTTGTCGTTTAAGGGGAATTATTTTCTTTTCTTTCGTAATTCAGAGAAATACAAAATAGGGTCTAAAGCAGTGGCGTAGTTAGTGTTATTGACAGTGGCGTAGCCAGGATTTTATTTCGGGGTGGGCTGGGTATCAAATTTAAAGATAAAGTTCAATTGTAAGCTAAGTAAAGGGTCCCATTTTTTTTGGGGGGGGCAGCAGCCCCTCAGTAGGACTGGGCCAAAAATCGATAAATATCGACATATCGGTTTTATTTCAACATCAAATATCCGATATTCCCATTTTCATTTCAGTGAAATCTCGAATTCGATAAAGGTCAAAAATACAGGCCGGCCAGGGGCGTAGACAGAAATTTTTCATGGGGGGGGGTTATGACTAGTGCAACTCATATATATGTATACGTGTGTATGATAATGTAGTGAAGAATATACATTTTGTATGGCAAAAAATTCCTCATGGGGGGCTATGACCCCCCCCTAACCCCCCCTTGGCTACGCCTCTGAGGCCGGCGATAAGAAAATCCTGCGATCAATACCAGCTTGTGATGCTTTTGCTACTGCTTTCTCTCCCTTGATGACGATGCCGGATCGCGGAAAAAACAGCTCCATGGTTTATTAGTCTAATTACCATAATTAATTAACGTATATCCCGGAAACTATCCACCGGAGCGCGTTTTTATTGATTCTCGACCCCCCATAGGCTCAACACCCCATCGATACTTAAAATTTCGAATGCTTTGACACCAAACTTAACCTTTTAATCTTACAGGCCCAGGGGGTCATACGAAGCTCCCCTATATTTTCAATTTGGGCATTTTAAACACTAGCCTCCTTCGGCGGCATCTCCAAAGCCTGGAAACCATCCCAGAGCGAATTTCTACATGTTTGCAGTCCTTTTAAGCCTCAATCATGCTAAATTAGTCTAATTACCATAATTAATTAACGTATATCTCGGAAACTATCCATCGGAGCGCGTTTTTATTGATTCTCGACCCCCCCTTAGAATCCTCATCGTTGCATAAAATTTCGAATGCTTTGACACCAAACTTAACCTTTTAATCTTACAGGCCCAGGGGGTCATACGAAGCTCCCCTGTATTTTCATTTCGGGCAGTTTAAACACTAGTTTTACTCGAGCAAGGAGAGAGAGATGCTAACTGCCCGAGAACTCAGCGGAGAAGAAACCCGATGAATGGGTGAAGGGTGTTTAAATAGTACGGCTTTCGGCGCAGAGAGAGGGAAAATTTCTTTAGTTGTTTTATTGATTCAAGATTCGAATCACTGATTCGAATCATCGAAGTAGTGAGGTAGTCGAGATTCGAATCAGTAAAATGAGTCGAACCGCCCATCTCTACTGCATAGCTGCCAACTACTACGAAATACAATTGACCACATCTCGTAAACAGTGAATTCTTAACGCATTTTTTCAACATAGTAACCAGTTAGCGCACTGTCCAAAAACTTTGCAATATTTTAAGCCGAAAATTCTTCTTTGAAAAAAGTGGTTGATTATATTCCGTAGTAGTTAGTAGCTATGCAAAAATGTGTATTGAAGTTAACGTGATTTTAATGGTAATAATAAACGAATTTTCTTTCTCAGGAAATGAAAATTTGTCAAATAATTGGTAAAAATATTTTTTCTTCCCTTCTCTAGCAATTTGTTTTATTATTGATCATTCAGAATAATTTTTAGCTATAAAAATTGGTATAAACATTTCAGTAAAATATATTCTTCGAGAATAATATTAATAGGATTTTTATATGGAATTTGAAATTACGAATGAATGTTGGAAGTCTACTCGAAAATAAACGCATTTTAGAGTAATAAATGTTATTTTAAATTTCTAAAACGACTGGCTGTTCAAACGTAGTCTAGACAGAAAATAAACAAATTTCAGTAAAACAGGTGTCAGTCTGGAAATTTTTATTATTGCTACAACTTTTGCCCTTTTAGCAATAGCACAGCTTAGAGCGACATTGCTTAATTTCAAAAATGACTCTGACAAACGTAATCATGCTATTCTAATTCAAAATTCAATACATTTTCTTTTCACTGAATTTAGACATGACACGGTAAATTAGTGAATTGACATTGATTTTAAGGCCACTTGCTCTACGACGCAGGCACAACGCCTCCTAGATATACAGTGCCTATTGATCGACCGATACCACATTTTAGCCGATGACCGATACCGATACTTTACCTATAAATTCATTTTCAGAAATAGCCGATACCGATACATTTAAGTTATGGTATCGGCCGATACCGATACTTAACCGATACCGATACTTTACATAATTTAATGTCATTTAAACCTGCGTCTATTGGGCAGTTTTTGTAACGAGAGTGTAGTTCTCGTTAAAATGAATAACAGAATGATGAAATTTGATCCCAGTAAAAAGCATTAAAAAGAAAAAGCAGTGGATACGTTGAAATGTGAATTTATAGTAGTTCTAGTCTTTCTTTTCTATTCAAATTATGCCAACGAATGGCCGAATTTATAAAAAAGCTGAGCACTGGGAAGCGTCTTAGTATGCAGGTTCGGAATTCTTTCTCCTCGCGTGGTCGATCGTGGTCGCTGTCGATCTAGCAGTCTAGAGTTTTGGGCGATTTTCTCCAGATGTTACGTGAATATGCGTTAGACTCCCTTAAAATGTCTTCGCCCAAGCCCCCACCCTATAGGTAGATGTCCGATTAGTCCTATGTTTCCCTTACATATAAACCAAATACTATTATTCACAAGAAATATGTTTTTTACCCCAAAATTGGAAATAAACTATATAATAATTAGTATTACTAATTATACTAATACAGCTTTAATTTTTTAAATTAACTAAATAACTATTAGATATTGATAGCATAAATAACTATTAGATATTGATAATTATTACACTTCTCAAAACAGAATGATACACAAATCTGTAATTGCCCGAGACTATAAGTTTCTCTATAGCGAATTTTTCAACTGGAACCAAGCGAGTTCGTTATAGGGAGATTCAATTGTGTGTGTATATATATATACACACACAATTGAATCTCCCTATAACGAACTCGCTTGGTTCCAGTTGAAAAATTCGCTATAGAGAAAATTTTGTTGTACAGAGATTAGAGATTTTTGCAGTTATTTCAGCAAATATTACAAACTTTTTATTTGTCATATATATATGTATATATATGAATGAACTCTTTTTCGAGTCAACACAGTGAGAAAATAAACGTTCATAAAACTGAAGTAAAATTATAGCCTACCTTTCGACATTTGTTTTTTGCAATCCTTTCGAATTCAAAATAATTTAGAAGAATAGGCGATTGTCCTGTTAAACTGTCCTCTAACGATTCTTCGTCCATAATTTCGACCACACTTGGTGATACGACATCCATTTAGCGATGGTTACAATTTAAAAAAAAAAAAAAACACAGTTCGAAAAAACACTCGCACAAACAAATGTGCCAATGAAACGACGCCTCTCATCTCATTACCAAAACAAGGATTCTAGAATGGTGTTGCGACCGCTTTGTTTTTTCTGAAAAACGAAGTATCGGTTGAAAAGTATCGGTGAAAATGAATGAAAGAAACAGAAACCGATACTTTCCCGATACTTTTAGAATCGGAAGAACCGATACCGATACCTAAAAAAATTGGAGGTATCGGCGCCGATACTATCGGTTGCCGATACTATCGGTCGATCCCTAACAGTGCCTGATAACAGAAACTCTTGCGTCATCACCAAGTGCACTGAAATGACGCAACCAATATTTTCACAAAGCTATTCAAAGTTTGTGGTTAATTTATTCCTTCATGAAACATTTTAATGATTTAAGATAGAAAATTTATTTCTGCGACAAATAGGAAATTTTAACTATCACTAATTATGTAAAATGATATAGAAATCGATCATAATAAATTATTTTTTATCAGAAAGGTTTTTTAATTTTTATCTTGGACTAAATTGTACTTGGATCTAAAATTTGTATCATTCACCAGAAATTTTTAAATAGTTTTACTTTGTGAAAGTAAAACTGTGTGACGTCATTTTAGAAGACCTAGTGATGACGCAGAAGCTTCTGTTCTCAGGTCTTGCATCTAGGAAGTGTTGCGCAGGTATAGATGATATCTACTGCGGAATATAATTAACCACTTTTTGTGAACAGTATATTTTTTAAATATTTTTTCAAAATAGTTACTTGCTCTCACGCGTGGTACTACAATTTTGCTTTATTTTAAGCCGAAAATTATTGCTTAAAAAAAGTCATTAATTGTATTCCGTAGTCTTTGGAGCGTATGCCTTTAGCAGAGCTGCCAAGTCTCCGGCTTTTTCCGGGAGATTTCCCACCACAATTTTTAGACAGTTTTATTTTGCATTAAATACTTGGACTTATTTTAAGCATATAAGTAAGTAAATATTAGTTATGGGAAATCTCCCGATAAAAGCCGGAGACTTGGCAGCTCTGCTTTAGATAAAAAATTCCATGGAGTATTTTTGGTGGCGAGATTAGAGTTCAACGTGTGTATTTGAGTATTCCTTAGCAAAACACAATCTGGCGAAATTATCTTTTTATCTTGTATATACTTTTCAATACAGAAATTTATTTTTTGAAAATCTGGCGCTTCAAAAATTTCTTCAAACCTTTTACAAACATCTGCCGGAAAATTTGATACAATGACTGTAATTTTCACAAGAAAAAAAATTTAATGTACACTGAACAATATGCCCACCTGATCACTGAAATACTTCAGTTTAAGGTGCACTAAAAATGTATTGCTCGCTTCTACTCTCTATATAGTCTTATGCTTTGGGGTAGCAAGAAAGTTTTAATAGGGGGCGGGGGTTACGACTCCTGCAACTCGTATATACATATATGTGTGTGCGTTTAGAGAGTTAATAGGGGGCGGGGGTTACGACTCCTGCAACTCGTATATACATATATGTGTGTGCGTTTAGAGAGTGGAGAAAATGCATTTTGTATGACAAAATTTTTGTCATGGGGGGTGGGAGGGGGTTGAACCACCCTAACTCCCCATGGCATCGCCTTTTTTCTGATGTCATTATTACTGCTGAAGTGGATACTAAGGAATGGCTTGCTCTTTATGCCACTAACAAGACCATTTTTTATTTTCCTTAAAACGGGTCATTTATCAATTCCTCAAATTATTATAAGGAACAGAACAGAACATACATATTAATAATTATTTAAAGAAAAATAGTAAGGACATTCCTAGCCTAGTTCAACACTAATAAAATATGCGGTTGATTAAAACTTCTGAAGAAAAAGTTATTGAAATGGAAAACATATTCAGCTTTATTTAAGTGTTCATTCTGCGAAATTCTAAAGCTATTTACCGTGATTTACATATTTCGTAAATGCAATTAAGTGATATTTATTTGCACTGAATAAGTACTGTTAACTACATATTAACTGAAATAACCTTATCACTGACGTTATTAAATGAAACTGAATATTTTATTCTCACTAAATTAAGTATTTTCAACTAATTCTAATGAACGTAAAATAATTATTTTCCAAAGGTCTAGTGCAAATATCAACTGTTAACGAATATATTCTCTAATTGTGGAAGCCATAATAAAATTCTAAGAAATGTGGAAAAGTTGAAATTCTACCTACAGCATACATTTAGAACTGCATTTGGTGCTTTAAGTGTGTTTGTGTAATCCTTGATACTGCTTATGGTATATTTGAAGCGCATGTGAAAGGATTTAAGTACGAATAGTTTATAGTAAGAAAAATTATTCAATTTCCATACATCTGAACTGAACATAATGGCACGTTAAAAGCTTTGAAAAGCTTTTCAACATATTTGCTAAAATAGAAGCAATTTTCAATCTTGTATTTACTTTAAATATTTCAGAGAATTCAGAAATTTTGGATAAGCTGAAGTTGCAGATACTAATGTAATGTTAATATTGATTAAAAATAGAAAAATATTTTTATATAATTATTTTCTGAATTTGCTAATTTTTTGTCTGAACGTGAATGACGCTAATACACAAAGAAAATTTTATTTAGATACCGATTTTTTCTTCCTAACGTTAATGCCAAAAAATTCAGGCATAATTCACAATTTTTAATTGTTAGTAAATTCTCAAAACAATATATCAGTTATTTAATTGTGTTTCACACTATAAAAGAATTATAAACTTGTTTCTTTTTTCAGTAAGTCGATATAGGTTAATTCATCAAACAGTAAAACAATTCCTGTCATCTATGTTCAGTAAATCTTTTGGTAGAATTTAGAATATGACATTCTCTTGCCTTAACATCTCACCATAGCCGAGTGAATAAAACACTGAATATATTACATGGCTGAAATCTGAATGTTCAGGTTCTAACGTACTGTGTAGCTGTCGATCTAATGGTGCAGATGTAAACTGAATACGCCGTAGGACACCATAAAAAGTTGTCAATCTACGGCACCTCCTCGGGCAGATGACCCTAGTTTAGGTTTACCTTAAACCACAGATGCCAACTAATACGGAATATAACTAACCACTTTTTGTAAACAGTATATTTTTTTAGAATTTTTTTTAAGTTAGTAACCAACTTGTACGGTCGAAAATTATTGTTTAAAAAAAAGTGGTTAGTGATATTCCGTAGTAGTTGGCAGCTATGCTTAAACATTCAATACAAAACTATCTGTTGCCGTAACAGTCAAATATCACGTGGCTGACGAGAGAGACATGCCACATTTTTTCACATACTTTTGCGCCGAAAGAGTGTGACTAGAGTCCCTTCAACAAAGCGGCCAACTATTTCGGAATATAACTGACCACTTTTTCTAAAAAGCAATTATTTTCAATATTTTTTCAAAAGAGCAATCCCTATACCTTCTAAGTGCAAAAGTTTTATTGTGCACTGACAACGCCCTCTAGATATACACGGCCTAACAATTGAAGTTTTGATGTCATCGCAGTTGTTTCTTCAAAAATAAAAACTGTTTAAAAATTCTGGTGGATGATGCAAATATTACAAAATCTTTTTAATTAAAGATAAAAATTTAAATACCTTTCTAATAAAAAATAATTCATTGTGATCTACTTCTGTATCATATTATACAATTAGTGATGGTCAAAAATTGTCATTTGTCGTAAAATTAACTTTTTTTAAATCTTAAATCATTTAAAAGTTTTATGAGTGAGAAAATTCACCACAAATTTAAAATAGGTATACTCTGTGAAAGCAAAACTGTGATGACGTTATGATACGAAATCTAGCGATGACGTCGAAACTTCAGTTGTAAGGTTTTCTAAATCTTGAGGGTGTTGGTCCTGAGCCAAAAATTTCTGTTTAAATGGTTGATTAATTATCTCGGAGTAGTTGACAGCTTCTCCCTACAAAAAAAGCATGATACAGGCGAAGGTATAGTCACCAATTTCAAATCGCTGTCCATCGGATTAAGCACATTTATCGTTTGTTTGGAACTATTGAAATTGAACAACATCTACTGTCCAAGTTCTCATTTATTTCTATATCAGTTTAATCTCAATTTATTTCTTCAATAGATTTCCTGTGGAAAACTCACCATTCCAGGTCTTCTACTATAAAGATTCAAAGAAATGAAAGGTGAACAAACATCCATATCCAGTATATATAAATATTTACTTGTTTGAGAGGTAAAATAAAGTTTTATTGAATAAGATTGTAACAGAAAAATAGTCTCCTGTGTTACTGCAAAGGCCAATCCGAGGCTAATAGCAATTCACTGGCATAAGAATGATGGATGTGCAACTCGCATATACATAGGAACCTTAAAGTGTGACACCGTAACAATCTTATTTAATTAACCAAGTGTGCATTAGTTTATAAAGCGGTTACATTTTATCAAGCTCTCCTTCTTTTGTAAAAGTGGGTAATATTTTTTTAGTATAAAGCATCTACCATTAGAGCAAAAAATCAATAAAAACCTTAACAAATAAACAAAATGTACATGAGTTTATTCAAAGAAAATCTGCCTTAAGGGAAGAGAAGAGAAAAAAAAATAGTGATCAAATTAACCTCATATCATGATAATGAAATTTTCGAACCGATATAAAAGTTTACTCATCTCCTCCCCTCCCTCTAAGTTTTCTGGAGTCACTAAGTAGTGAAAGTCAGGAATATTAAATTTTTGAATTTCAGTACAAGTACTAAAACTTTATCAATAAAGGAGGTTAAGTCCCGAAAAAAATTCTAACTGGTTCTACTTAAAACCCATTTGTAGTAATTTCTCTACTAATTATATTACTTTAAACATGATACATTTTTTAATCAAAATAATAATTAAAGAAAGAAAGAAAGGGTTGTGTGACATAATAATGGTCTCGAAAGTGTAAAATTTACTAAATTTGGGCATATCATGTAGAGTTTTGAAGTTCACGTTACTCTCCGTTAGCAAGTGCAAAACAGCCAATTGTATACTTATTAACAAGTATCCCATTCGACGGTAAAGAAGTACTGTTAGAAGTATTTTGTATGAAGAGTAAAAAACGCGTCTTAAAATAAAGAATAATATCCCACTTTTTTCATGAAAAAAGAAAAAAATATTGTTTTCAAGGTAGACAAATGCATATTTTAAATTCACTAAATTTCGGCAGCTTTAAAAAGTTTACTTCTGAAAAATAATTGGAAATTTTAGCAACCAGAAATTTAAGTAGGGATTTTTATATAAAAGAAAACTGTTGAGCAACTTTAGCTGAGTCTAAAACTTTTATTATCACGCCTCTCGGAAACCTATTCGATAAGTCGGGTAGTATTGAAAATAGTAATTTACGAATAGAGTTAAAGGTATTATGTACAGTGCGATTGACGTCAACCACCACTTTCTAGATATAGAAGGCCTGAGAATAGAAGCTTTTATGTCATCACTAGGTCTTCTAAGATGACGGCATCACAGTTTTACTTCCACAAAGTTAAACTATTTAAAATTTCTGGTGAATGATACAAATTTTAGAAAATATCTTATGTTAAAGATAAAAATTAAAATACGTTTCGGATAAAAAATCATTTATTATGATCTATTTCTATATCATATTATATAATTAGTGATAGTTAAAATTTCCTATTTGTCGTAAAATTAAGTTTTCTATCTTAATTCAATAAAATATTTTATGCAAGAGGAAATTCACCACAATCTTTGAACAGTTTTACTTTTTGAAAATAATTGTGTGATGTCGTCTCTTTAGTGAACCTAGTGATGACGTAAAAGTTTCTGATATTAGGCGGTGTTACCTGCGTGGGCTGTTCGTGGGAAAAACACCAGTCTTTTCTGAGATTTTTCTCTTTTTAAAATAAATCCCCATATCATGCCCTTTTACGCCTTCACAGGAGGAGCTCTTATTGAGTTAATGGTATTATCAGAAAAATCGATAACTCTTTATGAAACAAGTGCTTTTCTCTTGTTTTATTGTTAAGAAAAATAGTTACTATTCCTGTTAATCTATTATCTTTCTAAACGGAACCTATAAATATACTCAAAAAATGAAAAATTATATTATAACAATAACAAATACGGTGAGTGGCAGCTAATTACTTTCATATATTTATTTTCATGAAGGGAGCATGACAATCTCGAGCAGTTGAATAAAAACATGCATATAAATAATAATATCGATTTAAAGTCAACAAAAGATCAGCATTGCTATTACTAGGTACTGATATTTTTTGTCTCTTGAAAGATTTATGTATTAACGTACTGTGTTATCGTGTAAAACGTGAGGTAAAAAGTGCACAAAAATTATTAAATTTTTACAAGTAAATTCCAAACTTTAATAAAATTGTAGCTTTTGAAAATAAATCACATTTTCCTCTCTTTTATTTTAATTTTCTTTGCTAAATTAAAGTATTAAATGGATTAAGGAAGTGAATTAAAACTCTTTAATTAATTTCCTTCAAAGAAAAAGTTTCAAAGATTAACGCAAGCTTAAAACTGGATGACAAGAAATTTTCAAGAATTAAAATAATAAATTTATTATTTTTATTTTTGCGTTTAAATATTTTCTTATTTTTAGATAATTATTAATAATTTACAAAAATCAACTAAATGCAGCTTATTTATATCATTTAAACATATTCTTTCGATCCTACTTTCATATGAGGATCGTCATATACTGTAAATTATAAATTGTAAATTATGTTTGTCTAGTTAAATTTGTCTCTCTATATTTATAAATAACTTTTGTTAATTTGAGCTCCTTTTAAATTTGGCCCAAGCATAAAAATTGAAAGTATCATGAAGTGTACTTAGACATTAGAAATTACAATTTAGTCATAACTGCCAAATTATGGAATATAATCAACCACTCTTTTGAACAGGAATTTTTGTCTAGAGTGTAAAGAAATGCGTGCTTTCACCGGGCGACGTGGTCAATCCTTTGATTACATAAATAAAAATAAATTATTATATTCCGGAATAGTTGGCAGCTGTGAATTTAGTATATTTGAGTACCATAATTTACGGCTATAAACTGATATTTTGAATAACAAGTTGTTCATATCATTATGGATTAACAGTACATAGGTGCCAAGTATTACGGAAATAATTAACCACTTTTTGTAAATCGTAAATTCCTTGAATATTTTTCCTAGATAGTAATCACTTCCCGCTCTTAAGTCAGAAGTTTTGCGATATTTTAAACAGAAAATTACCGCTCACAAAATGTGGTTAGTTATATTTCGTAATACTTGGCACCTATGAACAGGATTATATTTTAAAATGTTCTAAAAACTCTCAAAGATTTCTGTTCTAACTAAAAAATTTAAGAATACGAGTATTTTGTTTAGATGTACGGAATTTTCCTTTTTTTCCATATCGTTAGACAATGATACCGATATGCCTTACCGCTCTAACGTATTTCATGTAACATTAGGGAGTTCTTGAGCTACGTTTCTTTCCACGTTAACGCTAACGCTATCCGCTATTGGGAGTCAGGTTTCGGAATTTATTCGTGCGCATGCGCTGTATTGTCCGATGGCATTTAACATTAGCATTACAGTGGGAAGAAACGTAGCGCAAAAACTCCCTACTAACACTTAGCCGACCGCGCGTGCTACTGTGAACTTTACGATTTTCACAGCGCCCGAACAAGCCAGACTGCGCAGTTCGAATATTACCCATAATATTCTAATAAACGTGTGTCATAGTGGGAGATTTCCCCGATCGGACGGATAAGTGCTAAAATAATAAGCATCAACGAACGACCCCGCTGACAAGCTACCGGGGAAATCTCCCACTTTTGCTTTAGACAGATTAACATTCTGGTTGTTCTTCACCATTCTACCGTCTATTAACTATTATATTTGTCATAGAAAGATCAGTAAAAAATTACAGATTTTTAAACTGATAATTTGGTTTAAATTGTGGCTGCAGCCTTAATTTTTAAACATTTAACTATTGCGTTAAAGATAAATTCAGCAGTAATAGAGCACGATGCAATGATGATGAGTAACCATTATCCCCAAAACCTTCAAGTTAAACTTATCATAGCATACTTCATTTCGCAAGACAGCACTGATCTTTCTATGACATCGACAGGGATCTCCCTGTCGATGTTTACCACCTGAAGTTTCTTGACCTAAGGATTTGCATGCTTATAGAACCACAGGCAGTCTAAAATCTGATAAGTTCTTAATATTAATCAGATCTAAAAAAATTATTAGTGACATGAATGAAGCGTCATACGTTGTTTTACTATGAATAAAACTCACAAAATAACAGGAAAGAAGACTATGGTCTGCTTAAACATTATTTTTTTTCATTTAATTATATTAGCTATGTATAGTAACGCCTTGGAAAACAATATTGGCTGCTAATGTTTAAACCTCTTTACTTTTCATATTTCCTTTCACATGATATTAAAGTGTATTGAATTTTAAGTCCCTGCGCTTAAGTTGAAATTTTCCCTTAAGTTGTTAAATGTTTAAAGGCTTCATCAAAACGTAATTTTCGGGTGTACTAGACGTTTTTTCATAAGTTCCCTTTTGTTTGAATTAGGTTGTTATGGGTTCTTAAGCATTAACAATCTGAAAATACACTGCGAATAATACTCCTATAGACTAATAATTTGTTTTCAAATCATGATTGCAGCTTCAATTTTTAACTATAAGTTTTACTGTTGTTTCAAAGATAGATTAAGTAATATAAAACCTATTGCAATAGCAATAAGCGACCAGAATCTTAATTTCGCAATATGAAATTTTCATTTTCCAATTGTTGCATTGTACAACGTATGAGGTCGGGAATGGAGACGTTTCTCTGAGAGATCACGATGAATCAGCAGACAAATTTGTGAGTCAGATTTCGGCCCGACGATTATTTGGTGTGAGCGCTTGTCTGGCCAATATGGATGTTTATTAAAAGAAAAATGTGGCATGAAATAAACATCGGAATGGTAAGAGTAGCACAGATAACGAAGATCAAGATGACTGGGAGGATTACTCTCAGAAGTTACATAAGGTTACTTTACCGGATTATAAAATTCGCGGATGTCTTTCGTATAGTGACATCCTGTCTAAGCTGCAAGTCAAAAGATTGCACCATTTTCCAGAACATAATCTTTTAACCTAGAACAAAAGATATACTACGATGTGCGGAGTACGCTAGAAGAATAAAGTTAGAAGAAAGACTTCTTGACGGTGTAAGCGATGCAGGGAGTCTTCACATGCTTCAAAACATTCTAAAAGTATCACACCGTGGCTAGGGGTGGATCAAGAAATTACTCAAGGAGGGGGCAATTTTGTACCTGAAAAAGCGGGGTAGAATGTGCAAAATCATTTTATAATTAATTAATATAATCAGTTATAGCAATTAATGTAATTGATTATATTATTGATAAAATCTATATAAGAACGATGATTAAAAAGGACAGAGAGTAGTACTCGCCATACACCCCTTAGAAAAAGGCTACTTAATTTTCATTATACTTTCATAATACATTTTAACAGATTTTTAAACTTCGGCCAGGAGGAGGCGATCGCCCCCACCGCCCTCCCCTTGGATCCGCACCTGACCCTGACCTCTGACATAGGCATGCTAACTCATAAAATGAGGCATTCTATGTAGGCAAATTTAGGTGGGAAATGAAAATTTTGCATTGAGAAATTAAGATTCAGATTGCTCATCACCATTGTAATGTGTTTTATGTTGCTCAATTTATCTTTGAAACATTATTTAAATTTATACTTAAAAATTGAAGCTGCAATCATAATTTGAAAACGAAGTATTTGTTTAAAAATCTGTAATTTTCTGTAATTTTTTTACTGTTGTTCCAATGATAAATTTAAGAAATAATGAACTTGATAAAATGGTCACAGGCAACCAGAATTGCAATCCTCCAATAGAATTGGTTCGGAACCAGGTCTCGTCCGCCGACCTAACCGTTCGTAGTGTTCGGTGGTTTTCTCCAAAACTTCGCGTAAATACGGGTTAGGCAACGCCTCCTAGATATGGAAAGCCTTGCAACTCCTACGTCACGAACCTTTGACGTCATCACTTGGCCTACATTTAAAAATTTTATTTTCACAAAATAAAACTATTAAAACTTTCTGGTAAATACTACAAATATTAGAAAATATCTTATATTAAACATTAAACATTAAAATATCTCTCTCATACAAAATTATTCAGTATGATCTATTTCCTTATCACATTATCCAATTAGTTATGGTTAAAAACTGCCATTTGTCGTAAAATTACTTTTTTATCTCAAATTATTAAAATATTGCCAATCATGGGTAAATTCACCAGAAATTTTTAATTTATTTATTTTATCACAATCAATCTTTTAAATGTAGGCCAGGATGACATCAAAGCTTGGTGACGTAGCAGTTGTAAGGCTTTCTGTATCTGGGAAGTGTTGGTTAGAGCACTGCCTCCTAGATACAGAGAGCCTGAGCGCTGAAGCTTTGACGCCATCATTAGGCCTTCAAGTAATGACGTCGCCACACTTTCGTTCTCACAAAGCAAAGGTATTTCAGTTTTCTGGTGAATGCTACAAATATTAAAAAGTACCTTAAGTTAAAGATAATAAAAATATAGTTTAAAAAACAAAAAAAAACCACGTTTTAGTGATAAATTGAACTAACTAAAAAGCGAACAATAATTATTAATATAGAAATAAATTAATGAACGAAAAATAGTATTATTGTGAAAAAAGCGTGGGGCGCTTTGTGCTATATTTTTTGTATCATTTTGTATCATTTTTGTACTAATCGTGCCAGTAAGGTTTCCAATCATCGTGCGAGTGAATAATAGGCAGTGAGAACCTTCATCAATATTTGCAAATGTCGAATGAAGAAACTTTTGAAACATTTAAACTAACATTTAATATATCACACGACAGCACATTTTACAACAAAACACTTAATACATCTAAGAAAAGAAAAATGTGTTGCTTTCTGCGTCACAACCACAATATGACTTCTCGCCTAAAGAAAAAAAAGTTTCGCTTCTCTCTCCCTCGCTCGTTGCCACTTCTTTTTAAGTGAACTCTGGGACTCCGTCAACTCTGGGGCTCCGTTCGGGCAGGATGGGGCGCCTTGTGGGTTTCCGTGAGCTTAGTAATCGCGAAGGAACCTTACAGTGCCGATCGAATATTCTCAAGAACTGATATATGGAGCACCCCACGCTTTTTGGTTTTTGGTTTTTTAAACTAACTATTTTTATTTTTCACTTTTTAGTTCGATTTGCTATAAAAGCGTATATTTTAGTTTTTTATTAAACTGTATGTATTTAAAATTTATTTTTAATTTTTGATATCTGTCATAAGACACTAAGGAACACTAAGTTGGAAAGCACAAACTGTGAGAAAATTTAATTTCACTGTGCACCGGCGTAGCCAGGATTTTATTTCGGAGTGGGCTGGGTATCAAATTTAAAGCTAAAGTTCAATTGTAATCTAAATATCAAATTGTAAGCTAAGTAAAGGGTCCTATTTCGGGGGGGAGCAGCCCCCTGAGCCCCTCCCCCTCTTGCTACGCCCCTGCTGTGCACCAAAGTATTAATCAACCTGCAGTTAAATGCTACCTTCCTCACTGAAAAGGAAAAATAGGTCTCTAATCAACAAATAAAAGCGTGTCAACTCTTCCATAATGTGATGGATCACGATATTTTGTAAAAATAAAAATATTGCCGTGCCCAGGATACGATCCTGGGTTATTGCGGCAACAACGCAATGTACCAACCACTCTACGATCACGGCCACAGTGAAAAAAGTTTTCTTAAGATTGTAATCTTTGGAAGTGTTCTACTCTCAATCAGGATAAGAAATGAGGAAATTATTTAATCCTGGCAATCCTGATCAGGATAATGAGATAAACTTATAAAATCATTTTATTGTCACCGGTTCTTCATAAATGTACAAAGTTTAAATTAAATCTGACCGTTTAAAAGTGTGCCAAATTTGAGTTCAAAGGAGTCGGTTACAAACATACATACAGGTGAAGGTAATAAATAAAAGCGTGTTAAAATCAGGATAATAGGATAAACTTATCAAATTATTGTATTGTCATCGATCCTTGATATATCTGCAAAGTTTAAATTAAATCTGACCGTTTAAAGTGGGTCAAAATCGAGTTCTAAGGAGCCGTACAAACATACAAGCATACAGACATACGAACATACATACAGGTGAAGCTAATAAAAGCGTGTTAAAAATTAAAATATGGTGATGCAAAACAATTCATTGTGATCTACTCCCTTATTATTAGGTTGTAACGAAACTTTCCCGCCACCGTAAACATCGTCAGAAAACAGTTCACGTTGGCGTATTTGCTCATATTTTGTCAAATGATTTTTGGCATTTGAAAGAAAGAGACTTACTTTATAACACTGTGTTATGAAACCTGTAAAAAAATATAGTTATCATTAAGTACAAGGTGTGTCAAATGAAACTATCACTCTAGAGGATTGGAACCATCATTTACTTCCAGTTGTGTTGCAAAAAGTCAG
This sequence comes from Cheiracanthium punctorium, assembly GCA_038373885.1. Taxonomy (NCBI): domain Eukaryota; kingdom Metazoa; phylum Arthropoda; class Arachnida; order Araneae; family Cheiracanthiidae; genus Cheiracanthium; species Cheiracanthium punctorium. Next base: position 57,823 of record JAWZYV010012000.1, read on the forward strand.
CTACAGAATATCAACGAATAATGAGTACAGCTTTAAATACTATTGTTGCATCACGTGACACTGTGCAGGTTTGGTACCGAAAAATCAAAAAGAGTTATCTAAGGAGTTAGAAGTTAGTTTTTCAAGCAGATTTGGCGGAAAACTTTCGTTACAACCTACATTATATAATTAGTTGCAATTAAAAACTGACCTTTTTTGTAAAATTAAATTTTCTATCTCAACTCATTAAAATATTGTTATGAGAGAATAAATTCACCAGAAATTTCGAATAGTTTTCGAATAGTTTTTTTTTATGAAAATTAAACCGTGAAGACGCCACATTTGGAAGGCCTACTTAAGACGTAAACGCTTCGTGACGCAGTGGTTAGGCTTTCTATATCTAGGAGGCAGTGGTTAGGGCCCCCCGGCCTAGAACCCTAGCGTAGATAATTGGCCGTAACCAACATTTTCCTCTTATAGAAATTATCATTTTGCTCCTTAACATGCGTCAATTTCAGATTTAAGTATGCAGGCTTTAATCTGGACGGTGACGATTGAAGATTATTAATCTGTTGCTTCGATTTTCCTTTAATTTTTCCTATTTCTTATGTTTTACTAAGATTTGTGACTACATACGTATGAATGATAGACTTTCAATTACTAATACGTGTAACTAATGAAATGAAATTATTTTTTGAATAAAATGAAATTTTTATTCATGAACCATTTTTCCTTATCAAATCTTAATGGGAGGGTTTTAAGCACAAGTTAAAGTTCTGAACCACAAAAATGTTAATATAGTACCCGCCGCTTAATAAAATCATATTTGTTCCGCTCTAAACTGAATTTAATAAGCGGCTGCTTTTTATATGCAGTAAACATTCTCCGAACCCAGTAAGGAGGTGCTAAGCACCAGACTCGGAGATAATCTATAAAATAATGGGATTAATAAAGAGAGTTAATTAATTTCTTATTGATTAGTTAATTTTTCATTCAAAATTAATAAAATAAACCTATGAACACATACTAGTAAACCTAAATGTGCAGGAGAATATTATTAATGCATTCGAGTACCACACGTCGCACGGTAGCAAATCTAGAAATTCATAAGTGATTGTGGAATGTAGAAAGAGCAAGTTTTGACTCATCACCCCGAACATCACCTGCCCTTTCAATTTTACTTCATGGAGAGAATTAAATAACAGCTTAAAACGAAAAACGCTTATAAACATTTCGTAATTTTAAAGATTGAAAGTGTTTGAGATAGTTTAACCCATTCGTGCCTGGATATTTTTGCTACTTTCTTCGATTTTTGCTAACACCAACAGTAATTGATAAATTTCTGATGTCAACTTTTTGAACAAGGGATGATTTCATTTAAAATCATTATGTATAAAAATTGAAATGTCAACATCCCACTTGGCCATATTAAAATGTTTTGTGGAATTGAGTTTCAATACTCGCGAATAAAGGCTCGGAAAAATAAATAACGTTTTCGAATGATAGCGAAAATGCCGTCCCAAAAAAGGGACGCTAGGCATAAATGGGTTAAAAAAAAGGTGTTTCAATGCACAAAATAAATAAATTTTTCTCCAATATGAAATGAAAATTTGCTAAATAATTCATGAAAGCATTGCTTCTCTACTTAAGCGTCACTCGGAGTAAAATTACCAATAAACTTTCCTATAAAATTTTCAGTAAAAGACTTTTTTACTTATTTGACTTCAGAATGATATTAATGTGATTTGTTTACAGAATTTAAAATCATGAGTAAAAGTGGAATACTGTACGAAAGTAAATGCATTCTAGATCAATAAATTCTTTTAAGTTTTTGAAAGGACTGTCTGATCAACAGAGTCTAGACAACAAAAACAACATGTTCTGGTAAATAAATTTCAGTCTGGAAAAGTTGTCCTTTCTCAAGACTTCCATTTTCATAATTTACTGCTATTGAACTCAATTTTGATATTAAAAAATTATTTCGCTTTTTTTATTTTTGTTGTTACTGTTATAAACTAGAAAAGTGTGAAAGAGAACTAATATGAAATATCAGCTTTATATAAAATACATTAGAACATCTTTTTTTCAGCAATAATAGACTGGCTAAACCCACACTGGTTTATTCAGAAGTTTACTCTATTAAAAAATACAATCAGATTATTCTAATTCATTATAGCCCGAGCAGTGATTGAGCGCGGTTGCGCTCTCAACTGGGAGACGGAAGGTGCCTGGTTTAAAACCGGGTTGCGTCAACACCCCCTGGAAAAAGAAGCCTAACAACTCTTACGTCACCAAGCTTTGACGTCATCACTAGGCCTACATTTAAAAGTTTTATCTTTAACACAAAATAAAAGTATAAAAAGTTTCTGGTGAATTTACTCATGAATAACTATATTTTAATAGTTTGAAATAAAAAATATAATTTTATGACAAATGACAGTTTTTAACCATGACTAATTAGATAGCATGATAAGGAAATAGATCGGTATGAACAATTTTGTATGAGAAAGGTATTTTAATTTTAGTTTTTTATTTAAGATATTTTCTAATATTTGTAGCATTCACCAGAAATTTTAAATAGTTTTATTTTATCAAAGGAAACTGTGATGACGTCATTACTTTAAGGCCTAGTGATGACGTCAAAGTTTCAGTTGTTAGGCTTTCTATATGTAGGAGGTGTTGGTTGCGCCTGCCGACCTAATCGTTTAGAATTTTCCTTGGTTTTCTCCGAAGCTTCGCGTAAATACCGGTTAGGATCCCTTAGAAAGTCTCCCACAGAGGGCAATCCCTCCCACCTAACCTCGGCCTAGACAACATCTCCTAGATATAGAAAGCCTTACCACAGCTACGTCACCGAGCTTTGACGTCATCATTTGGCCTACATTTAAAAGTTTGATTGTGATAAAATAAATAAATTAAAAATTTCTGGTGAATTTACCCATGATTGGCAATATTTTAATAAGAAATAGAAAATATAATTTTACGACAAATGGCAGTTTTTAACCATAACTAATTAGATAATGTGATAAGGAAATAGATCATACTGAATAATTTTGTATGAGAAAGATCCCAACTAGCACACATACGTTGGGTTATTGATGGGACGTGGTTGGCACAAGGTTGTTACGTTGGGCAAACGTTGGATGTCCATATGGAAATGTCGGTATTCTGTTGGCTAAAGGTTGTAATGGCAAACGTTGGGTAAACAACCGTTGGCCATCGGATGGTTTAATGTTGTGTTGGGCAACCGTTGGTAAACAACCGTTGGCCATCGGATGGCTGAATGTTGTGTTGGGCAACCGTGGGTAAAACAACCGTTGGCCATCGGATGGCTGAATATTGTATTGGGCAACCGTAGGTAAAACAACCGTTGACCATCCGATGGCTGAATGTTGTGTTGGATAATCGTAGCTTAACAACGACCATTGCGCATGCGCAGAGACACATATTCAGGAAACCGGGAAGCGATAGATTTATGTCCGTTCGCCGTTCCGTTTCCGCCATTGCTTGTTATGATGTGTTCATACACTTTTATAAAGTGATTGATAGTTGAAATCTAAAACGAATATTTATCTTTTCAGCTATATTTCTGTGAATTTTATTCGTTGCATAGGTTCGTAGTAATTTGAATCACGATAACTATTATTATTGATGCATTGATTATAGTTCGATTGTCCATAAGCCTAACGATCTTCAAAGTATGTAAACAAACAACTTACTATGCAGCTATTGTAATAAATATATAATAATTGCACAGTGCTTATTAAAAGATGCGTTTTTGGATTACTAAACAATGCTAGACAGCTTAATAATAAAGTTTTATTTGCTCATAGTTGTACAACAGTCGAGAAGGTAAAATTGGACACAATTGTTTTCTGCTAATAAGTTTATTTTGAAAAAAAATCAACTTGAGCCGTGCTTATATTTTGCAAGATTATAATGACTAATGAGATTTCAGATTTAGAAGTAGGTATTAAACTAACACTACTTCAATTTCGAAATCTTGTTGGTTGACAGTGGTTAATCAACTACAAGTATTTAAATTTGTGCATCAAAATTGTTTTGTTGTTAAAGGCATGTATAAAATATTTTACAGTTTTAAGAATTCAGTTATTTTAATATTTTACAAATGTGTTATAGTACTTTACAGTTCATATACATATCTATGTAATGTATAAAAAGGTAATTTGGGTTTTACTAGTTTGGGTATTGTTCAAGCGGGTACTTTCACTGTAAGTTTTGCTTTCCTGTCATACTTGCCACGCGTGCTCTGGAGCTATGTTTTATTTATTTTGTTATTTGCCAGACATCAGGCTGTCGATTCTGAGTTCTTTAGATGTACACGTGACCTCACGCCCTTGTAGCCCGGATGCGGGTCATGTTGGTAAATGTGTGTGGTTCGATCAGAGATAAGAGGAGTTGTGTCTTCGCAGACCACGTGGTGTGGTAAGCGTAAATACTCCCGCACATCGAAAATCGGGGGACTTCTGCCACTGGAACTGCTTCATGAGTCCACGCTGATTCTTGTATCCGTCTCCCCTCCCCTCTTCTCATTCGAAATTGTAACTTAAAAGATAATGTTCAATAAACCATATTATTTGCCTTAACTCTGGAACTTTACTTGAAATATCTGACGTCAGAAATAGTCGACAGGATGACTGCCTGTGTGCCAATTAAAATTTTTAAATTGTAAAAAATTAACGCTCAATAGTCGGGACACGGAGTACACTGCTTACCGGAAGATGCGGAGTACGCCGGAGATGCGGCGTTATGCCGACCGCCTGCCAATCAGAGAGATACGTAGAACCAACTTGCCCTTCACCGACTGCAGATATCTGAACTTCTCATTCCCTGCTTTGATGAAACTACTTTCGCCTGACCTCCCATCGAATCCTCCCATGAAGCCCATCGAAAAATTTGCGCTCCTGAGTTTTCCATAGCGACTAACGACGCTGATGCCGACACGTAAATTAAAGAAGTGCCTGCCCTCCGTTATCTGATATCATCTTTCTGTACCGTGTTTACCATCCAGAAATGTGTGCCTCCTTATTTATTTTTTTTTCTTCGCACGCCCGCTGCTATTCTGAAAATTAGATTAGTTCGCAGTTTTAAGATTAGGTTGCAAGGACGTCTGACTTGCAAGTGAGAAACTGGCCACCTCAATGATATTGCTCGTCAGACTTCTTTTGCCGGGGGGGATATTGTAATAAATAAAAAGGTAATTTGGGTTTTTCTAGTTTGGGTATTGTTCAAGCGGGTACTTTCACTGTAAGTTTTGCTTTCCTGTCATACTTGCCACGCGCGCTCTGGAGCTATGTTTTATTTATTTTGTTATTTGTCAGACATCAGGCCGTCGATTCTGAGTTCTTTAGATGTACACGTGTCCCCACGCCCTTGTAGCCCCGGATGCGAGTCATGTTGGTAAATGTGTGTGGTTCGTAAATACTCCCGCACATTGAAAATCGAGAGACTTCTGCCACTGGAACAATTAAAATTTTTAAATTGTAAAAAATTAACGCTCAATAGTCGGGAGACGGGGTACACTGCTTACCCGAAGATGCGGAGTACGCCGGAGATGCAGCGCTATGCCGACTGCCTGCCGATCAGAGAACCAACTTGCCCTTCACCGACTGCAGATATCTGAACTTCCTCATTCCCTGCTTTGATGAAACTATTTTCGCCTGACCTCCCATGAAGCCCATCGAAAAAATTTTGCGCTCCTGAGCTTTCGATAGCGACTAACGACGCTGATGCCGACACATAAATTAAAGAAGTGCCTGCCCTCCGTTATCTGATATCATCTTTCTGTACCGTGTTTACCATCCAGAAATCTGTGCCTCCTTATTTATTTTTTTTTCTTCGCACGCCCGCTGCTATTCTGAAAATCCGATGGAAATCGACGAAATTTCACTGCCTTCATTGCCTAAATAGGGCCTCCCCTTACGAGAAGTGTGTGCAACTGGTGAATCATTTCCCCCTTTTCTCCGTGCCGAATAATTTTGTTTTTGTGTGTTGCGCGTGTACAGCTTACGTTGACCGAACCTCTTCCTCCTGCCTGCATTGAACTTGTGAGAGAAGATATTTTTTTGTGTGTGTTTTGGTTATTGTTGAAGAATGACGATTTCAACTTGTGGATATTGATTAAGTAAAGTTCGTATATTTTCAGAGTTGAAGTGAACATTAGAGCATTATATTTAAATGGTTATTAATTGTGTGTGTTATTTTAAAGTGCTATTTTAGTGTTGATAAAAAAATATATATATAGTGATATATCTGCATTTTTTCCCCCCATTAGTATAGTATTTTCATTAAGGTAAGATTTTGTAAACTTATTGCTGTATTATTATTAATGTTGCTAAATAAAAATTCTGAATGCAATTATTAAATGCTTCTCCGTTCAGGTAAAAATTTAGAAAAAAATTTCGACATGTCATTAGATGGTAAAGAAAATAAACAAACTATTGCCGCTATGTCCCTGCAAAAAAGTGATGAGTTTATTGCCCCCTTTAATTTTGAAAATAATATGAGATTTGAAAGTTTGATAGCATATTACGAACGGTGTTGCTTACAACAAAATAAAGACGAAGAGTGGAAATTTCAAAAAATAGGAAAATTTCTTAAGGGGTCTGCCTTAACAACATTCATAAATAACATAACAAATCGTAATAATTGGAAAGAATTGATTGAAATACTGAGAGAAAAATATATTTCATGTACCGTCTTTACTTTCATGGATTTTACAAATTTAAAACTAGAAAAAATTTCGAATCTTATAACTTATTTTCATGAAAAATTAGAAAAAGGTAGAAAATTGGGGCTACCTAATAATATAATATTAGAAGGATTGACCAATGGTCTTCCTAGTAATGTGAGAGCTCTTTTAACCCTGCAACCACCCAGTAGTGCCACCGAGTGGCTTAAGGTAGCGTCAAAATTAATTAAAATTCACGAACCGCCCCAACAGGCAAGCTTTACCTCCTCGCCCAATAATGCACAAAATTCTAGTTACTTTACACCCAAGCTTCGGAATTTTAGACCCTATCATGCTCCTGTTTATAACCGACCAAATTAGCATCAACCAATTCATAATTCAACCCAAGGGCGAACCCAAATAAATAATTGGCCCCGTTTTCGACCCCTATCTTAAAGTCCTCAAAGTTTACACCACCAAAATAATGTCAATTACCAAGAAAGCACACTACCTAAAACTCCATGTAGAAAATGTGAGGGGCTAGGGATAAGTAATGCTTTCCATTGGACGCATAATTGTCCCTTTAAAAGTAACAACCAAATTGCGACAAACCCATACGCGACACCAAATATGACTCACCCGAATATGATTTCGAACACCACTATTTTAAATTCACAAAATAATGGTACTGAGACCTCGCGAGAAGATAGCTTGTGACTATTTACTGTACCCGGGTACCTAAGGAAAAAATTGACTCAACCCAAAATTGACAATTTTGAATTTTTAAGTGTTCCCTGTGTCATAGACACTGGCTCTACACTCTCTGCCTTGCCGCAAAGTTTTGTTGGACGATTTAATTTAGAAGTACAGAGAGTCTCGCCTTTAAATGTCACTCAGGCAGATGGACTGCTGATACTTGATACAGTGTGTTATGTTAATTTAGAAATTGGAAACATTACTCAGTGTGTAAAATTTTTTATAGTATATTCAAACCTACCATATGCCATATTGGGTTTACCAGAGTGTAAAAAGTTTTGTTTATGTATCGATTGTGTGAATTCATGTGTTTTTCAAAATAATGTTAGATTACCTTTATACAATTATGATGCCTTACCTATGCCTCCCCATTTAAATCAACCCACTTCTTCAACCGATAGCAAAGTCTCTGAGGAAAGCGTTCGCCGTCAGATTGTTTATAAAGCTATCAGCCCAAAATTAGAGGAATTATTAAATAAATATGAGAAAATCTTCGCAAAAAATAAATGTGATATCTGTCGCATTAATGTAGAACCTCAGCGTATAAATTTAACTTCTTACCTACCTGTTTGTCTCAGGCCTTATCGAACCTCTCCTAAAGAGGAAGACGAAATTAATTCTCAGATTGAACAATTATTAAAAGCTGGTTTCATTAAGGAAAGCAATAGCCCCTATGCTGCACCCGTCACTTTAGCGTATAAACGCAACACCTCCTGGATAAAGAAAGCCTAACAACTCCTACGTCACCAAGCTTTGACGTCATCATTTGGCCTACAGTCAAATGTTTTATTTCCGTAAAATAAAAGTATAAAAAGTTCCTGGTGAATTTACTCATGAGTAACAATATTTTAATAATTTGAAATAAAAAATATAATTTTCTATCAAATGGCAGTTTTTAACCATGACTAATTAGATAACATGGTAAGTAAATAGATCGGAATGAACAATTTTATGAGAAAGGTATTTTAATTTTAATTTTTTATGTAAGATATTTTCTAATATTTGTAGCATTCACCAGAAATTTTAAATAGTTTTACTTTGTGAAAGTAAACCTGTGATGACGTCATTACTTGAAGGCCTAGCGATGACGTCAAAGTTTCAGTTGTTAGGCTTTCTATATGTAGGAGGTGTAGACAGGTCTCTATACGTTCCAGGTCTTGCCATTTGGCATTAAAACAGGACCTGCTATATTTAACCAAGTCATGAGAAGAATATTAAATAAATATAAAATTAAATTTGCCTATAATTATTTTGATTACATAATGGTTTTTTCTTCTTCTATGGAAGAACATATGCAGCATTTAGAAACTATCTTCCAAATTTGTTTGCAGGAAAATATTAAATTGAAATTATCTAAATGTAACTTTGCTTAGGACACTATAAAATTTTTGGGGTATGAGGTTAAACAAGGTCAAATTACTCCAGATAATGCTAAGAATGAAATTATCAAAAATTTGAAGCCACCTACTAATATAAAGGAACTACAGAGGTTTCTTGTTTCTGTAAATGTTTATAACAGATTTATTGATCGGTATGCAAAATTAAGACGTCCTTTAAATGATTTGTTAAAGAAAAACGCTAAATGGGATTGGTCAACAAACTGTCAGAAAAGTTTTGAAACCTTAAAAAATATTTTGATATCTAAACCTGTGTTACAATTATACGACGTTAAATTACCTATCCATGTATTTATTGATGCATCAAATTGTTCAGTTGGAGCTGTGTTGAAGCAGCCGGATGCCTCAGGTATCTTGCACCCGATTGCATATCATTCGAGATCGCTTCGATCATATGAAAAGAATTACAACATAACTGAATTAGAATGTTTGGCTATCGTTGATGCCCTTGATAAATTTTATCATTACCTTCACGGTCAAAAATTTGTCATTCATACTGACCGCGCGGCATTGGTTTGGTTAAAAAATGTCAAAAATTTAAGAGGAAGATTATTCCGCTGGTCCCTTAAATTAGGTATGTTTGACTATGAAATAAAGTACCTAAAGGGCTCAACAAATTTCGAAGCTGATATGTTATCAAGGATTCCTCCTTCTCAACATCTCCAACTAATTCAACCTTCGGTTTTATTGTTAGATGCTGAAGAAATTAAAAATCAACAATTAGCAGAAAATATGCATGGTCCTAAACATACAATCATTAATGATTTAATTACCATAAATAAGAAAGGATTAAAAAAAATAGAGGTGCTTATGAGCTTAAGAAAAACTTTAATGAAAAATGCACATGAAAATTTCGGCCATCCTGGTGTTCAAAAAATGTTAAGTATAATTTCACCTTCCTATTATTGGCCTCATATGACTCAAGATATTTCCAATTATGTTAAACATTGTTCTACTTGCCAATTTAAAAAAAAACCTAAACAGAAGAAATTTGGTTTTTAACCCCTAGTAGCAATTTCCCCTTCGCCAGAGACTGGCCGCGTAGCGAATCGCCAGTGAATACGCATCGGGCCGGGCATGGTGAAAGTGCATGGATACATCCACTTTATGTCATCTTGGACTTGCCGCCGGCCCGCATAAAATATTCTTTCGCCAATAAGTAATTTTCTCAACACAGGGTTGACACTCAATTTCTGAAAAAAAATTCCAACTTTTCCAGATTATCATGTTATAAAAATTCAGACTATTTTTTATGTATATGATGTCAACTTTGCATATAACATTTTTAGCTTTCCAAAGTAAGGTTAAACATTGTTTATTTACAAACACTGATTTTCCAGTCCAAATTATTTGATCTTCCAGTTTTGGGGCCAAAATTTGCAATTTTTTCTGACTGTTTTTGCCAACATGAAATTCCCTGACCAGTGGTAACCCTGCAACATTTGTTTGGAATGAAAGTTAACTCTCTTTGAGAAACAACCATAAGTTTTCTAAAATTATTCAAATTGCAATGCAACTTGCATCCTCATTTCGGGGTTTATACTCTTTTTTGTGATGTAAATTCCAGAGTTTCCAGGATCAAATATAATTTTTCCAGGAGCAGTCGAAAGTTTCTAAGTGCATTAAAATTTTATTGTTTCTTGAAGTTAATGTAATCTTCACTTAAAAAAAGTGTTTTGACCTCTTATAATTGAAAACCCATAGTTCACAAAGATGTTATCCAACATTTAATAAAAATATGTGCATAATACTATGTGTTACCATAATTGGGTCTTTTTTAAAAATTTGACTAGGCCAGTCTCATGCATAATACATTCCTAATTTTCTTAAATTAATAAGTATTTATTACAAAAATATTAAAAGTAATTTAAATTCCTTTAAAAAAAATTAAATGAAAAATGTTGGTCGGTAGATGAATTAAAATGTACTTAATTTTAAAAGTAATGTATTACTTTAGTTGCAAACCTCAAAGAATGAAAATTACAGTTTTCATATTAAAAAGAGATTAAAAAAAACACACATGTATGAATCGTCATTAGAAACCATATGCATTTACACAAACAATACAAAACAAAATGATTGTATTTAAAAATCATTTATTAAAACTTTCAAATTTAAAATTTAGCTGAAATAAAAATTTATACAATTTTTGAAAAAAATTGTCAAATTTTTAACAGATAATAATAATTGCAGATTGTTTTCGGTAGATCATAACTGCGGTAGAACATTTTGAAACTTTAAATATCAGATCAAAAACTTAAATGCACAATATTTCCAGGATTAGTTACTAAATTTCAGGAGTCTCCCATAAAAGTCGGGAATTTTTAGGGGCCCTTAATTTTTAAATTGAAAATCCAGGAGGCATACGGACCCTGCTATTTTATGATATTTTTTTAATACTGCACTCATCTTTTGCAGTAATCAAAAGACAGCATGCCTAAGATTGCAAAATAAGCATGTATTTTTAGAAGATTAATGTTTCAGCTATGGTGTAACTTAAGGGCAAAGTGAGAAATTGTCCCATCCCCTAAAATTCAAATATAGCCTATTTGAAAATAGCGTTGTCTACAGTAGGAAACATTTTGCTTCCCCAATGTTACGTGCCAGGCCAGTTAGTAACAGGAAATTCTCATTTTTAAAGGGAGGATATTTCAGATGTCAAAGCTAAAATATGCAAATATACAATAACCCATAAAACTACAAATAACAAACTAGTTAGATTTATTTTAGCCTAAAATTACTTACTTAAAACCTTAATTTCATGGTACAAGATTTTTTCATTACCTCTATAAAGCGTTCTAGCTTAGCTAACTTTTCAGATCCTCTGACAATATCTAGTCTACACTTTCACAGCTGTTAGGTTCCCCGAGACTTAACCAAGATTACTTTTCTACAAGAGGTTTATGTACTGCAATATATTTTGGGAAGAGGCAAAATCGAGTCGCACACAGTCTTGTCAAGAAGCATGCAGTCTTGTCTGTTCGACAACTCCAACCTATTCTCTTCATATTTTGACTTTTAGTTTATAAGTGTAAAACTTTAAATACTGTAACGGCGTGTAATTAATAGTATTAAAGTCATTTAATACAATCTTTAAATATATTACATTTCAGATGTAATATATTTCATTATAACACTTGCGTTATTAGCACCTGCATCATCTTAGATGCAAAAATCATACACTATATTTTCCTCACAAATGTATTTATTTTTCTTCAACATAAGCAAATGGTGTCTGAGAGGCATACTTGTAGCTATAAGGGTTAAAAATGTTTAGCTAATAAAAACTAGTTTCTAATCAGCTTTGTCACTGATAGTTCACTTCAGAAATAGAGAAAGAGAGATAGTTTTAAAAGAAAATTTATTAAAGTTTATTTATTGATACAAAATTTGCTTCTGCTTCAAAGCCCGTTCCAGACGTCCTCCTTCCCGATCGCATGCCCTCAACCATTTTTTAATTAACTAGTAACTTGGACATCCATCAGGGCTTTATTGAAGTTTCGAGCAGCACCTGTAAATAAATAAAATTAAACAAGACAAAATTAAAAATCTGAATAAGACTACTACTAAAGAGTTTTTTCATTTTTTTTTTAAAGGAGCAGGAACTTGCCAATTAAGCATTGTCCTATACAACTGCCCAAAGGTGTGGCCATTTTATTACGGGCGCATGTAGTGGACGGTCAGCGTTACCCCCTATGAAGGGGCGGACACAATGACAGCCATGTCCAGTTGGGGATCAAACCCCGGCCGCTGGGAGTTGAACCCAAAACCGGAGTACGGTGCTTTATCCACCATACAACTCGGTTGGCCTACTAAGAGTGATTAAATGATGAATTTATAATCAATAATTTCATAAATCATTACTGTCTCAATCAGTACCTACACATACCAAAAATGACTTATCTCATGACTTCACAAGTTGTAAACTTTTATCAGTATCATTTATGTTTAAAAATTATGTAATTAAATCAGTGATATACGGAAACTACAGTAACTCATGAGCAATGAATGAAGCTTACAGGTGAGCATACAATGAGGGAAATTTGCTTCAGGATACAGTCATTTATTTTAAGCATTGAACACAAAAAAAAGTACAATGGCTAGCCAATTGTGAGAAAATAAGCCTTTGAAAATTTTAGTTCAGTTTATATGCTGATATTAGTCAAGCAGAAGCTTAAGTGACAACATGCCTGCACATACTGTCGAGATGCTTGGGGTTTCCAGCAGGTGTAATTTTTAAAATAAATATTTTAATTTTCACAACAGTTATTTTTGGCCATTCTCTAAATTTAGCAACTATGTTGTCGGTCAGTGGTGCCTGCTAACTATGACCTTTGTTGAACTCATATATAAATATATATTTTTTGTTTTTGATAAAGGTTTTAGTTATGTTTTTCTAAAGGTCACATTCAAAACAATATTGGTAAAAATCACTATAAGAAATAAAATTTACCAGGATCAAGTGAAAAAGTGGTCAGCTGGCAATTGAAAGTTACAGCATATTGCTACATGCACAGGCCCCCAATGTATTTCACTTCCATCAACTGATCACTTTTATACCGCGGAAAATTCAGCGGACAACTTCTTTCAGGTAACTTCTATAAAGAACTATTTTATTAAGTTCAGCTTTCTTGGTTCCCTTCAAACGTTCTCAAAATGCATGACTCCCCATTAAATTATTTAATTCATTTCTGCATTTATTGTTTGTGACACTTTTCTATTTTAAAATCTTCATTAAATAAATTATGCATACTATATGATTGTAAAACTTATTTTATTTCATTATGTATAGTCATAATTACTTTTACATCTTTTATTCTGCCGATAAAAAACAATTTGCAATTATTTTCAAATGAAGGACCATATTATGTCTGTGGGTGAAATGATCCTTTGGACTCTTCAAAATTCTATTTTTATTTATTTTTTTTTTCGTTACTCAATTTGGGCTTAAATATTATTAAAGTATGTTTATTATGCAAAATATAATGTAAAATATAGTGGCAAAGGTTCAAAGTTTCATTTAACATTTATGTTATTTTCTGCAAGTTTTCACCTTAAGGGAATCATTTTGGGCCACCTTCCCCTATATATAAACATTGAAGAAAATTTCCCTTAAATTTGCATTTATTTCGTACCTCAAGTTATGTGTAATTTATTTTTTGCTCAGCTGTTGAACACGAGTTACCTGAAAGACGTTCCCGCTGAATTTTTCGCAGTGTAAAAGTGATCAGCTGATGCAAGTGAAATACATCAGGCGCCTCTACATCTAGCAAGACGCTGTAACTTTCAATCACCAGCTGAGGATTGGCCTGGGTGGCTACACCCACTGCTACTCTGTCAGCTGACGTTTACTTTCTTTACTTACAATATAAAATGAACCCGTGTAAAAAATCTCAGACTTTTTGCAATGATGAGCCTAAAATGTCAGCTGGTTCCCGAACTACAGGGCTTGGGTCAGAAGTATGGGTCTAAATGGGGGCCCCTTACATTTTCTTTCTCCACAGACTCTGATAATTGTCTTTCTGTATTTTCAAACAGTGTTCTAGTACAAACCTATGTCATGATTAAATGAATTTAATATGAAATATGACAGATAAATGTGAATGCTAATGAACATTTTCTTTGCAATAAGTGAAACAAGCTTTATTAAAAATGAAGTCTCAAAAAAGTACAACTAAAATTCTGACTTTTCCATGATATTACTAAAAGTGGTAAATCTGTTTACCAGTAACTGATTACTCTGCTGCTAAAATTAATTCAATAGCAACAATTATTTGAATTGTCTGAGATTGAACAAGTATACAGCAAGATTTATGTAAAGGGAATAGATAGGGATGGACGCGAGACGCGCGAGACGAGAATCGGGGCTGTCTCGTCTCGTCTCGCACTGGTAAACCTCTGTCTCGTCTCGCGTCTCGTCTCGTCTCGCAAACACTTTGTCTCGTCTCGCGTCTCGCAGAGAAATTGCTTGTCTCGTCTCGCGCGAGACGCGAGACGTCTCGCGAGTCTCGCAAAATTAAGGACTGCGATTTTATTACCATATTTTTACTAGCTTATTAATACTATTTTATTGGAAATTAATATAAATAATAACAATTAGTTACATATAGCCACATTAGTACATATATTAGTAACCGACAAGGGCATAGCGAAGGGGTTCATAGGGGTCACCCCCCCCATGAGGAATTTTTTGCCCTACAAAATGTATATTCCTCACTCCCTTATTACACACACGTATACATATATGTGAGTTGCAGTAGTCGTAACCCTTCCCCCCCCCATGAAAAATTTCTGGCTACGCCACTGGTAACCATATTAGTACGTATGGGAATTTGAAGTAAAAGAAATTCAAACTTAATAAGCATATATAATGTCACACCGAAAATATAGTATTTATTTTTATTTATGTATTCCAGAAACTGCGTAAATATATGTATGGTGGATAGTTGTTTCATTTGCTTGTGAAATTATAGTAGAGCACCGTATATAGGTTTTTCAAGGAACCGAACTGAAACGACGTATAAGTCAAACATGAAACATTAATAAAAAACTTTGATTATTACCGGTTTAACAATACTAATTCAAATTTATGTAATTGTAAATTATTCATATTAGTTTTTACAATAGAAACAATTGCTAGATTTAAAAAAAATCTCAAATGTGAAACAAATTGTACATTTATAGTACTATATCTTTACATACCGCATATACTTAGTATTAATGTAATATAGAGTGAATAACAATTATGAGGCGTTTTTTGTTACAGAACTTGAATTTAATAAATCATTTAGTCACCTGATGTGATGTCTTTGCTTATTAATAAAAACATTACAGACTGTTAATGAAGTTAATGAAATGCTTTTTCCTTCGTGTTCTGACAAGCAAAGTAATTCTAAACTCTTCAATATTGTGAACTGCGCCTTTAAAAGAAGGTTACTAAAGGTACAACCCTCCATACATCCTTTATTTGACCTATATAACAAAAGTGTCTGTCTAAACAGGAAAATAGCTGCTGAGACAGAAAAGTGTTGACGTTTAAAACGACGTATAACAGATATCGGCGTCGTATAAACGAAGCATTTTTGCTTAAATAAATAGGAATGAATCGGGACTTTATGAAAGCGGCGTATAAATGTTGTTGCTGATGCACTCTGGCAACCGTGGAGCGGTACCAGATCCCCATATAGATAGGCGATGAGCGGAAGGGGCGGCTTCCAATTTAATGAGCCTAAGTGGGAGGAAATCCGACTTTAGCTGGGGTCCCCTCATTTTGAACCCATTCCAGAGGAGGGACCAATCCCCTGAAATAGGCATCCCCAAGGGTATCGTTTAACAACTTGAAGGACATTGGAGCCACGACGGATTTTACGTGCACTCGCTCCCATTAGCGCACACGGTCCCACAGCAGTCGAGCCGAGAGGGAGTTGACCCTCCCAAGCACTGGCCAAGCCGGATGCTGCTTCACTTGCCGTGTTCTTATGGAAACAGAGTTTAGCGCCCAGACCACTGCGGGACACGTATAAATGAAAAAATCGTATAAACGAGAAGCGTATAAACGGTGCTTTACTGTATATAAAGCCATAGGCGCCGGCAGCATAGGGCAAGGGGGGCACTTGCCCCCCCCTAGATTTTTGTATGCAGTTTTTTCCCTTGCTGTTTTGTTCTTTTCAACATGGTAACCATACTTTTAAGTAGTCTTTGCCCCCCCCCCTGGGAAATATTCTGGCGGCGCCCATGTATAAAGCTTTGAATTTTGTTAGAAATTATTCACAACTTAGGACAGTTGCGCAAATAAAATTTTGATTAAATTAAATAGCCGCAATACGGAATAGTGTATTCAGAAATCTTTCAAGGGGGGGGGGATAAGTATACCGAAGCATACTTATAGCCCCTCCGTTTAGTGTATGAGAGAGGGTTTTCATTTTTAACCGGGAACCCAGGTTTAACCTGTTCATTCTTATCATCAAAAAGAGACAGTGTGAGCAGTCCTGTTTCTTCTGTGAGCAGTGCTGTTTTCTCGAATGAGTCCTTGAATGCTACGCTTGAATGGTCTGCTGGAGCGCTTGCGCAAGTACAGCACTGGGTCTCAGGGAGCATTCAAAGATGCAAGCTGAGAAACAACACTGGTCATAGAAGGAGAGTCCACTGCGCTTTTTTGGTAATGTGAGGGGAGTGAACAAATTAAACCTGGGTTCAATGGTGGATTACACTTCCTAACAAGTTCACAGATTTTTACGTCCAAACGTGTTCCAGTGAGGGGAGATTGTCTCATCGATTACAGAGATTTGGTTGGATTTATTTTCATTAAAATATTTTCATTGGCCATTAATAAGAGACTTTTGTCATTCTAGGATGAAACTATTGAGGGTGCTCAACCCCCTTCGGAAAATATTGGAAATTCTGAAGCCCAATCAATCACTATGAAGTAGACGTCTGTGTGAATGGGAATTAAAATGTAGGAGAAAACGCGAACGGAAAAAAACGCCAACCTGAAAAAACGCTTACCAGAAAAAAAGAATCCCCCCCCCCTCTCTCAGATCAATAATTTTTATTTAAATACTGTACATAAACTTATTTCGCTTTGTATTAAATATGAGAATGGTATTCAATCAAATGTAGACTTGCCCCCAAATTCTTTTGCTTTGGAGTACAGGAGCCAGGTCAGTAAGTTCCTTCCGGTGGGCGGAAAAAAGCGATTCTTTTCCGATTCCACGAATTAGACGGGGAGAATCCTTGGACAAAGCACGGTCAGAGATAGTTTGAGGGTATTTTGAGATCGGAAGACTTGTTCAACAAACAAACTCACAAAATACATCTACACACATTTTACATTTAAGATTATATTATATCCTGCAAAAACATTTCAGAGTTATGGTATAATAAATATATTTTATCAGACTTTCTAAAAATTAGTTTTTATACCAATTATTCTGTTTAGAAAAGATACAATCCTTTTATTGAGATTTTCTTAAACAAAATATTCTAAATTATTTGAAATGAAATTCTTAAGGGCTTAATAGAAACTTAATTGATTTCAAGCGAGTTATTTAAATTTTAATAAAATTTGAAGTCGTAATCAGTTGATTTTTTTTCCACTAAAATATTTAAATCATTTTTGTTTCCTAGTTTTATGTGACATCTAAATAGTAATGAAGTGTATAAACGACAGTACAAAAAAGTAAAATAAAATAGTATCAAAATATTCATTAAATGAGAGATATAGCCATGTGCCTTTGACTTAAATTTAAAAGGTAATCTGATATTTGCGAATAGTTATGTATAAAATAATGTCACCATGGGTTCCCACACATTTTTTTTTCGGGGTAGGTTTTCTGCTTTTTTAAAGGTGAGACTTTATAAAAATGCACAGGATTTCAAATATTTAAAAACTCTTCCTTCCTTTCAAAAAAAGAAAGAAAGAAAGAGGGGGGGGGAGCTATTATGTACCTTTTTTAATCAAAGTACAACAGAATTTCTCACAGTATAAAATATTCACACGAGTAATACATGATCTTTTACTGTACAAATGCATTTAGTTAAATTGACAGCCTTGCACAAGAAGAATTTGTCCTTGTCCTCCACCCAAGGCACAACTCCCCCCCCCCAACGTAGGCACATGGGGCAGATGCCCTTCGTGTAGGCTTGCCATAGAACACACACACAAAATTTGCTCTTTTTTATGCATAAATTGTGGACCTTCAATTGAAAATAATAAAATAAAGAAATAATTGAATCACTTAATTATTAATTTAATAAATTGATCGTTTAATTAGTTTGGATTCTTAGGAAAAGGACCAGAACTAGTCATTCAGCAACAAGCTGAAGCAGTTTCGAAAATCTTAAGTACCATCTCTCACCTACCAAACAACCCAAAAACAGAATATATGACCCATACATTTAACATGCACGTTCGCCATAATTACTCTGACCTTCAGTCTTAATAAAATATCGCTTATGATTACTGATTTTCTTTTTCTAAGTGCAAGGGTTTATTCTGATTCATGGTAATTTATCTTGCTTGTTCTTCGGTTTTAAATAATAATTATTAGAATAATGAATGATATATAATTATAAATTTACATATATATTTTTAATTTTGAAAATATTCAATTTAAACATTACTACTGTTACTTAAAAGAAGCAAATATATACATAGCGCGCATAGTATATAGCAAGCGTTTTTATGAGAAAGGCTGAAACATCGACGTAGTGTCGGCGAGCCATACACTAATGAGGCGATTGTACATCGCCTCATTAATGTATGGGGGCGCATTTTACTTATTGGGAATTTTTGTAAGAGGGCTGTATATAAAGTAAAATTTGGTATGTATTTACATTTAATGTTCTGAAAATTTTATTCGATACCATAAAGTAACTTTTTTGTTTATTCTATCTGGGGGTCACGTGCCCCCCTTTGTACCCCCCCCCCGACACTACGTCTATGGTTCATATGTATTTTACGCTTAAAACAATACCTAACCTAGTAACAGTAGCTTCCTAAGGAAGGCTTATCATTGTTTCCAGACCAACAGAAATTTGGAGGGGCACATGAAAGATTTGAGGTGTCACCTATTGAATTTAAGAGCAGAAAAGGGAAGTTTCTTTAAAAGATTTTGAGAGGAAGTTGGGGCAAAGGGGGATACGTGCGTCCCCCCCCACCTGCGTTCCTCCCCAACGCAAAAGCCTGTGGCTCATGCATTTGTATTATACGCATTAGGAAATAACCTAATAAACAATAGCTATCCTCGAGGAAGGCTTATCATTGCGTCCTGACCTACTGAAATTTTGGAGGGGTACAGGAAAGCTTTGAGGGAGGGGGGGGGGCACATATCGAATATAAGAGCAGGAAACGAAAGTTTTTCAAATTTTCAAACAAATGTTTATTTAAAAAATTTTTTGAGACGCAAGTTGGGGGAGGCACGGTGGGAGGGACACGTGACCCCTTGTGCCCCCCCCCGACGCTAGTGCTATGGTTCATATGTTATATGCTTAGGAAAACCTAACAACAATAGCTTTTCTAAGAGGTTTTTCACTCCCAGACCTACTGAACTGAAAGTTCACCCTTTTACCCCAAAACAAAAAGAATTTGGACATAAGATCCAATTACCTTTCTCGTGTATATTACAAAACGAATAATGTTTATGTCCAATATTTAGTAAAAATTATGGGCGTTTTTTCCCCACACCTTTTCGGATATACAAGTGTTCAGAAAACGACAAAAATGTCCAGTTTTTTTTCACGTTGTCAAATTTCCATATTACGATCATTTCTAAAATTTATCCCACAAGACGCATCATTTTGTCTGAAAATACAGTAACTCCCCCCCCCACCCCCCACCCCTCCCGTCCCCGTCACTTTTTTCTTCATCTTTGTTGATTCTTGGGTGTTCCACCCCTATCCTACGATGGAGTATGCTAGTATGCGAGTATGCTTCCGCCTGAAAGGAACAACCATAGAATTGTGGAACAACGAGGGGGCGGGGGGCTAATCCCTAAGGGAAAGAATCTGTCGCACCCCTTGAAAAATTTCAGGCACGTGGAGCAACTAATTAGGATATCTGTTGACCTTCAAACTGGACGCCCGATTTCCAAGAAAAAGAGGGAATCTTTCTGAAGGACATCCGCTTTTTCTGTTCCGAAAATGTTTTCTGCAACAGGAAGCAGTTTGCCCTAGCACCGCGCCAATGTTATATGCCAATTTACGCCAATGTAAAAATATGATTACAGCTTGTTAGTTGCTTTTATTTTATTATTATAAATATTTGCATAACAAAATATTTTCTTCTTTCCATTCTTTTCTTCTTTTCCATTGTCTGAGGAAAGCCCATTGTTTATGAAACTTGGTTAAGAAATGAGGCGCACACTTCAACACTTCTTCCAAAGGGATTATTAATAGGCACATGAAGATGACGTTTCCGCCCATATATTACTATGTTTTTCTGAACCGTCTCTGCACCCCTACACCCCTCCAAGTTCGGCAGTCTAGTAGAGAATCACCCTGTATATATATAACTAATAAGTAAAACACAAAATATTCTGCAAATATGACATACCCCGCATGAAAAAATATATAACAGCAGAAGCAAGAATTACAAACCACAAGTGGAAAAAAAAAATAGATGCTGAGCCAAATGAGAATGGAACGGGAATTATAACCACTGGCCTCATCGTCAGGAGCCATAACCAGTAGATTATAATTAAAGACAAACAAAATAGTAGGATTTCGGTTGTGTGGCATATCAAAAGAGATATTCAATCCACACGTTTTAGGCTCTATCGTACTATAAATAAGGAAAAAAAGGAAAACAATAAGATATCAAAATAATTGAAAAAGCGCTGAAAAATCGACATGCCAATCTGGAGTGATAGAAAGCACATGGAAGTCCAGCATATCTATACATATGTATATATAATATAATATCCATATTCGTAACTTGTGGAACGGAAGGGAGGGAGGGGGGGGTAGGCAACCAGAACGTTCTTTTCACACATTCCTCCTCTCTAAAAAAAAAAATAAATATCGATAAAATTCTTGATGTAAAATACAGCCCCCGCGAATACCTAAAAATAAATTTATTTTCATTCTGAAATTAGTTCTCTAAAAAGGATCGATGACAACTCTCTCTCAAAAAAAAAAAATCCGTATCTTACGTTGAAATATAAAAAATACAAATCCTATGTTTAGGCGGTGTCGTGCTCGTAGCGTACGTGCTCATAGCGTACACCCCACTAAGGGTGCTTGTAGCGTACATGTGGTGCTCGTAGCGTACATCTCCCTCGCCACCAGTTTTCGTTTTCACCACAGTAAATCCGACCAAATGTAGACCTACTTTAGTAGCGGCCTTTTTAGTTTACAAAACAATAATATGTGGGGGGGGGGGGGGTAACCACTCTTCTTTAGCAAGAAAATTGAGTTGCTGGTAATCCTATTGAAAGTAATGAGGATTTTGGACATACAGATCGTTTAACGTTGTTGTTCTCTTGTTTAAAGGTGTATGAGCAATCTCTGTACATAATGTATTATACTAGAAACCACTTAAAATGATAAAAAAAGCATAATTTTAAACTATATTGCTTTTTAAACTCTGTCATACTAATGTTTATTAATTATTAATACTGTTCAGTGGCACACCCAGGATTTTGGTTGAAGGGGAGCTGAGCTAAAAATACTTTATTGAAAAATAATATTTTCAATTTGGTTATAGTGACTTCGATTATAGTTGTTACTCCCTTATAACGTCAAAATTTTCTGTATCAATTGCCCGTAGAACACAAGCCCACTATCAACGTACCATGTTATAAAGTCATAAACAATTTCTGATATTTTCATTGACACTGTAACCAAAAAATTACTGTATTAAACACTATTGTAAAAAATTACTGTAGTACATGTGTCACACTAGCTGCAAATATTTAAAAACCAACGTCCTTTTTAAAAGTATTTTAAGAATATTTTTTAAACATTTAAAGACAATTTTTCAAACATAAAATATTTTAATTCTTTTGTAACAATGTTCGAAGCTTTTCAGATCTAAATCTTCGGGGTAGGGGGGTTTAGGGGAGGAGGGGGTCAGATCTAAATCTTCGGGTCGTTTTGGGGGCTTTAGCCCTCATAGCCCCCTCCGTGGGTGCGCCTATGATACTGTTAATTATTACTTTATTAATTATTCAGTTGTTACCCCTTTAATTGCATTTGTTAAACAAGTTAAAAGATTAATCTATTCATTATTTTTATTAAGAATTAATATGATATCATATCATCCCTTCCTTGGTACGTGAAAGAGTCCGCCACTGCACCGATATTAATAAGTATTTAAAATTTTTGTAATGTACCTTGTGAGACTTTCATGAATCTAATAATACGCAATTGTCTTATGGGTTATGTGAAAAAATATATATATAACCCATTTGTGCCTAGATTATTTTTGCAACTTTCTTCGATTTTTGCTGATAATAGATAAATTTCTGACATAAACTACTTGAACAAGGGATGATTTGTTTTAAAATCACTATGCATAAAAACTGAAAGTTCAACAACTTATTGGGTCGTGTTGAAATATTTTGTGGAGTTGAGGTTCAATACTCGTGAATAGAGTCTAAGAAAAATAGATAACGTTTTCGACTGATAGCGAAAATGCGTGCCGAAAAAGGGACACTAGGTATAAATGGGTTAATGAATCTTGAGCCAGCCAACGTTTTTTCCTAAGCCTTTCCCTCTCTTCATTCATATTGCAAGAACACCTTACTGTTTCTTTTTCTTTTTTTTGGGGGGGGGGGGTCTGAGATACCTTTTGTTTTACTTTAATGTTTAATAGCCAGCACTAATTTTAATAGTTGAAGCTCTATCCAGTATTCGAACATGCTAAAAGAAATTCTGAAATATACACCGCTAGATATATATATATATTTTTTAAACACTTCATTATAATTGGGAATCGGCCGTAAAACAGTTCCTTAAATAAAAACAAAATTTACAATGTCTGTTTGCTTGACTTGATTTAAACTTCACTTTATTTGTTGAAAATAAATAGTAGTAATGAAATCTACGATTCTGTGGACTAAAATGGCCGCTACTAAAGTAGATCTATTATTTAGCCGGATTTGCCTTTTTATTTCTTCTTT
This sequence comes from Cheiracanthium punctorium, assembly GCA_038373885.1. Lineage (NCBI taxonomy): Eukaryota > Metazoa > Arthropoda > Arachnida > Araneae > Cheiracanthiidae > Cheiracanthium > Cheiracanthium punctorium. The sequence continues at coordinate 81,267 of JAWZYV010012000.1, forward strand.
TCAATTATTATTGTGGTGCAAACAGGTGACGGGGATGATGTACGCTACGAGCACCATATGTACGCTACGAGCACCCTTGATGGTGTGTACGCTATGAGCAAGTACGCTACGAGCACGGAACCGTTTAGGCAGAGCTTTGTGGTAATTAAGAACTTATTTGTTTGAATTTACTGTAAATGACATTATTTCCCGGTACACCTAATAGCAATATTACGAATAAAGCGGATATAGTACGTCTTTATTAAATCTCTACTATATACTTTAACGTCAATTTCAAGTCTCTAAAATATGTGTAATTTTTATATTAATGAAAGCAAGATTATATTAACGATAATTATAATTATTTGCCTAATATTTCCAATAACATTACCGTGTGTGCATTTTTAGATTTCATTATAGTATCTCAGTTGGTTAATAGGCGTCTTATTTTTTGTTTATATTTTAAATTACTGAACAGTTAATTTGTTGACGACTATCCGTTTGTACTTTTCCACAATAATTTTTAGCGATAGTACTACAGTCGTTATGGTCGCCCTGTTTACAGAAAAATTAAACCATAATCCCCCTAATGTATATCCAGTGTGGATTTTTTAAAAAAATGAAAAGACGTCTAACAGGCGAAGATAATTTTAGAATAGGAACCCAACTGCAAGATAAAATGATGGGGAGGAAAAAAATTTATAAAAGTTTTGCAAGCCGAAGGAAGGGAAAACATGATAATATAAACCAAAAGAGAAATAATTTTTAAAAAAATTGCTTGCATTTCTTTCCGTCCGATATTAATATATAAGAATTAAAAATGGCATTTTAATCTCTTTAAAATAGTTTATGGATAGGGATTTAACCGCCCCTAGAAAGTTGTCACCAGGGTGGGCGCCCCCCTCCCTACACACGCCGCAACGTGCTGGAAAGTATGAGGATAATATCGGTACAAGGATATTTCAACCAAGGACATTCAACCATATTTCAACCTACTCAGACTAAGCATCAATGCGAATGCAAGTTGCTCTACTTCGAATCTCTCTCTGATATACCCGAAACCGGATTATCACAGGGGCAAGGGGGGTGCGGTAGTCCGGTGCCCCTGAAGAAAAAGGGGGCCCATATATATATCCCGATTATCTAAATTATAAATTCATATGTACTGAAATAGTAATTGTGGAGAAAAAACTGAATTTCCTCTATAATATAGGTATTACCTAATTGTCTATCACTAGATCAAGTTAGAGATATTTTTTTGGGGTGATAAATACGATCTGATTAAAGTACAAAAACTACAGTTAACTGAAATGCAATTTTCGAGTACAACAGCGGTCAAAACTGGGTTAAAATGCTTAAAAAAGGGGGGCTCAGTAAAGGGGCTTAATGCGTAAAAAAGGGGATAGTAATGGGGGCCCCAAACTTAATGCCCCGGGCCCCGTCTAAAAGTGGTCAGATTTGAACATACCGTACCGCCTTTCCTATTTACTTATTATTTTTCTTTCAACTCTTCTCTGTTTTCTTTTTTTTTCCGCCTCTTTCTTTATCCTCTCCTTTGTGTGTTTTGTATATCTCTCGTCTGTTCTAATTTTAAATGTTACGTGTTTGTGCGTATTGTAGAGTGCTGATAGTATACCAGGACCGAAAACGAAGGAGACGCAAGTTAAACGGTAGAGGCTTCAGGCAAATTGTCGCTTTTCAGATCGTATTTATGCGAGACGGAAAAAAATGCGAGAATTCTCGCGAGAAATCTCGCGCGAGACAAGACTCTGTCTCGTCTCGCGTCTCGTCCCGCAAAATATTTTCTTTCTCGTCTCGCGTCTCGTCTCGCAAAAAAAATGCCTGTCTCGTCTCGCGAGACAATGCGAGAACGCGAGACAATGCGAGAATTCTCGCGTCCATCCCTAGGGATAGACGAAGTGAATATTATCAAATTTAGTTAAGAAACATCTGATTAAACAATCTTTAAAATAAACAAACCCTATAAAAACTAGGCACATCTGTTTGTGATCTATTTTGCCACTAAGAGTCAAACTTTTGAAAAGAAACAAGCATTTACTATCTTGGAAAATTTAATACTCAAAATTCACATTCTGCAATAATTTAAGAGTCCTTAAATTTGGAGACTAGGGCATGTACCCCGCTTGCCCATGATCATAAGGGAACAATCATATTACATTAAATTTTTCAGTAATACTATTTGACTTATTTGTCAAAATATATTTTTCAGAAATTTGTATACAAATGCATTTATATACAAATATTATTTTTCAGATTTTAAATGCAAAAATAATGTATAACAGATAAAGAAAGATAATTCGCCAGTAATAATATATTAAGATGCTAACACATTAAAAATATTTACTTGTGAAATATGAGGAAAATTTGAAGCATACACGAGATATTGTGGATACATTTTAAATATATTTAATTTAAATTCATTAGCATTGACAATATAATGGGTAAATATTAATTTGTTACATTTTACATTAGTATTTATTTCCAATTTAATGATAATATTGAATAATTAAGTATATGAACATGAAAAAATAAAAATACTATAAAAATGTCTAAAAATAATTACTTGTCAATATTAGGAATACAGTAGAAATATTACCAATGTTTACCTAATATTGTGGATACATTTTAAATACATTTGGGTTAAATATTAACTTGCTGCTATGTAAAAATACCGGTTTGGGTTTTCAATGTTTTACAATCCTGTGAGGTACTATTTAAAAGTTTATTGGTAGTGGAACTACTATTATATAGCCAATATTGCAGATACATTTCATTGAAATTCAATAGAAAAAAGGATCAAAATTATTTTTTATTTATATCCCGGTTAAAAGTAAATTTTACCAATATCATAATTTTATTTACCTTTAATGATGCCCAGTAGAAGACCCAAATGCTGCAAGGCTGACATGATGCCCAGTAGAAGACCCAACTTCTACTGGGCTTGCTCAACAATGTCAATAATGAAATCTGTTCTGCCACCTGCAAGTTCAGAAAACCACAGAATAAGATTAAATACTTGAAGAATATAACATTAATACTGTGGGTACCCATAAGGGGGGGGTGCAAGGTAGGGAACTTGCCCCCCTTTTTTTTAGATTTAGCATATTGTCTTATGATGTAAATCAAATTGCACCAGAAAGCAAAATTGGAACTAAAGTTGTTACAAATTCAAAATTTGTCCCCTTCTAATTTTTTTTTCTTATGTTTGCCCCTCTCCCCTTAGAAAAATTTCTATGGGCACCCATGATTAACATACAAAATACTCTGTGAAATTAACAATAATTTATATTTTAGGGGATATTCACTCATTATGTCATGCTTTCAGAGAAGGAATTTAAAAGAGTAATAGAGAAAGACAGTGTGGTTAACTTTTACTGGACACTGTGAAACACATATTACAAGAAAATTCCAGATTAAACAGGGATTCCATAGGTCAAATGTAGCTTAGAATGACCACTAACATAAATTAATGTTACAACAATCCTAAATGTAAAGTTTCAACATTCTACGACCAATAGTTTTGAGATATGAGAGTTAGTGAATTTCTGCCCATAGAGTGAAATGTATTTATAATCTTTTGGGCAGCGCTGTAGATAAACTATCGAGTCGATGGGGACCAAAAGGTAAGATGCACAACTAGATGTTACAACAATCCTAAATATAAGTTTTTAACATTGTACGACAAATACTTTTTGAGATATACGAGTTACATACATACGTACGTAGAAACGGCATGAAAAACATGTCAAAATAGACTTGCGGTCGATCAAAATCAGTTGTATATGCATTTATATGAACGTGCATGCTAGCGTACGATGCGATGCATCGCAAAAATTCTTAAAAGTAAATTTAGAGGTACTGAAAATCAGTTTTTTCGTCGAAATTTGGCTCCCAAAATTTTTTGCGATCACATTACTTCCATATACTCTATACAAGGAAGTAATAAAAAATAAATACTTACACACATTAATACGTCTAAAGTAGAGTATCCATCTTCAACAATGGTTCCCAATGTACTGCTGTTAGTAACAGTCTCCTAGATTTCAAGGAAATGAGCATCAGTACATAAAAAGCATTTAATTTCCTCAATCAATCAATTTATATGAATGTAAGAACCTTCATTAAAGTTTACATTTAAGTATTATCAAAAAAGCAAATTATTCAGTAGCAGATCTAGGAGAAGAGAGCAGGGGCAGAGACGTACCTAGAAAAAAATTCTGGGAGGGTCCAAATGAAAAAAAAGGCAAAAATTTTCACAAAAAGGATGACTATATTCCGTATGTGGTGTTGTTTACATTTTGATGTTTGTTTACATGTTTGATTTGGCGTTGGTTCTGGCACCATCCTGGGCGATGCTCAGCGGGAGTGAAGTTCCATGCCGATGGTTTTTTAGGCTGGCAACCATAAAAATAAAAATAAAACGTATAGATCTTCGGTTTGGGAATTTGAAATTGTTTCATGTTATGGATGGAAGGGAATGAAATGTGTTATTTTCTGCCCTAGTGCTGAAAAGTTGTGTACTGGTGGGTAGGCCGTGTGTAAAATTATAAGGAAAACAAAAAATATCTTCCGGTTTCAAAATGCCTGTGAAGTTTGGCAGATTTTAATCAAATTGTAAAAAATATTAATTTTCTTCTTCTTTTTTCTATGCAGCTCTTCGCTTTTTTCTGATTTAAAATTCGAAAAAACCTAGAACTCACAAGGAGGAGGTGGCTGTATTGCGAGTTCCACCCGCGCCCACCCAACCACATGGGCATTTAAGTATATTGTCTTGCAGTTATTTCGGTTTTACGCGATACTTACATTTGGTTTCAAGTGAGGGCATATCTTTTCTGGACTCAAATCGCGTTCTAACTAACCCGTCTCCGTATCTTCTCCACACACAACCACAGAAACTTCAGTTACGAGTTCAGTTACAAAACGTTCAGCATTTTGGGTGGGGCATGGAAATTTTTGACTTTCCAGGTGTTTATCTACAGACACTCCACTCAAAATTGCAACTTTCAAATCATCTTATGTTAAATGTGTTGTTATTGAGGTTACATCAACAAACATTTCTGCCAATCAATAAGATCTATGTATGAAACTGCGTTGAAGTTAAGTGACGGAATGATGTAGGGTCGGATTCCTTCCGTTTTTTCTCTTCTCGCCCGTAAAATCCTACATAGGCCAAGTTCTCGAATGGGCTTTCTATTGTTTGTGATCATCGACAGTATTATCGCTTCTGGATGGCCGAAATAGCCATTTCTTTGGATAATAAGATCGACGACAAGTTTCTGAGACCATCGGTGCAAAGTGGGTTTAGTTTGATCGTAAACCATGTAGGGGAGTAAACTTTCATAACGAATTCTGCCAGAGTTTGAAGTCTGAACAGCTAATGTACAAATGCATAATGCGATTTGCAGTTGTTAGCCAGCGTGCATGAGATAATTTCCAGGAAGCTTTTGTGACAAACTTGATGAGCAGCTTCCATTTAAGACAGCTTGACAGATATTCCATAGATATTGCTGGTCTGTGCTAAGATCCTTTATATCTATTTTCTTGAAATTCACTCGAAATGGCTACAAATCTTACAACTGGGCGGTTTTCACAACTTGCCAGAGCTTTCCCAATTGGACCAGAAAATGCATTAAGACCACTCGTTCCACCATCTAAATGCTGCATTAAATGACGGAGTGTCAAATCATTGCCATGTAACTGGCAGATAAACCAGTGTACGGGTTTCCCAATAGCTTCCTCAAAACGGTGAATTATGCCTTTTTTGTAACCAGTATTAACAGCTGTTCCGTTGCACCCTATAGCTACTAACTGATGAATATCAATACTCTTACTCTCCAAGAACTGCAAAATCATTTGAAAAATGTTTAAATCCGACGAGGACGTTGATGCTGTGTGTCCAAGGTATTTGCTTCCCGGTTCCTTAATCAGTGTAATGTGCTCTTCCAGCACTGTTTTCTCATATATTTTTCCATTATGTTTTCTTGAATTAGAGTTTGGTTCTTCCGTCTGTCAAATTAAGTCCCTTTAGTGTTTCCATATCTCTTTCATTTTTCTGTTGATAACCTGTCCGAATTCTTTTCCTTTCTCTCCTTATTTTATGTCGATCAACTGCATTTGACGTGTCATTTTCAGTAATCATTCCCAAATCTTTTAAAACATCACTTGTAATAATACCTCCAGCCCCATCTGAAACTCCAGTTCTATCACAGCTATAGCTACTGCTGCATATCGGTTTGATCGTGGCGTTTTTTTCCTTTCAGATTGTATCAAACTGGCTGTATGTGAGGAAGGCTTGAAATAATCCATGTCATTATCATCAGAATTGAGATAATCTTCATCAGAATCTTGATCAGGAGTAGCGATCCTAGACTGAGTAGAAGATGAAGAAACGTTTCTTTTAAGAATCATTCGTTCTGTCTCTTTCTGCTTTCTATCGGCTGGCTTTCTCAATTTTTAAGTTTCTTTTAAATTAACTGCACCTGTGCGCATTTGCCGAAGTGTTCTTTGGTTTATAAGACAAGATTTTTCAATTTCAGGAACTATTTTAGAATTTGGGCAAGAACATTTATAAAATGAAACACATTTACAGGAAGAAATGTTGAACATCTTCTCAGAGTCTTTCTGGTAGGTTATAAGCTTCGTTTCTAAAGTTGAGGTTGTCAGCTTTTTCACACCAAAATATTTCTTTATGTTCTTGTATTTTTCATTGTATGATCGAATCATCTGTACTATACGTTGGCATGAAATAAATGGCAGAGATGCTGTGCACCAAATTTTTTCAATTCTCTCTGCAACTTTATCTGCGATTTCTAAAGTACCTGGATTGGCTTTCTTCAACTTTTATTAAAAATCAATTCTCACCAACAAATAATATTTCATTACATCCCTATATGTTGGAAAAAATATGACAACTTAACTCTGTTGGAGCGCCAAACACTGGACAAAATACACTGCTTCTATTCTGCATTATTGTTTTCTTTCAAATAATTGCTAAATCATACAGTTTTATTAATATTTAACTAGTTTTAACTAATTTAGAATGCACGATTATAAAATAATCACTAGCTCGAGAACAAAAGCAAGGAGAAACACTCTTGAATGAAAATACGAAATGGAATTCCCCTTCTAAATGAAGGAGACCTTGATTGTGACTGGACAGTGAAAACAGCAGAACATCAACGTTTGCGCACGCATTACACTACCTACAATCTCTCTGAGGCAAACTTCTTTTGTTTTTCATTCTGAGTTTTATTTATAAACAAAAAGACGAGCTGCGTACAAAACAATAGAAGAAAACCATTTATAATAAAAATCTGTTAAAAAACATGGTCATTTTGGAACCGGAAGATATTTTTTGTTTACCTTAAAATTTTGCACATGTGACCTACCCACCAGTACACAACTTTTTAGCACTAGGGCAAAAACAAAATCGAATTTTTTTTTTTTTTTTTTTTTTTTTTTACGCTCCGCCCTACTGTACAACTAGGTTGTTTAATCCACTGATGTTTTTTTAGTTGAAAATGGGCCAGTGTTTGCCCAGGTTACATTAGCTGTACAACTAGGTAGCTTGATCCACTGTAGTTTTTTTACTTAAAAATCGGTCGACTGTTTGCTCATTTTAAATTGCCTGTTACTGAATTTGCTGACATTTTTTAGCTTAAATATGGATGGTGTATTTTGCTTTAATGTTTTTGTTAGTGGAATATATGTGCAATTTTAATGTGTCAAAATACTTTGACTTTGCTGATCGTGCAAAATGGTTGGCGACAGTCGCTGGGGCTTTGCAACCGCCAAGCTCCAGCGACTGTTGCCGTGTTTACATGGGGTGCGCACCGGCTTGTGTGCTTTTACCAAAAGGATTATTGCTTTGATCATAAAAACTGAAATTTCGAAGGGGTTCCAGCCCCCCCGGGTACGTCCTTGGACAGAGGGTGACTCATGGGGCTTCAGCCACCCTCGAAATAAGTAAACATAAGAAATGGAGAAAATTACATATTTGTGGATAAATTTAAAATTCAGCTTGAAATTTTTGAGATTTAGTTACGGACCTAAGCCACTCTGAATTATGGTCACATGACACAGTAACAATTGAGGATGATAAAAATATTGATAAATTAACATTTAATGAAGGTTACGCTGTGAGAAAGAAATTACTCAGATTTGTAGAGCAGCAAAGCTGTGTTACGGAACAGAAAATAATGGGAAAAAAAAAAAAAACTATAATTAGAACATCTACAAGTCCTAAACTACTATTGAATATACATGTTTAAATAAGTTCTACTATAATCTCATAATTTTGTATATTGTATTAACTGTATTTTTATCATGATTCTCATTATAAGTCACCATGGGCGCCCATAGGGGGGGCAAGGTAGGGCACTTCAGAGACGGCCCGAGGGGCGTGCGGGGCCCTACGCGGAGCGCAAGAGCGGGGCCTCTTCTCTATCATGTCTTATGAGATAGCAATAAAATAGATCAAGAGCGGGGCCTCTATAAGCGCGGAGCCTTAGGCGATCGCCTACATTCGCACACCCCTTGGGCCGGCACTGGGCACTTGCCCCCCCCCCTAGAGTTTTAGGTTTGTGTCTCATGATGTAAACAAATCTCAAAAACAGAACTAAATTTGTTAAAAGTTTGAAATTTGCCCCCCCCTAGAAAAAAATTTTGAAGTTTGCCCCCCCCCTAGAAAAATTTCTATGGGCACCCATGTAAGTAACATGATTTGTTTTCCTTGATCTTTATTATATTTTTTTCTATTATTTTCTGAGTGGGGTGGAAATCAGGGCGTAGCAAGGGGGACAACAACCCCCCCATGAGGAATTTTTGCCATACAAAATGTATATTCTTGACTTCCTTATCACACACATGTATGCATATATGTTAGTTGCAGTAGTCGTAACCCCCCCCCCCATGAAAAATTTCTGGCTACGTCCCTGTACAGAATAAATTTCCTATTATGACCCAAAATCCGCAAAATTCTAAAATCAGCACAAGGTCTGGAACCAAGCTGTGCGGATTTTGGGTCTTCTACTGTACCATCTTTAAAATAAAACAAACCACATTAAAATCGGCTCATCCATTTCGGATCTATTTTGACACACAGACATCCAACTTTTGGAAAACGCACATATTTAATAAATCTTAGAATGAAAATTTAATGACTAAATTCATATTCTGAAAAAATTAAAGGACCCCTATATGAGCGCCCCTGTGATAATTGGGGTCTGATCATCACAGGATTTTCAGTAGTATTTCACTTAATTATGAAAATATTTTTTTTCAGAAATTTGTACATAAATGCTCCTAAAATTATTTCTCAGATTTTAAATTTTGAAATAATTGAATACAGGCTTAATTCACCAGCATTACTGCGATATTATGATGCTGACACATTAAAAATATTTATTTGTACAATATAGGGAAATTTACAATATACACACAATACTCTGTGGATAGATTTTAAATATATTTAAATTCATTAACATGGACAATATAATGGATAAATGTTGTTAATTTTTACCAATATCAGTTTTTCTTTCAAATGTAATAATAATATGAGTGATTAAGTATATTAGCAATAGAAAAAAAATGGTATAAACATATTTAAAAATAATTACTTGTCAATACTAAGAATACGCTATAAATATTTCCAATTTTTACTTAAAATTGTGGATACATTGTAAAGATATTTGGGCTAAATAGTAACTTGCTATTATGCAAACACACGGGTTTATGTTTTCACAATACTGAGTTACTATTGAAAACTTCAAATCAGTAATGGAACTACTTCAGAAACATTTCCAATATATACCCAATATTGTGGATGCATTTCATATGTTAGTTTAAATTCAATAGAAAAAAACATTAGCATTATTTTTAATCTTACCAGCAAAATGTATTCAATATTTGGGTTTCAATATATAAATTGCAGTTTTTTTCATTTTTTAAGGGGATTTCGTTTACATGAATATTTTTCGAATCTAACACAGAAAATTGATTTGACAGCTGACGGCACTTGTATGCAAATGTATATAGAATATTTAATTACTATTAAAGCTTGTTAAGACTTTTTTTTCAGTCAAACAATTAAATGACGGTAGCCGATACATAAACAGCCGATTTTTAACCCTAACACAAGTGTTAGCAGCACAGTTACTTTTAAGACATTGTTATAAACAAATACCATTTAATAAGTTATATTTATTTCGTCTTATATTAATGGAATCTGTGTTAAAATAAAACAAAAGTATAATACATACCAATTCAAAGCAAGCAAGCGATAGCTTGTTTCTTCGTTCCGTGCTTCCTTCGTAGATCTTGTAAATAATGGCGGTGGGTGTCCGTAGTCGTAGTCTCACAACGGAAGAGCGCGCATGCGTAATCTTGTCCTCGCTTTTCCTCCGATGAGGGAGGTATTTATGGAGCTTGGCCCAAGCACTGTTTGAGTTCAGTGTATCAATGGGTCAAAAAGAGGCGTTTGGCCCATGCACCCTGGACAGTTCAAATCCCAAGCACCGTTTTAGGATGAAATTTTTAGTACTGGCCCAATCAGCTTCTGCAGTGGACATCCCATGCACCCTTTTAAGATGAAGTTTTGGATACTGGGCCAAGCTTTGCATTTCGCGTAACGATGAGAAGCCAATCAAACCGGTCATCGCCCAAGGAAATGCCAATCACCCATTGCTACTAGGGTACAGGCTGTACCTGCTACTGATAAACTCTTTGAACGTCTTTCTATTGATACTGTAGGAGGTTTCAACTATTACAATTCAACAAAAAAATATCTACATCTAATAATCGACCATGCTACAAGATATGTTTGGGCCTTTCCTTCGAAAAGTGTCACTACTGAAACCTATGTAAACTGTCTAAAACAAATATTCAATATTCAAGTTCCTTAAAAGATACTTAGTGATAGAAATGCAGCTTTTACTGCTTCGCGTTTTAAAAAATTCCTCAAGAACTACAATACTAAACAACTATTAACTTCAGCTCATTATCCACACACAAATGGAAAAGTAGAGAGGGTAAATCAATCCATAGTTTCTAGATAAAAATGTAAAGTTAACTCTTCACCTTCTAAAATTCCTTGGACTAAGTTACTAGAGAAGGTTATTAGTGAATATAATAACACACCTCATTCAGTAACGAAGTTTACACCTATGTATTTAATGTTTGGAAAATTGCCATATGACTCACCTATTTCGGAAAATACCTATCCTCCTGTTGATGAAGCTCGAAAATCAGCAAAAGAAAGGACAATAGAATTTCATAATAAAAATAAAATTAGATATGACAATAAATTCACAGAAGCTAATTTCGAACCAGGAGATCTTGTAATTTATGAAGAATTTAACTACCCAAATACACGTAAATTATCTCCTACTTTTTCAGGTCCTTATTCAATTGTAAACAAATGTTCTTCAGTTACCTTCGAAATTGATAAACCTAATTACCATACTAAGAAACCTACGGAAATAGTTCACTCTTCTAAATTAAGACCTTATTTCCCTCCTGACAAATTAAAGCTAGCCCACGAAGGTGATTAAATTTAATTAACAATAATTGATCTTAAAAAATAAATAAATAAATAAATAAATAGAAAAATAGAAAAAGAAAAAAAGAAAAAAAATGTATTCTAAATTTCTAAGTGTTGAGTTTGGAACCCTGAATACTCGACATAAAGTCTATCGTCTATCCTTTTTTCTTTTATGCTTCTATCAACCTTTCACTGTCACGCGCTTCTCTTAGTCATTGAAGAAGTCCCCAAGTCCGAGTGTGTGTGGTGTAAGTAAAACTGCACCTTTTTTCTTTGTATATTTTATAGATATTATGCAAACAATAAATGAAGCTAGACTTAGACTAGGATGGGACTTCCTCTCAATAATCCCCCAGTTTTTCCCAACTGTCTATTGAGTCATTTCTTCCCCTTTTTTGGAAGCTATGAGGCAATGGCCAAGTTTTCTCTTTCGTAGTTAACAATTGTCTTCCTTTTTCGGGATCAGGTGAACCCATTTTTGTTGTCATACTATGGAGAGTTGAAAGTTTGGGCAAACTTAAATGCCTACAAGTGGTATTTACTATACCCCATACCTGTGTGACGGTACTGCTGTTTCACAGCTACGGTTTTCGAAATTTTCTACACACTACGCACATTTTTACATTTTTTTTACATTGCCTTTACACTAAATAAATTTACTCCATTTTGCCAACTGCATTTTGCCAACTGCATTTTGCCAACTATTTTGCCAACCATTTTGCCAAGTTATTTTCATTCCATTCACTTTATGCCATGCAAGCCAAAGCCATAAGTATTTGCCAAAGAAAATGAATGTCAGCCATGTTTATACCATTTTGTTTAATTATATTACTATAGTGTTGTACAGTATTATTGCATCCCACCTAGGTTGTAAATATTTTACTTGTGATATTTTGAAAAAAATTGTGCGCACTCATTGCTTTATTGTTTATTGTAAGATTTTCGTACTATTGCATCATTATGTTTTGTCAAATTTTAGAAACTGCATCCTGCCCCTCAAGTGTTGTACAGCATAACTCCAGAATTCTAGTCAGAAAAATTTAAGGTGTCTAAACTTGAAAATTAGATTAGTTCGCAGTTTTAAGATTAGGTTGCAAGGACGTCTGACTTGCAAGTGAGAGACTGGCCACCTCAATGATATTGCTCGTCAGACTTCTTTTGCCGGGGGGGATATTGTAATAAATAAAAAGGTAATTTGGGTTTTTCTAGTTTGGGTATTGTTCAAGCGGGTACTTTCACTGTAAGTTTTGCTTTCCTGTCATACTTGCCACGCGCGCTCTGGAGCTATGTTTTATTTATTTTGTTATTTGTCAGACATCAGGCCGTCGATTCTGAGTTCTTTAGATGTACACGTGTCCTCATGCCCTTGTAGCCCGGATGCGGGTCATGTTGGTAAATGTGTGTGGTTCGATCAGAGATAAGAGAGAGGCGGAGTTATGTCTTCGCAAACCACGTGGTATGATGAACGTAAATACTCCCGCACATCGAAAATCGAGAGACTTCTGCCACTGGAAGTGCTTAATTAGTCCACGCTGATTTTTGTACCCGTCTCCCCTCCCCTCTTCTCATTCTATATTGTAACTTAAAAGATAATGTTCAATAAACCATATTATTTGCCTTAACTCTGGAACTTTACTTGAAATATCTGACGTCTCATCTATATTTACCAACTTTATTTTGTTATTTATTTATTATTTTAGAAGAGATTTTTGTATCTACACCTGTTATATGCTACAGGACTCAAATTTTATGGAGAAAATTACATAATCTATATGCAATCAAATACTCTTTGAGAGTACTGGAAGAAAAAACATTTTTATTGCTTTGACAAGTCTCTTCTACTGCATATTTTAGTTGAATGAAAAATATCAGTAGCTCTTTAAGTAATAGGCTGTGACTGAGAGTTCAGGTCCCTGAACTGAAATCAATACTAATTGTTTAAAACTTTTCTTCAGACATTCTATTTTTTGCAATAGAGAAAGGATGCGCTATGGAAAAAAAAGTTCTCTCTCTCTCTCCCTTTTTTTTTCAAAATTTTGTGCAATGGTAATTATGCAGGATGCGTCGTAACTTTTTATTGCGTACCATCAACGACTTTTTTCATTTTATGCGCTATAGCGTGTAAGCAGCATCACTAATACATTCTGTTGTACTGATATCTTTCTCATAGTCAGATAATATAGATGCACCCGTGTGTTGATACTTGCATGCGTTCTTGTGATACTTGCATGCGTAATGCATATGCATTACGCATGCAATATTTTTTTTCTTTTACTTTGCAGTCAATATCTACAGTTAACTGAAAATAAAATTAGAAATACGAAATGTCATTGTATTCCATACCAATTTTATTCGGGCAAACTAAAAATTAAGAATCTAAAAAATTACGTAAATTGAAATATATGTAAAAAATAATAAATAAATATTTTAGTAAAGAATGATTTCTGTGACATTCTTCAGTGACTTTATACTCCTATTGGATTTCCCCACATGAATATTAAAAAAAAAAAAAAAAAAAAAAAAAAAAGAGATTAAGCCTCCTTACAAAAGTTTCAATGGAGTAAATTTTCAGAGGTTTTGAGGGACACTTTACAAAAGTAACTGTCAAAGGAGAAGGAGGGATGTGAATCATATTTCAAAAAATAAGCATTCTTTCCTTTAACGTTATATGTTTTTTCTTTTAATTAATTCGAAAAGTTTTTATGATTTTGGTTTGCCTGCCGTCCTGGTTCTCTAAAACTGTAAAGGATAGCTTCTGAAAGGACCTTCTAAATATTTTCCTGCTTCCGATCTCTCCCCCCCTCCTTTTTTTTAAACAGTTCATAAGTGCACTATGAGGAAAATAGGTTAGTTTTCTACAGATTAATATATGTTTGTAACTTGACAGATCATTTACTATTTGAAAATAACACATTTCTGTTAGTGACGGGACTAGAGCCGGTTTTAAGCAAAAATGTTGGGGGGGGGGGTGTAAAGACAAAATTTTCTGACGATATATACCAATATGCTTTCAAAAATATACACCGATTATCTGGCCTCTTGGGCGGTTTCCTCCAGATGTAGCGTGAATACGCATTAAATCCCCTAAAAGTCCTTCGCCCGAGGCACCCCCCACCCCAGGCAGATACTTAATGTGCATGTTTGCCTTAAATACACACTACATTACATGATCTGGAATGAAGTTGGCTTGAGGGGACAAAAGGGACTTGTTTACTGGCACAAAAATCACTAAAAGGAAAATCGTAACAAGACTATGTTCATGATATAGCATAACTTATAATAAACTGTCGGCAGAACTGGTAATATATACACTGAGCATTTTTCAGATTGGTGATTAAAGCTGAAATTTGCTGACAGTCCTTTGGCAACTGATGATTTTGTCGACAAAAGTACTTTTTAGGGGGGGTGGGGTGTCCGCTCGCCCTCCTCCTAAGCGCACAGAAACCTACTGTTGAGGTGGAACCATATTTGATGAAAGAAAAAATGTGACTATTTGATAATATGCTTCGTTCTACATATCTGCCGTCCCTTAAAACTTATCTGAATCCATCACTGCATTTGCTGTTAGTAAAATAATTAAAAACTTTAATTTCAAATTTGACAGTTTTTCATATATCTATAGAAATGTTATGAAATAGCACATCAATTTGTCAAATATTCGTCAAATATAATTATCCAACATTAGGTTTCTGCATTGGCCTAAAATATGAAACTAACTTATAAATGTAACGGTTAACAATTATGATAGCTAAATGTAAAAAATAACCAATTTCCAACAGTTGGATAATAGAGTGACAACATACAGATTTTACGCTCTTCCAGTGTATACATTTACACGTTAACCCAACGTATGCATTTATACGTTAACATAACGTATGCATTAATACGTTAGCCCAACGTTTGCATCATACGTTAGCCCAACGGTAGGAAATATGTTGGCAAAACGTTAGAGCATACGTTGGCCCAACGTAAGAAATAACCACTTGCCAACCGTTGGATAACCGTAAGCCAACGTGTCATTTCAACGTTGCCCCAACGTATGCATTCACATGTTGCCTCAACGTATGTGTGCTACCTGGGATACAGGGTGGCCATAATTAAACTGCAAGTGTTCAAGTGGTGCTGCTAAGAAAACTACCAGGAATATTCCAGTGAAACTTGGTATCTAAACGTTTCAGAACATGCGCAAGTCAAATATGCAATAAAAAATTCTCCCGATTTTCACCGATGGACGGCGCTATATCGTGTTTCAATGCTTATGGATGTCATATATGGAAATTTTAAGCCCATCGAACAGTGTAAAAACAAGACCACATTGAGTAATGGTCAATCATGACTCTGAATAAGAAGGAACGGGCATTGTTAGTGAAGATATTCTATCAGAATGGTAATAATTATTCGGCTACTCTGAAAGAATACCGGCGTATGAAACGATTAAGAAGAGGTCCAATGAGTGTCAATGAGAATAAATAATGGTTTAATTGTTTTCCAAAGCGTCTTTATGAATTGTTTAATTTGTGATCTTAATTTACGTTAATTTTTGATTACATGTTACTGTAAAAATTTAATTACTGAAGCGAATCGTATGAATTTTGATAAACTGTAAATAATGTTTTATATTGTTTATATGCCTCTTAGAATGTCACTATGCTCTGTCTATCGAATTTGGAAGTTGTATATGCCACCGGTGACCTTTGAAATATGGTACAGCGCCATCTATTGGGTGAAAATGACGCTTTTTTCTTTGCATATTTTACTTTTGCATGTTCTGAAACGTGTAGCTACCAAATTTCACTGGAATACTACCGGTAGTTTTCTCTCCAGTACTCCTTGAACATTTGCAGTTTAATTATGGCCACCCTGTATAATAGCGTGTCCTCACCATGCCAAACTCGAACATAAATATCCATCTACTTCTTTTGAACTGCAGCGTTTAGGCTTTCATTAAACCTGTTACACCTTTAGTTAATCACGGACATCACTTGCTACTGTGAATGTAAAATAAAGGAGTTTTTAAGGAGTGCCACCCAATAGTTAGGAGTTTTAAGGGCCCTTAATTTTGGAAGATGAATATTAAGGAGTTTTAAAGGAGCGCATGAACCCTGTGCAACTTTTGAAGACCTATCTCAAAGGTTGTTCTGACTTACAGATATTGGCTTACTACTGAGCAACTGACATTTTTTATTATTAATGCTAGTTCAGAAAGCATTGGAAAAAATACTTAATTAGCAATTCTTCCAAGTATCAAATAAATAATAGAAAACATAATAAGCTGGGCAACAAAATCATATGTCTTTCATGTCTTTAGAACCAAATATCTTTACTATATACCATAGTTTGAGTGTTTAGGAATTATAAGTCCGGAATGTTAAGTTAGGGATTATAAGTTTTTTATTTTTGCGTATTTGACTTACGCATGTTCTGAAACGTGTAGAGTCCAAATTTCACTGGAATAGCCTCGGTAGTTTTCTCTCCAGCACTCCATGAACACTTGCAGTTTAATTATGGCCACCCTGTATTTTAATTTTAATGTTTAATACGAGATATTTTCTAATATTAGTAGTATTTATGAGAAATTTTTAATTTTATCACAATCAAACTTTTAAATGTAGGCCAAATGATGACGTCAAAGCTCGGTGACGTAGCTGTGGTAAGGCTTTCTATATCTAGGAGGTTTTGGCCTAGATCACTGCCTCCTAGATATAAAAAGCCTAACCACTGCTACGTCACCAAGCCTTTGCGTCATCAGTGGGCCTTTCAAAGGTGAGTTCGTCACAGTTTAACTTTCATAAAGTAAAACTATTCGAAATTTATGGTGAATTTACTCTCTCATAGCAACATTTTAGTGAATTGAGATAGAAAATTTAATTTTATAAAAAAGGGCAGTTTTTAACTGTAACTAATTATATAATGTAATAAGGGAGTGGATCACAATGAATTGCTTTGTATCAAAAAAGGTATTTTAATTCTTATCTTTAACTTAAGATACTTTTTAATATTTGTAGCATTCACCAGAAAACTGAAATAGTTTTACTTTATGAGAATGAAAATGTGGTGACGTCACTACTTGAAGGCCTAATGATGACGTCAAAGCTAGTGCTCAGGCTTTCTGTATCTAGGAGGCAGTGCCTAGATCTCTTACGCAGAGAATTGGCCGTAACAGCACATTTCCTTTCATTTTAATATTTTATAATAAATTTCATTTTTTGCTGAATTCGGACATGAGAAGACAAAATGGTGTTTAGCATGCATTCCAGCTACTACGCAATATAATTAACCATTTAAAAAAAAAGAATTCTCGACTTAAAATACAGCAGAATTATACACGTTGTGCGTGCAACCGCAGGCGTACTTAAAAAATTATGCTGTCGACAAAAAATGGTCAATTATATTATGTAGTAGTGTGAAGTTATGTGTTTAGTTATGGTGTAGTCACTAACTTTGAAAAAATTAACATACAGCTTAAATCAGACGTTTAATTACATTCCAGAATTGTTGGTAGCTCTGTGTTTAGGGCTATTTTCGGCTTGGAGTCAAGTTACAGTTCGATGTAGCGGTTTTGTTATGTCTTTAAATGAAAACGTACGATGGCGTACTTTTGGGGGTAACATACAGATGCAACATGAGTATTTCATGCCTTGTAGAGTAATAAGATTTGCAGAAAAGTTGCGTGGTGTAGTTTCCAGTACAGAAAGGTAGGTTGTGAAAGCCTTGAGCTTCTGAGATTCCACCAAATCTTTTACAAGAAGTTGTTAGAATGTTTAGTACATTGACTGTAATTTTAAAAGAAAAATATTTAATTAATCCTAAAAAATATGTTCAGCTGATCTTGGGAACACTCGAAACTAAAGCTCCACCTCAAGAAACTTAAAAAGCTCCACGATCGATTCTACTCACCACCTCCTAGATATAGAAGGCCTGAGAAGATTTTACGTCATCACTAGGTCTTCTAAGATGACGTAATCACCGTTTTTAGTTCATAAAGTAAAACTATTTAGAATTTCTGGTGGTTGATACAAATTTTAGAAAATATTTTAAGTTGAAGATAAAAATTAAAATACCTTTCTGATAAAAAATTATTTATTATGATCTATTTCTATATCATATTATATAATTATCGATAGTTAAAATTTCCTGTTTGTCGTAAAATTAAATTTTCTATTTTAAATCATTAAGAAGCTTTATGCGGTAGTAAATTCACCACAAACTTTGAATAGTTTTACTTTCTGAAAATAAATGTGTGATGTCTTTAGTCACTGCCACCTAGATACAGAAAGCCAGAGCGCTGATGCTTCGACGTCATCATTAGGCCTTCGAATAATGACGTCACCACACTTTCATTCTCATAAAGTAAAACTATTTCAGATTTCTGGTCAATGCTGCAAATATTAAAAAGTATCTTAGGTGAAAGATAAAAATTAAAATACGTTCGTGAAACAAAACAATTCATTGTGATTTACTCCCTTATTACATTATATAATTAGTTACAGATAAAAACTGCTCTTTTTTGTAATATTAATTTTTCTATGTCAATTCATTAAAATGTTGTTATGAGAGAGTAAATTCACCAGAAATTTCGAATAGTTTTACTTTATGAAATTTAATCTGTGATGACGTCACCTTTAGAAGGCCAGTTCATGACGTAGAGGCTTGGTGACGTAGCAGCGGTTAGGCTTTCTATGTCTAGGAGGCAGTGCTTTAGTAGACCTACCGATGACGTAAAAGTTTCTGTTCTCAGGCCTTCTATATCTAGGAGGTGGTGTTCTACTGCGGTGATCCTGATGTTATATTCACTGCAGTCGCTGATACTAGCAACTGGCTTGGTGGCTGTAACCCTCCCGAATGCATCATTGCTTTGTGGTGAACAAAAGACTTAATTATACATGTACAGTTTGCAAAAAGGCAAAAGAAAGCCATCGTTAAGCTTCCATAAATGGTATGCTATTATTCTACATGGGAATTTTGGCAATTTTTAAGGGTTATCATATCCACATATTTAAACAGAACAAACGTTTTAAAAGTTTAATGGTTAACTTCTTTTGGCTTTATATTTGGAATCAACATGTCACAAACAAACAACTGTATAAAAATAATAAATAAGATAAAAAACAAGATACAAATTTTCAGTCAATTAATTTCAACGAATAGTACATGAATTACAAAGAGCTGATATAGAATATCGGTCATTTTAAAGTGATGTTTTAATATTTAATCCATAAACTTCGAAAATATTAAATATTAACATTATAGATAATACCAATGTATCTATATAAATAAAATTAGACTTTTGTCTGTACCTTTCTTGGAATTCAAAAATTTTGCGATTTCTATCCGTTTCAAGCACCCGGGAATCCGATGCGACCCTCAAAAAAAAGTTTGTCTGTCTGTCATTCTGTCATTCTGTCCGTGACGCTTTTTTTGTTTAAGCATCACGTAAAAACGACTGAAGCGAATGATATGAAATTTGGTGTCATGATAGGTGGTCACTCAACTTAAAACATAGAAGTCGAATTTTTAAAAAATCTTGATTAGATTTCCAGATTTTGCGAAAATCGTTTCAAACTGCGTAAATTTGTGTTCAAGCATCACGCAAAAACGACTGAAGCGAATGATATGAAATTGGGTGTCATGATAGGTGGTCACTCAACTTAAAACATAGGCGTCCAATTTTTAAAAAATCTTGATTGGATTTTGAGATTTTGCGAAAATCCTTTCAAACTGCTTAAATTTGTGTTCGCACATCACGTACTAACTGCAAAAGTGATAAAATGATATTTGGTGAAATGATAGGTTGTCACTCACCTTAAACTATAAGCATCTAATTAAAAAAAAATCCATCAGATTTCGAGATTTTGTGAAAATCGTTTAAAACTGAGTGAATCTTTGTTCCCGTATTACGTAATAACGACTAAAGCGAATGATATGAAATTGGGTCACACGATAGATAGCTGCTCAACATAAACTGTAGGAGTCCAATTTTTTAAACATTTTTATTAGATTTTGAGGAAATTCTCTCAAAATACGTTTATATTTCTTCAAACATCACGTAATAACGACTAATACGAATGATACGAAATTGAGTGATATGATAGGTAGTTGCAAATCTTAATTTATAGGCGTTGAATTTTAAAAACATTTTGCTTACATTTTGAGATTTTTCGAAAATCGTTTTAAAATGCTGAAAATTTGTTCCAGCATCACGAAATAAAGACTGCAGGGAATGAAACGAATTTTTGGTGACAGGATAGGTTGTCACTCAACTTAAATTCTAGGCTTCAAATTTTTCAAAAATGTTGATTAAATTTTGAGATTTTGCGAAAATTATTTCAATATGCGTAAATATTCGTTCGCGCATCACATAATTACGACTAAAGCGAATGAAATGATATTACTTAGTTACTCTCTAACCTGTAATATTTTAACAATACATGAAAATTATAACTTCGCTTTCTTTACTTTGGCAACATACTACATCCATTCTGTGTACTTCTACAATGCTGACGAAAGTTCTTGCTTTTTGGAAATTTTCATTCACTAATCCGTCGAGGACGGGTACTTCAGCTAGTAATTTATAAAAGCCTAAAAATAAAAATAATATCCTTTTTTAATCATAATTTTATTAATAATCATGAATTAATATATAATATTTTAAAAATCACAAAATCGCAAATACATATGCATGGTGAGAATACACTTATATTAGGGTGTCCCAAAAAAAATGAAAGTCGTTAATTTTTTTCGCATACCCTCTTATTGCAACAACTGTAAACAAAGTTTCATGTAATTTGAACAACGGCAACCCGTGCCGACTTGCATTTGAACGCGTTAGTCAGTACATGTGTATTAGGGTGTACCAAGATGCAAAGGGATTTTTTTTTTCGTAATCGAATATGCATACCCTCTATTTTTTTTCTATTTCATCTCAGTAACATAAATACAAAGTTTTATTGCAATACGATAATGGCAACCCGCGCCCACTTTAGGTCAAAGTTGAACATAAAATCTTGTATGGGGAATACTATGGAAAGATTGTGAAATGCATTTTTCTTTGGTACGTAAGACACCATTTTAGTCAAAGTAAATATTTCTATTATAGCAAAAGAAGCATTTCACAATCTTTCCAATCTATCACAATCTTACAGTAAAAGAAGCATTATACATATTTTCGTTTCAACGTTTGTTTTTTACAATCAGGATGGATTTTCGTCTGTTCTTGTACACA
This sequence comes from Cheiracanthium punctorium, assembly GCA_038373885.1. Lineage (NCBI taxonomy): Eukaryota > Metazoa > Arthropoda > Arachnida > Araneae > Cheiracanthiidae > Cheiracanthium > Cheiracanthium punctorium. Next base: position 103,028 of record JAWZYV010012000.1, read on the forward strand.
ACCTAGCAAAAATTGTGTATGCTCCTCCTCAACCATTATTAAACCATACAAGTCCTGCATCATTTTTACCGCTCTTTCAGCTGTATCGTTCACTGTTCTAAGGATTGATATTGTTTATTTAGCATCTAGGAATGCAGCGTTATTATTCCATCTCTCATTGAGAAAACTGTCATCAATTTTGAGTCTAGGAAATAATAACGAACAACTATTTTATATCTTCGAATACAGACAGATATAAAATCATCGATGCTTTTTTCTATGAAAAATAAATTAAAACAACAGGTATCAATTACGTGATATATGTAATTAACTAAATAAAAATCTACACAATCAATATATCAGACTCAGCATTACAATGGAACATGAAGTTCGTCCTTCGATGGAATGTATTTCTTCTCATGGGCCTAGAAATTTTCTCTATGTAAATTTGCCACCATCTTAAATTTTGTTTTTTCGTCCACATCATCATCAAAAAGTACTAATATTGCAATTTCATCAGTCAAATACCATAAATGCTGGAGAAATTTCTGTAAAGCAGCTTTCGAGATATTTTCATCCACATTTTCGTAAGCTTTCAAAGATTTCAAAAGGCACAAACCTTTGTAGGGAGCTTTAACTGCCAAAATGCATCGAAACCATGGTTTAACGTACATTGTCACGATAAACAAGCAGACGTCTAACAATGCTTCCCTATCCTTTGTGTTTAATTTCATCTGAGAACTAAATAACGATAGTTTTAAGGAGTAAATCGCTCGGGCCATCCATCTAGCTTGGTGCATGGCACCCGGAGGTCTGACTTTTTTTTCTGCATCTCCAGCTAAAAATACGATAGAAAGTCCAATCAAGTCTCGATAGTCTTCTCTGGCCATATCAGTTTTAAGTTCAGCCCGGTGAAACAAGCAAATTTTCAAGTTCGGATACAGTTAGGAACGATTCCACTGTATCTCTATAGCATTGCATTTTAGTGGTATCGATGTTCTTCCAATTCTCTTTGAGCTTTTTAAAGGAAAAGGATATCGCGGCTTGTTGTCACTTTTTTAATTTTCACTTCGAATACAGCCTCAGTTCGTATACATGATGATTGCAAGCGAAAAAAAGCATTTCCCTATCAAATTTTTGCTCTAGAAGCGCGCAAGCGCCATTAAAACGACATGTATTCGAATCTGTAGAATCACAACAGATGATTTGGACTTTTTCTTCGAGATTCCAATCTAAGACCGCCTGCCAAATATCCTGCGCCTGTTCTTTGTCTGCAGAATTTTCCAGTTTTGGCACAGCAATGAGTGTTCTTTGAGTCTATATGAAATAACTATGGGCAAGCCTTCTTCTTTAAATTTTAAAGCACTCAAAGCAGGTAAGAGTTTGCCGTCCCAATGTCAGGTCACTACATCGTTCCAAAAATTTATTAACAAAACAGATTAGAATAAGCACATTGATACGTAGACGTACGCTGTCCTGTGTAAACTAATATTGATACGTTTCACGAATAGCCCGTTGTCACTATCGAAGTATTCCAAAACCTGTCTTTTTCCGTTTTGTTTTATTTTTACCATTTGTAGGTGGGGGGCCCTCCGCTACAGACACGAGTCTTCAGCGTTCACTTGTTTAAGTATACACATGTACTGACTAACGCGTTCAAATGCAAGTCGGCACGGGTTTTCGTTGTTCAAATTACATGAAACTTTTTTTACAATTGTTTTGACATAAAAGGAAAAAAATAAGAGGGTATGCGAAAAAAAAATAACGACTTTCATTTTTCGATGAAAAAAAAATAACTACTTTCATTTTTTTTGGGACACCCTAACTTATATATAGCCACAGTGTCTCCAACGTCTACGCAATATAATAACCACATTTAAAAACAGTGATTTTCGGCTTAGAATATAGTAAAACAACAGGACTCGTAGTGTGCGTTGCTTATTGAAGCAGCAAAAAAAAATGATATGATTATAAAAAGTAGTTAATTGTATTCTGTGGAAACTCTTGAGTAGGAGATCTTAATAAATGAAAATAGAAATTTCCGGGACATGAGCACTTGCAGCGTTGCCAACGACTACGGACCGAAATCAAATTCTCCTCCGAAACAATAACTTTTGTAATAGAAAATACGAAACTTTGGGACATCAAATGGCATTCAGCCACAGTTATGAAAAAAATGCTTAAAAATGCACTGTTCACAAAAAAATGTATACCGAAGTGCAACTCTACATTTGAGGCGAATATGGCATTTCTTTTACACAAATCTGCGTATTTTTTTCCGTAATGCAAAAAATAACTAAATAAATAAATAAATAAAAATAATACAAGTATCATTTTTAGCGCTTCTTCTATAGAGTGAACAAACTTTATCGATTTATTCGTGCTACCAATAGAATTTATTGGTAGTATAACCGCTGTGAAAGTGTGTGACCACACAGTCTGCACAGTATGGCCACACCCCTATGCACCCGGAGAGTCATGTGACCTAGGGGGAGTGCAATACTTTAGTGTAAGTGTCAAATGTACTAATTGTTATTGAATCTGTGTTTGATCGAACTAACTTTTATAATTTATTGCAGTATGTGCACAATTCCTGAAACTTCTGTCCCAGAAATTCTCAGGAATTTTAACTTACTTGATCTGCCTTTAAATTAAGAGTGAGTTTAATAAATTCTCTCCCAATGTAAAAATAAGTACATTATTTATACTTTTGTAAAATAAAATATTCTGTGCGCATTATTTCGAAAATTTCTTTGCGTTTGAACTACACCTTATTTAAATATGATTCAAAAATATCTAGTAGAAAAATATCAACATAAAGATGTTTAAAACTATTTTATTTCTTAGTAATACTTTTTTTTCGTTAAAAATAGCAGGAATTGGTAATTATACATTGACGTTATATTCTATAAAACAGATAATATAAACGAGAATTTAAGGATTCCTTAAACTTTAGCTTAACCACAAAAGAAACACTTTAAAGTGTCCTGTGATTTCGTTCCTTTGGAAATACTGTAGAAACATTTAGATTAGAATGAGTATTTTCTTAAAAGATAGAAAATAACATTCGTTGTTTGGAAATGATCTCATTCCCTGAAAAAAATTCTTTGGAAAGAGATAAATAAAGCGAAAAGGGAATTTTCTCCATTTCATCAGTCCTTATGGTTTGAGAAAATTACCTGGGAATAAGTCACTTGCTGTAATTGAAAAGGTCATTTGTAAAGACAGTTGTTTCACTTAAGACTCCGAAAGGAAAAAAAAAAAAAGAGTTGTTATTTCTTTGCTTAGAAAACAAATGCAGGAATTTATAAGACTGATAGTTTTCCAAGTTGTAGTCATAGTAATATAGCGAACGTTATCTTAGAGGATTAAAATGATTAACTAAAAAATTTCTAAACGCATTGTTATTGTTTTTATTATAACGACTATATTCCAATAATATATCGTGCAAGTTATTACCAGATCCTATGCAGTTTTAACTCTAGAATTAGATCTCTAAAGTTCCTTCTGATTAAAGTACATTTTTGTGACAAGTTTGGGACTCATTTTATGTATGGATTGTTATCAAAACACGGTCGTTGTATTTAATAATGTAACAACAGAGGGTCCCGCCGAAATAAAGCCTCCGAGATAGGTTGCTGCAAACGAAACAAATATATTAAGAAATTTTAAACTGTAATATTCAGTTAGGGTAACTGACTCTCTGCCTTACAGCTGAGTAACTATGAACAACAACGTGAGTTACTATGTTCTCCCCGTGAGAAAACATATTCAATAACAAAGATTTCTATTTAAAAAATTTCAATGATATTTTTGGATTTAAACATTGTCAAAATAATTAAAACAGAAATGATACTTCATATGTTTGAATATACATGTCACACATACACTTAACTCGACGCACAATTCCGACATATTCTAGTAGAGTTAAAAGCGCATAGCAACATTAAGCCGTCAGAAATTTTATTTAGCTGCAAACTTTAACCCCTTTTTTCCTGAGATTTTCCCCCAGAATTTTCAAACAGTCTCATTTCACAATAAAAATTTCTTAAACTAAGATTACGCTATCGAAAAGAAATTAAAGGTGGAAAAGTTTCAGAAAAAAACTTAAAAAGTGCTCAATTTAGCACTGAATGAACGCCTGTTAGATATAGAAAGCTTCCCAACTCGTACGTCACAAGCTCTGGCGCCACCTTTAGTCAACTCTTTTATAGTTTTATTTTCCCAAAATAAAAGCATTAAAATTTTCTGGTGAATGCCTCAAGCATTAAATATCTTAAATTAAAGTTAAAATACCTTTCTCATACAAAATTATTCATCATGATCTGTCTCCTTATCATATTATCTATTTAGTTTGTAGCGGTTACTACATCAAAAGATATTAATTAGCTTTAAAAATAAATTTCAACTACAGAATTCATCAATAAACTATTTAATTCGTTAACATATCGCATTTTTTTGTAACCATTGTTGTTCTAAAAACTAATCATATACCTTTTGGTTGTTGTTGCCATTAGGTATTTACATAAATTTGTTTAAACAAAGATAATTATTTTTTCCTAGCGGTTACACTACTCACACTACTCCCCTTCCAAGCAACATAGTTGCGATACAGAAGAAAAATAAATGTTACTTAAAATGAACTAATATAAGCTAATAACTTAAAATGAACTAATTACATAAATGCTATTTACAACAGATTTAAAATATAAGCTTGTTTCAAACGATCGACGGAAACAGTAATGTACTTTTCTTTCATTCTTACGGTATAATATTTCTCGTTTCTAGCAATCACGGGAAAAAGTCCTTCATAAGGGGGTTCTAAAGCTTTTTTAACACGGTCTACTCTGACAAACACATGGGAACACGTTTCTAAATCTTTGTGAAAAAATATTTTCTGACTTCTTTTACGTCGGCTTTTAATTGGTCTTAATTTTTCTATTTGCTTTCGCAGTTCACCAGTGAAAGTATCTGGCTCCACTTTGGTTTGGGGTTCTTGAAAGAATTCTCCTGGTAGCTTCAGTGATTTACCATAAACCATTTCTGCAATGGAGCAGTTGGTATCATCACGCAGAGATGCCCGTATTCCAAGGAGTATTGTTGGTAAAGTTTCAGTCCATTTGACTGAATTGTGAGCTCTAACGGCTGCTTTTAAAATTCTGTGTTTTCTTTCAATTTTTCCATTGCTTTGTGGGTGGTACGATGTCGTTGTTTGCATTTTAATTCCACAAATAACACCCAAACTTCTGAAAAGTTGTGATCTGAATTGAGTTCCCCTGTCTGTGATCACACTGTATGGAACACCAAAGCGACAAATCCAGTTTGCATAAAATGCTTTTGTGATTCTTTCCATGGTGATATTTTCTAATGGTACAACTTCCATCCAGCAAGTAAAACGATCGATGCAAGTTAAGCAATATTTATTCCCATTTGATGGTGGATAGGGGCCAATTATATCTATATGAATTATGCTAAACCTTTCATCAGGTTATTCAAATGAGGAGAATTTAGAATGTGTGTGCCTAACAATTTTATTTTTCTGGCAAGCAATGCAAGTTTTAGCCCATTCTTTAACATCTTTTTTAACATTCTGCCAAATGAATCTTGATGCAACTTGTTTCATCGATGATTTGATGCCAGGATGATTCAAGTCATGTATTTTATGGAAAACATTCATTCGAAATGCTTGTGGTATGAACGGTCGTATATTTGAAGTTGATACATCACACCAAATTATTTTTCCAGAGGGCAATGGATATTGTTTAAAATTTAAATTTTTGCTACTATTTAGTAATTCTTTTAATTCTTCATTATTGATTTGTTAATCTGCTATTTTGTCATAATCGATGTCCGAAACTGATTCAATTCTAGACAAAGAGTCTGCCACAATATTATCTTTCCCGGCTATGTATTTTATATTTGTTGAAAACTGAGAAATATATTGCAGATGTCTTAATTGTCTTGGTGATGCTTTATCATTTTTCTGTTTAAGTGCAAATGTAATTGGCTTGTGATCTGTGAATATCGTGAATTCTCGTCCTCCTAGCATGTGTTTAAACGGTTTGATTGAAAGATACATACTTAAAAGTTCCCGATCATATGTGCTATAAGCTTTTTGAGTGTCATTTAACTTTTTGGAATAAAATGCTATTGGTTTCCAGTCTCCGTCTTCATATTGCTGTAGAACAGATCCAATTGCAAAATTAGAGGCATCTGTACATAAAGCTAATGGCAGATCTGGATTAGGAAAGGTTAATAAAGCAACATTTGCTAAATCTTCTTTGCATTTTTCAAAGGATTTTTTTGCTTCTTCTGTCCAAGGAATTTTCGTCCGATCTTTCTTTGTTGAACCTTTTAAGTATTCATTTAAGGGAGCTTGAATTTTAGCCGCATCCTTTAAGTATCGTCTATAAAAGTTAATCATTCCTAAAAATTTATGAAGCTCGTAAATAGTTTCAGGAAGTTTAAAATTTGTTATGGCTTGTACTTTTTCTGGAAGAGGTTTTGAGCCGTTTGGTGTTATCAAATAACCCAAAAATTCTAATTTCTCTACTCCCATTACTGATTTCGATAGGTTGATACGTAGACCATAGTATTGAATTCTAGTACATACTTCCGTAAGGTGCTTCTTGTGCTGTTCCTCAGTTTCCGATGCTATTAAGATATCATCCAAGTATGGGAAAATAAAATCCAGTCCAAAAAAAAAACTTCATTAATGAATCTTTGAAAAGTTGAGGGAGCGTTTCTCAATCCAAAACTCATTACGTTGAATTCAAAGAGTCCAAATAGTGTTATTATGGCTGTTTTCTGTTTATCGTCTTCTGCTATTGGAATTTGGTAATACGCTTTAAGCAAATCAAGTTTGGAAAATATATTTTTGCCTTTCAAAATATGATGGAAGTCTTCAATTCTGGGTAAAGGGTAGCGATCTGGTACTGTAATATCATTCAAGCGGCGATAATCTCTGCATGGCCTCAGAGTGCCGTCTTTTTTTGCAACTAAATGAAGTGGGCTTGCCCACGGTGATTTTGATGGTCTTATAATATCGTTTTCAAGCATAAAAGCGAGTTCTTGTTTGGCTATTTCTAATCTTTTAGGATCTAATTGTCTTGCTCTAGAATAAATTGGTTTTCCATTAGTAGTTATATAATGCTCAACATCGTGTTTTGTTTTAGAAATTAGTAAATCAGGTTTTGTTATTTCTGGAAATTGTGCCAAAATATCATAAAATTTATTATTTTTGTTTAAGGTGCTTACAGTTGATTCATCGGCTGATGACGTAATTTCACCAATAACGCTCAGTTTAGTTACACCATCAATTAATTTTTTGTTTTTAATATCAATCAATAAATTATACCGGTTAAGAAAATCTGCACCTAAAATGCCTTTATTGACTTTGGCTATAATAAACGACCACTGAAAATCGCGACGAACTCCCAAATCAAGTGTTAAAATCTTGTGTCCAAAGCACGGGATTTCAGTACCATTTGCAGCATAAAGTTTAAAATCGCCACTTACCTTGTCATTATATGTAGCCGGAATTAAACTTACATCTGCACCACTATGAACTAAAAATTTTATCTCGGTTTTCTTGTCCATAATGAAAAGTCTATAATTGAATTCACGGCAATTCTTTAAATCTTCAGCAGCAGAACCGGCCGCTACTTCTGATTCTGCTGCACCATCAAGTTTTACTGGTTTTTCCAGCTGCATGGCAGTTTGCATTTTTCCGTTAGGCATCTTGATCCGAAAGTAAAGTGGTAATAACACAGTTTACAGTCCGGGTTGTAACGCCTCCGACTTCTGCTTCTGCCTCCATACAATGATCTGTAATTTCTATTTTTACTACGACTTCTCTCATTTGACTGATGATGGAAATGGAGCTCTTCAGTTCGATGTTCCAACGAATATATCTTCTCTAGTAATTGTGAAATGGTATTTGGCGACGCACTCGAACTCTTAACTTCAGTTAAATTAGCCTCATATATTTCAGTTTGGGAATGTATGTCAAAAATCTTATCGGCCATTATCGCCAGTTTATCAATCCCTTCATCACTAACCACTAATATATGCTTAATATGATGCGGTAATTTTTCCATCCACAACGTTTTCAATATTATGTCAGAAACATCATTGGTAGCCAAGGATTTCATTTTTTGCAATAAATGGCTTGGTTTCATGTCTTCAATTTCCGTGAAAAGGCGTTTGATTCTTCTGTTTTCACTTTCTTTGAATGCATTTAATAAACGCTCTTTCGCCAATGAATAATTATTTTCAGCTTCATCAGTTATTATGTCCCAAACAGTGTCGATATACTTAGGTTCCATTTGTGACACAATGTAATTAAACTTAGTAACTTCATTAGTTATGGAATTAATTTTAAACTGAGCTTCTATCTGATAAAACCAAATTTCTGGTTTGTCTACACAGAAAGGTGGGATTTTGAGACTAACCTTCATAGTTTCCGAAGAATTAGCACCATTCGACAGGTTTCTGAGTCCTCGGTATTTGCCATATCCTTACAAACTCAGGATCACCAAAAGAAATGTAGCGGTTACTACATCAAAAGATATTAATTAGCTTTAAAAATAAATTTCAACTACATAATTCATCAATAAACTATTTATTTCGTTAACATATCGCATTTTTTTGTAACCGTTGTTGTTCTAAAAACTAATTATATATCTTTTTGTTGTTGTTGCCATTAGGTATTTACATAAATTTGTTTAAACAAAGATAATTATTTTTTTCCTAGAGGTTACACTACTCACAAGTTGTATTTTATACCTCAAATTATTAAACATTGCTATTCATGGGTAAATTTACCAGGAATTTTAGATAGTTTTATTTTGTGAAAATAAAACTTTTATAAGTAAGCTCAATAATCGTGTAACAGCTTGGTGGCGTAGGAGTTGCAAGGCTTCTAGTTTCTAGGATGCCTTGATGGACCCCCTAAAGCTGGGAGTTGAACGCAAAACTGTAGTACGGTGCGCTATCCACCATATCTGGCCAACACCTTCTAGTTATAAAAAGCCTTACAACTTGGGCTTTGACGTCATCAGTGGATCCTCTTGTATGACGTCATCTCAGTCTTACTTCCATGAAGTACATCGATTATAAATTTGTGGTGAATTTTCTCACTCATAAAACTTTTAAATGATTTAAGATTAAATTTTTTTTTTCAACAAATAACAATTTTTGATCATCACTAATTGTATAGTATGATACAGAAGTAGATCAAAATGAATTATTTTGTATCAGAAAGGTATTTTAATTTTTATCTATAATTTAAAATATTTTCTAATATTTGTTTCCCCCAAAATTTTAAATAGTTTTACTTTTTGAAGACACAACTGTGATGACGTCATTTAAGAAGATCTAGTGGTGACGTCAAAGCTTCAGTTGTTGGCCCTTCTACGTCTAGAAGGTGCTGATCTGGCCGACTTCATGATTAAAGTGGAAACAAAATTTTCATATATATTCCTTTGGTATTTAAACATTAATTAATAATATTTAATATGATAAATTAAAAAGTATTAGTTATTCCACATCTTTATTAATCTGAAAGTTTTTATATATAACTAGTTGCGTGCCCGTTCTTCGCACGGTAGGAAACGGAAATTTTCCTCACATGTGTAATCGGAATTAATTCCAGGCATGTGGAATCTAGAAAAGCAAAAATATTTGACTCTTGACTAAAAGTTTGCGTCATATGTACTAACATGAGATCATTGCAATATAATGACACACAAAAAAAAATTGCGTCAGCGTCATTCGCTATCCAAAAAGTAAAAAGTTTGACCGTTTGCGGTGAACTTCTCACTTTCAAAATGTTTTATTTAAACATCATGCTGTTTTTTAGGTTCACGTTTTAGTGATAAATACCTCAGACACTACATAAAACGGACATTAAAAAAAAATGTTAATTACGGCACCCTCTCCTGTAACCCTTTACAAAAAGAAAAGAGATAAGACTGCGCTATTTATAGAGGCTTAAAAATTGTTTTTCTAGATTACGCAGTTTAATTTTTCTTTTCACAGATAAATCAAGTATTTATAAGCGGAAGTCGAGCCAAGCAAAGAAATCGTCTGCGTAGACATAAGAATATCTATGTACACAAAACGAAATCTTTGAAATGCGAAACTTTTCATGTTTTCAGAAGAGCGCTCGTTGTAATTGCTTCACAACTGACTTTGACTTATAGTCGTACAATAACAGCAGTATCTGGCTCATTTTGGCTTCAAATGTAAGTCAATAAACAACAGATGTTCTAATTCGAATTTCGAAGGGATCCGTCCTGGCAAATGACCATACAAAATTTCGTAGGCCTACGATTTGGCAGAATTCAACCAACTTAAATCAATTGAATCGGTGAGTGCAGAAACCACCTCAGTCACAAAAGGAAATTATTTTCAGGAGAGAGAAAAAACTTCATAACTCCTCCAAATTTTCAAATATTTAAACTTATTTTTTTCCTCTGTCATAACATGCATTTATGTTTCTGTCATGCAAATATTACCTAATTTATGAAGTTTTTTCTCTCTCCAGAAAAAAATGTCCTTTTTGTGACTAAGGTGGTTTCTGCACTCACCGATTCAATTGACTTAATTTAGTGAAAATTCTGAATTTAGACCGTCTTAAATCACCTTAATAACTGCCTTATTTCTGCACCGAAAATTAAAATTCCACGCCGTATTGCAACAAAACCATGTTTTTAAAATTATGCTCACATTAAATTGCTCCAAGCGCTGGAATCATCTCAAAATCGCATATCAACCATTTTATTTTTCGCCAAATTAAAAAAGTTGCACATTTTAGTCTCGGAAAATTTCCAGATCCTATTTTTCTTTTGAGTATAAAACATTTCATTCCTACTCTGATTTCACACGCACAGGATATTTTAATTAAAAAAAAACCTTACAAATAATCTTTAAAAAAATCGTTATTCTTTAATTTTTACTTCAAGAAACTGAATCATTTAATGAACGTGCCAAATATGGCAACCAGATATACTTAAATTCTCCCTTTTTCCACTGCGGGGTTACAATTGCGAAATGGGGAAGCGAAAAAATGAGCCTTTTGCGATACGTTTTTTATCGATATCTCCTGAAATAATTCGAATTTTGAAAAAATCGCTTCGAGGTATGTCGGGACCCGTCCTGGAGAATTTCTATACGAAATTTGGTAGGTCTACGATCACTCGTTTCGGAGCTACGCGAGGTGCAGACAAACAAACTAACCAACTAACTGGCAGTTTAGACTTTGCTTTATTTATATAGATGCACAGCTGCGAACTAGTCCAAAAAAATGAATTAGCACTTTTTTTTAACAGGAACATTTATCTTAAGCTACAGCAGAAATTACGATCTTGGAGAGCGCGCTAGTATCGCTATAAAAAAATGCTTAAAAAACATTTTCTGTTTGCAAAAATTGGTTAGTTATATTTCAGAATAGTTGGAAGTTATGGTAATCAGGGGTGAAACAATTCCGGGCATATAATTAACCACTTGTTCTAAACAGTAAGTTTTGTGTTAGAAAATAAAGAAATTTCTTAGTTAAGCTCGAAAATTTTGGGCTGTTTTTGCTGCTTTATTAAAATAATTCATCAAAAGATACTGCTTCAAAGAGTGGTTAGTTATATACCCGGAATTGTTTCACCCATGGGTAATGTACTGTCTTTCATAATCACCTACTGGATCTAGATTTTCTATCGCAAGAACATTAGATTCCAATCACAAAAAATTGTTATCCGGTTACGATAACATGTTAGTGTTATTTTTTTATGGCAATGATGTTCTCTGTATGTTACTTCGCTATATTTTGTGATATTTGTGCTATTATAAAAACACCCATATGTTTTTTACCTCTTTGAAAATGGTGTATTTACAAAAAGTGAGTGTCTCCATTCCAAAATGTCGAAAATGTTTCCGATTGTTTCCAAAATTCCCTATCAGAGATTCGCATATGCGAAACATTCCTTCACGATACTCTCTAACGACCTATTTCATTGCCTAATTTTGAAAAATAAATATTATCAATTCGATTCATTAAAACATGTATTTACATAAAGTACCTCATTCCCCACCGCACAAGTAATCAAAGTTTATCAATTCGCAAATTATTATCGAAGTTATTATTTAGCTTTGATTTTTCTTATAACTTAATTATATTAATCTTGAATATTCTGCTGCAATACGTTTGCCAGAATTTACATTCACAGAATTTGTTTCCTTCATTTTTAAAACACACTTTCACGGAAAGGCGTCAATTACAGAGTTACAAACTTCTCCGGAATACAATTAACGCCTTTTTGCAAACAATAATTATTTTTGATATTTTCCCTAATTTTTAATCAGCCCTCAGGTTTGGCTTAGCACTGTTACGATAATTTAAGCCAAAAAATTCTGTTTTAAGAAACTGGCTAATTATATTCCGGAGCAGTTTACAATTCTGCAATGAGGACAAGAAAGTGTAAAATGTATTTTTAAACACAAAGAATAATAAGAGCTTGAAAATACAGCTTATCTATAAAAAGTTCCGCTCTGGAAAATTTCGCTCTCTAGTAAATAGATAGTGTCCCCAAGGATGGCACCGGATAAAATCATCCTTATGCTCTTAAGACGGGAAGAGGCGGGGGGGGGGGGGCACGTATGTTGTTGAAAGGGTGAATTTTCTATAAGCTACTTTTTAAATTTTATAAAATATCTTGCATTTGTCTGTAAAGGCAAATTATTTAAGTAAATACGTTATGTAAATTGTAAAACTTAAAAATACGGAGTACGGATGGCCTTTTGGCCATTAATGACAAGCCGACACCTTACATTTTTTATGCATAAAACTTTTCCGTTTTCTTGAAAAAAAAACTATACAAAGGAGTTTTGTTTCATAAAAGAAAGCTTGAAGAATAAAAAAAAAATTAAATGTTAACCAATGAAAAACTTGTTTTGTTAGCAGCAACTGTTTTATCCGGAAGCGTCACATAAGAAATTTATCTTAAAAAATCCCAGTTCTTTGTTCTGAGAATACGTTGAAAGTAAAAACATCTTTAACTATCCTAGAATAAAAATCTCGTTATGTCTCTGTTAAAATAATATGCCTTCTCAAATATGTATGAGCTTAAACATGGAAATTTCACTAATACATTTTCGCTGTTGAAGCTATTTTCCTTGATGTTTTATACAAGAAGATTTTACGACGTTCTATCAGATTTAAAATCCAGACATTTGTGAAGAGGAATCTCTTGAGAAGGATGCAAAAATATTTTTTCTCCTCTGCATTAAAGTACAAAACTGATCTCAGATATTAGTATTTTTCAAACAAAATAATAGGTTTAAAAAAAAGTTAGAGGAAAATGGATTTACAGTTTTGCAGAATGCAACGTAGTAAAAAAAAAAAGAAAGTTAACTTTACTTTTAAAATAAGTCTCGTGTTTGTAAAAATCTACGCAAATTTAAAGCTATTTCTAAAAGTATTGAAAATTTTAGGTGGAATAAACAATACGTTTATGATGGGGTTTAGAAAATGTTCTTAATTTATTACACAAAAAATTTTTATCTTTGTAACATTTTTTACATACGGTACAAATTTATTTTAAAATAAAAATATCAATGCTGAACAAAAAAATCTTATTTACATCTAATATTTTCAAAATACATCTTATAAAAAGAAAAATAGAGCAATAAAAAGTTCGAGATTTAGGAAACAGTTGTTAAACAATTACATTACACGTTTGGGAAATCTTATTGATATAAAATACTGATTTTAAAAGAGAATAAATCTGTAAAAGCTCCGTGGCTGACAAAAAAGACAGGATGCGGTACTGACATTTTGCCCTCGAAAGTCATGCAACTTAAGGGATGTGATCATATTAGTCCGAGATAGACACAGTAAGATGGTACACACAACTCTTCGAGGGCAAAACGTGTGACTACTGGATGTCCCAAAAGTAAAATTCGCAACACTACGGGCTTTGTAGAGGTGAATGACGATACTGCACGAACCCAACCTTGAAAAAAAAAATTAAAAATTCATCGAGCACAGTCGATGGCACGAACAGAATCAAGATTTTTATGTGTGAGAACAGTGTAATCACCGTTTACTTTTCATTGTGTATAACATTAACGATCGAACGATTGTCTAATTGTTTGGGATTTTAAATTACTGAGACTTTCGTACATTGCATGAATATGAAAATTTCCTGATTAAAAGTAACTCTTACCTGGTGAAAGGTTAAGAAACGTATAACGTGCTTTCACATTATTCAAATGAGAGGTATCTATTTATACTTTTAGAGGATATCTTGCTGTTACTCTGGCTTCACTTCGTAACGTATTTTGCGACAGTGCACCCACCTGATCATTTAGTAACCGTAAAAAAATTAAGATTCTATTTGATCCTCATCATTTTATGAAATTTATTCTTGCTTAAATTTAAATCTGTGTTCCAATCAGTTCCTCCAAAGATAAATTTGAGTAATAATGAACTTGATAAAAATAGTGATGAGAAAGCAGAATCTCAGTTGTTCAAAACAAATTTTCATATTTCCGACTAATCTCGCCCACGTAGCGTAACTCATTTCATAAGCCAGTCGTGGGTGACTAGTTGTACAGACTATGCGGTGCATTTTAGTCGCACCCTTTTCCAACCGGAAAGTTATGTGACGAAGGGGGTGTGACCATCTTGTCCAAGATTGCCATACTAATATGGTCACGCCTCAGGAGTCACATATTCTTCCACCAAAATATCGGGTGCCCAAAGTATCAGCACCGTGGCCTGTATATCTTGTCAGCCCCGAAAGAAATCGGGGCTTCTTCTCTAGGACCGTCAGTTTCAAAACGCATCGGTTTTGATCAGGTTGATCAGTTTCAAAGCGCATAGTTTTCTAGTAGAATATAATTTTATCTTACATACTTGCTCAATACTCGACGCTTGCTGTTTTCATTCATAAAAATTTTGAAGCTCATTTCGGCAAATTTTCATGTCGGCGGTTTATTCCTTTTCAAAGAGTATTTCATTCTTAAACTCAAACCCATGTCTGCCAACTTCTACGTAATATAACCAACCACTTATTGCAAACAGCGATTCTCGGCTTAGTACATAGCACATACCTTGCGTTAAATGCGTCGGTTAATCACTAGCTTGAAAAAAATTGAAAAACATGCAGGTTACAAAAAGTGGTTCACTATATTTCGCAGAGTATGACAGCTGTGCAAATGCTAATGAAATATTCTTTACTTGTATGTTCCCACAGCATAAAAGTACACACTCAATGCAAAAGAGCTTTAAAGTTTTAACGGACGCTATGGGAAACATCACTGATGTTTAAAATTCATTGGAAATGAAATTAAAGTTAAGCAACTCCTGCACTGGAACAGCCATTTCTCTGATTAGCTCAAATTAAAATGCTGAAACATTTTTGGAATCAGGCCCTCTACATAGCAGACTGGGGAAATTGAAAAGTTCTATGACATACTATAGAGCTTTAATGGAATGGAATAGTAAACTTAACCCATCAACTTTTACGGAGTAAAACTAACCACCCTTTGTACGTAGTAATCTTATACTTAGAACATAGCAAATTTCTGAGCCAATCGCGGTGGCCGGTCACTGTAGTTGAAAGAATTTAACCCTACAAGACACTTGCTGCCATATTTAGAACAACCACGTTAATTATTCTTCTACGTCTATAAAATACTATTACAAACATCTGTCGGTTTTTAAGAGTATATATACATAGAGAGCAATGATACAAATCAGGCTGTGTCGTGTAGACATACTTACTGTTCATATTATTGGCAAAACTGATTGAAATTAGTAATCTTTAGAATGTAATTTTGTTTACTTTAGAAAATTAACGAAAAATAGTTATCAAAAGTTTTGACCCGGAAAAAATTACTGTGTGTTGGAGTTCGTCATATCTAGAAATTATTGGAATACTAAAATTTCAAAATAAATACCAAAAAAGTATAGTTAAGGCCTAGTGTACCGCATACAAAAGTGAAATAAAAAAGGAATTGTCTAGTAAAATATTATGTTATTATTTTTTAAACTACTTTTCCCCCAAATAATAATCGCTAACATTATCACATATATTTATTTCTGACACAGGAAAAATATGGAGCCCTGTAGGATTAAAAAAGTACTGTTCACAAAAAGTGGTTAATTACACCAGTAAAGGTTGGCAAGTATGAGTACTATGAGGGTTCTTATACATGTAGGTCAAACCGGGTTGAAGAGTTACTGTTCTTAATAGTAGTGTAGTTGAAAATTTGTTCAATAGATATTTGTATTGTCAGCGTTGCCAGCTGCTCCAGAATATAATCAACAACTTCTGCCATCAAATGGCGTGGCTTTCGCACCTACGCAGAGCTGCCAAGTCTCCGGCTTTTTCCCACCACAATTTTTAGACAGTTTCATTTTGCATTAAATATTTGCACTTATTTTAAGCATAAATTTGTAAGTAAAAATTAGTGGTGGGAAATCTCCCGAAAAAAGCCGGAGACTTGGCAGCTCTGCCTATGGTATTTGTGGAAGTCATTCCATGCATTTTCTCGAAGGACGTAGACGTTCACCACTTTGTCCAATTGATTATTTACTTTCTAATTTCTAAAGTTATTGTAGTACCCGAGTTTCCTCTTACAAGATCTTGTTCCGTAAAAAGAAATAAGTATTTGCAAAATTAATCGCAGTTTGGTAAAGAAATTGAAGCGTGATACAAATATTAATTATATCTGAGACGCATCTAAATTTTATTTTCTTTTCTAAACTCTTAAAAGCTTGATAGTTATGCCATTGTTAAAATTTCGTTTTCAGGTCGTAGTGATTACGGATCAATATAAATGTATTTTCATATGTAACCAATAATAAAGCATCGTTTCCTTTGTATCGCTTTACTAAAAACAAACCTTCTATTTTGATAGAAGTAGATACCGGGTGTCCGAAAAATGACTGATGGATTTTGAAAGTCAATAAAAAAAAGACGGAATGCGATAGATATGTCCCGTTCGCGTCCTTATGCTTAGGAAATCAGGAAGTTTTATCCCACCAAATTTCAAATTTAGTTAACATTTCTACCACGAAATGGCGCTGCAGGCGATCTGTAACAGATATAGTTAACACGAAGTGCAGCTCGCCATTCCGTAGTTCGTCGTCAAGCTGATAGCGTGTGCTGTTGAGATTGCAACTCCGCTCTACCAAAATGGTTTTTTTCTTTGAACAGCAGTATTTATTGTATTAGAGTTTTGTTCAAACGAGGCGCAGTTTCCAAAGAAAATTGCATGTGAGAAACGGACCGTCAGACAATGCGATAAGTACTCTATCCCAGAAATTCGAACGAACGGGGAGCTTGAATGATGACCGTATTGGAAATGTCGACCGGCCACGCCTTTCAGTTACAGAGTCGAATGCTGAAACCGTAGACCAGGTTATCCAACAGCGGCCCCGGATTTGCGTACGCCGTGTTGCATCTTGTACTGGACTCCCAAGAATGAGCACTCACCGTCTCATGCGCCACAGCCTTCACATGTTCCCGTACAAAATCCAGACTCACCAACCCCTCAGTCCAAAGGCCATTAATGCACGCTATAATTTCGCGAACGCCATGCTGCAACTTGTGGATGACGGTGAACTAACTCTATGTTGGCAACATATGATTCTCAGACGAAGCGTATTTTCACCTCGATGGCTATGTCAACAAGCAGAACTCGGGAATTTGGGGAAGCGAAAATCCTCATATTGCTGAACCTTCGTGCCTGCATTCACCAAAAATAATGGTATGGGCTGCGGTTTCCTCCAAAGGAATAATAGGGCCATTTTTTCGAGAGCAATTGCGATCCCAAGATATCGATGCTGTACGATATCTTGGGATTCTGGAAGAATTTGTGGGGATTCATACTGCTTTGGGGGACTGTTCAAATGCCTCCTGGTTTATGCAAGGCGGTGCTCGTCCACATCGAATGTCTGCAGTATTTGATTTGTTGAACGAACATTTCAGTAAGCGGATAATTGCCTTGGATTATGACATGCATACAGGAAGTGGCATGGCATGGCCTCCTTATTCGCCCGACTTGACGCTCCGCGACTTTTTTCTTTAGGGGTACCTGAAAGATTTTGTATACCGCCAAACTCCACAAACAATTGCGGAGCTGAAGCAGCACATCTGTACTGCATGGGAGACAATTCCAAGTGACAGTTTGAACAGATGTCTGGAAATTTTTGCCTCAGATTGCGCCACGTTGTTGCAGCAAATGGTTGTTACATTGGAAATGTCATTGTTTAGTTTTCTGCAACAGTCCTTGCAAAATTTTCATACCGGTTTTTATTTTTTTCATAGTTTTCAGCACCACCTGTGGGTGAAAATATTAACTAAATTAGAAATTTGGTGGAATAAAATTCCCTGATTTCCTAAGCATAAGGCCGCAAACGATACATATCTATCGCATTCTGTCTTTTCTTTATTGATTTTCAAAATCCATCAGTCATTTTTGGGACACCCGATAATAACTTTTTAAAGAAATAGAAACTTAACGATATAAATAAATTACTGAACTTCCAGCGAAATTTACTTAATAAAATAAATAAGTAATACAAAGCACAATTTAGTACACAGTCACATACACAACCAAATGAAGTACTTCGAGAACTAGTCTTCTTAATACTGTATTAAAAGCAATGTTTTATGCTTAAAGATAATTTTTAAGTTACACGAGAAAACATTTTCATTTCATGAGGAATATTTATAAGCCTGATAATGTAGACTCGCAAATACTTTCAGAACTTTGGATGCAGTTTTAATCTTTCTGATTGTTACGGCAAAATATTTTCGTATGTTTTTTCAGTTTCACATAGGAAAGGAGAAAGTATAAGAAAAATAAAAGATTATAAAATGTTTCATCAAGCCTTACTTTCATTTTATTATTTACATTCGTACTTATACTGATAAATCTTTAAGATATGCGCTAATACAGTGGCAGCCGCTTAATTGGATCACTGGTTAATTGGATCAGCCGCTTTATCGAATCAAATCACAAAAAAAAAAAAAAACGGAACGCAATCGCTCTTTACGAAGCCTCGATCGATCAAAGCCGCCGCTTTGTTGGATCAAAAATCGATGGCATCAACGGGATCCAATTAAGCTGCGGATTCTTTACAGTATTCGATTGCTGTCGTAATGTGGAAGTTATATATTATTTTTATATACAGGGTGATTATAATTAAAGCTCCCATACAATCCACATTAGCAGAAACTGTTGAGCAGCATATGGACAGTATCGACAGTACACGATATTTATTTTTACCTAACTTTATCTTTTTCCTCGTTGATCGTAGGTTAGGTGAACTTTGGAACAACTTTTGAAAATGAAAAAGGATACAACTTTGTAATCATCTATTTCTATTAATAAATTCCAGCGAAGTAACGTTCACTCCCAATTGATTGACAAATTTTGCTATATGGTAAGTGGAAAATTGTTGCTTTCAAAAAGTGATTAAATAAATTCCGTAATGTTGGAAGTATACATTTGCAATCACAAAAGGGAAAAAAGCCGTGTTATTTTAAAAGTAAAAATTCTTTCATACACGTTACCGAGCTCATATTTTACAACGCAAGATAACACCAGGATATTACATCAACGCATGTAATGTACTGGGTAGATGTTGCATGCTTTTGAGATCTCTAAATTTATTCTAATGCCGTGAGAAAAACTTTCTGGTACATATTTCCTCTAAAATGAAAAGATGGTATTTTTTCATCAATATTAAACGTACCCTTTAATATATAACCTACAAGTCCAATTATCATGATATTCATATTTTTTTTAAACTTAACTTTTAAATATAGTATAGCATTTGGATTCAAAAGTTAAGGAAGTCACTAGATTTTACTACCACTCTCTCCAAATCATTCCCTTTCTACACGGAGGAGGCTTAAAGCACAGTAATGCCTCCATTCGTAACTTAATGTAGGAATCATGCTTTCAACTTCCCGATTCTCAGATTTAGGGTCTAGGTAATCAATTTCAGTATCTAGTTTCTAAAAAAGACGCCTATGAGGCGTTACAAAGAAAAGCTGGGAAGTTTTTGAAAAATCATCTAATGGTTCTATTGTATAAACAGTTAGCAATGCAAATATATACTGAAAAAAAAACGAGGATCAAAGTTGTTTAATTTACCATAACATTTTTCTTTACTATAATAAAATTTTCACACATCTTTGTTCCTTTAAAATGTGCGAAGTTACTACCTATAAAATGATACTACTTCTAGACTGAATTGGACATCTGTAACCAGTCTGTAAATAAAAAGTAAATAAATACAATCTAAACTCAATTAGGAATTTTATTAGCTTTTAAAAGGAGCGAACGAAAAACTCGCTCCTCTCTCTTACTACAGCATTAAGAATAACAGTCACGTTTGGAGGGCCCCACTGAAATCCATGTTAAATCTGCTTAGAATATTTTTGTCTTAATTACTTCCAATTTTGACTTTGCGTTTCTGTATGCAGAGAAAAAGTGTCAAAGTGTGATATAAAAGAACCTTAAATGTATTACAAGTATCATAGCTGCAGCAATTCCGGGCATATAATTCGACACTTTTTGTAAGCAGTAATTTTTGTCAAAGAAAATATCGAGCCGTGTTTAACGGACGATTCGGTCGCTTTATTTCAAAAGTTATGTAAAAATACACTGTTTACAAAAAGTGGTTAATTATATGCCTGGAATTGTTGCAGCTAGGAAGTATGCAGCTTTCAGTATTATACGAAATTTGCCCACTAGACGACAGCGCGGTACAAAACATTATATTACTGAAATAAGAAATAGTATATATTTTTGATACATTTAAAATTACGCCATCTGGATCTTGAATTGTTTTTGTATTTTTTCCTAATTCAAAATCTGATAAAATTTGACAAAACAAAGTAATCTCTGAAACATTCTGTGATCCGGCATTCATCTGTCAGGATACTGCTCAGAATACATTCGTAGCACAGCTCTACCGTTTCCATTTGCTGGGCCGTACATGTAATGCATGTCATTCATGCTAACCTCTAAACTCAGAAATTTTGTGACATTTTAAGCCGCATACTATTGTTTAGAAAAGTGATTAATTGCATTTCGTAAAAGCTGTTAGCTATGCATGTGAGTTACCATTTCTGAAAATGATTTCATTGACACTGTTTGTAAACAGCACTCGATACATTTATATTCTATATATTTATAATTTGTTGTTGTTGCTGTTGTGAACACGAACATCGGATTTGTGTGCTTGGCTCGAAGTCCACTTATAAATCCTCGTCAGTAGGACAATACAAGGGGGTGCTCTCCGTGGGGGTCTTTCTAAGGGACCCTAAACTAAGAGACCCTAAAAAAAGGGACGCTAAGACTTAGCGAAAACAGGGGAAAACTCCGAACGGTTAGGTCGACGGACGTGCGATGGGACCCGAACCCAGGACCTTCACACTTCGCCCATTTACCATTTCCAGTGACATAACCGCTGTGCCATGGTGAGGCCATATAACTTGTATACGACCCCCATACGAAAACATTCCCAATTAGTAAAATGTGCCCCATACTCTAAGAAGGGGACGCTAAGAAAGGGATGCTAAGACTCAGCGAAAACAGGGGAAAACTCCGAACGGTTAGGTCGACGGACCTGCGATGGGACCCGAACCCAGGACCTTCACACTTCGCCCATTTACCATTTCCAGTGACATAACCGCTGTGCCATGGTGAGGCCATATAAGTGCCCATGGTGCCCATGGTGAGGCCATGGAAAGGCACAAATGAACAAAATTTGAGCCTTTCATCATACAACGTCGCAGAGATATCTCTAAAGAAAGGTGATAGGGAACTATACATAATGTTGAATATAAACGTTTATTGCTACAACGGAAAAAAAGATTTTCTTTCTTAATTTCTGTGCGAAGCCTGAAATGGGATCATTCGACGTGATTTTTTTCCCTTCGAGAGCCGGTGAAAAGTGGTTTAAGTCAGCATTACATTCTTCTTCACGTCACTGACACTTTTTAACGTATAATTCTCAAATTTTATATGTCACCTCATCTGTGAATTGGGCACTCTTTATTAACTGGGAATTGCTTTGTACGGGGGTCGTATACGAATTTAAAAAGGGTACCTTTTTGAAAATGAACGAGAGGAATTTTTCTTAACGTTGTCACATTTCCGAACTTATTTTGAACATTTTTTTCAATATACACTGCCCACATATCTATAAGATAACGAATTAACGCCCGTTACCACCTTTTCGGGACTCCCTGTATATATATATTGGGTAAGATAGTATAATATACAGTATTAAGAGAGAGTCTGACATAATGTTTGCTTGATTTATTGTTATGATGAGATAATCAGTCTCATGACAAATTGTAGATGGCAGCGAAGTAATTACTAGGTAATGCACAAGTGTAATCTATTAACCCTTTAACGCGCAGTGATCCCGCTCTGGGATCACCCAACACTGACGTTTTGACTGTTGCCAGTCACGAAGAATAGATTGGATTTCTATAAAAATAGTGGCGGGTGACATAGCTCCACGAGAATTCTTTACTTTTTAGCACGTCCTTTCCCGTAAAAAAAGGGTCACTATTTTTAACAGCACTGACATCGGCTGAAATATGGAAGAACGCGAGAACAGCTGGATAGATTGCCCAATGCTGAAAAAAGGGCAGCCGTTGCCATCGCTCGACTTAACGACCAGCAAGAGGGCGGACGATCGCAACGTTCATCGCGTGCCACAGATCTAGACACCCTTTTTGACGCAGCTGGCTGTGCGCGAGCACAGCCAGCTGTCGTCAAAAAAGGGTCTAGATCTCTGGCAGGCGATGAACGTTTCGATCGGCCGCCCTCTTGCTGGTCGTTAAGTCGAGCGATGGCAACGCCTGCCCTTTGTTCAGCAATGGGAAAGAGTTGCGCCTCAAAGGGTTAAAGAGCTGATAGCAAACACTTTTACGATTTGCATGGGAAGAGGGCTAGTTGAGGCAGTTTTTAGTTATTGGTTTTTATTAGTATTTTGTTCAAGTTTTTTAACATAATTGAATTGCACATTTGAAGTAGAGATATTTGGTTATAAATATCCAGGAGTTCTGCGATTGTATGCAGTGTGTGTAGTTTATGTTTAACGCAAACTTGAAGCAAGAGAAACAATCATGCCCGTCCAGAAGCAAGTTTCTGATACCTACGGAGCAAGTTGCCACATGTTCTAAAAGACTTGACAAAATGAGACACGTACTTCAAAGAAATCAATTTTTTTTTTTTTTTTTTTACTAGCAAGTTTAAAGGAATTACTTACTTTCCGCACAATGTAAGCTGTAAATTATACCGTTACAAAGGTCATGAATGAAATATCAGCTTTGAGCAGCTTTTGTACGACTCGAAATCATCAGGACTTGTAGATATCACAAACATAAAATCGACTAGCTTCGTGTTATAAGTAGGTCGTGTTATTATTCGTGTCGTAGGATTTATGTGCCCAAAGTTTCGAACACAACACTTTTCTCGGTATTTGCAGTGCATCCATGTTTATTTGTCAGCATGCAAATGGCAGTGCAGTTTTTACAGGTCCACAGATCAGATTTTTTACAACTCCCAATTACGGATAGAAATGGACCAGCAACTGGTGCCAATCTTAAAGATTTTAAAACGGGATTCTTTCTTTCTAACCTTTAGTCTTTGGTACTGGAACTTGTACGCTACAATTTTTCGGTTGATGGGTATGCAGTGACTAATCCGTAGAGCAGAATTAAGTAGCTGAAAATGCTCTGATAAAATGAAACTGAATTACTAAGCGCAATAAGCCAAAAACCTCCTACACATAGAAAGCCTAACCACTCAAGCTTCGACGTTATCACTGGAGTATTAGAAAAGACGTTATCACAGTTTCATTTTCACAGAGTAAAACTATTTAAATTTTCTGGTGAATGCTATAAATATTAGAAAATATCTTAAATTAATCATTAAAATAAAATAAAAACCTTTCTCATACAAAATTATTCATTCTGATCTATTTCCTTGTCGTATTATCTAATTAGTCACGTTTAAAAACTGTCATTTGTCGTAAAATTATATTTTTTTCTCAAATTATTAAAATTATTGCTATTCACGAGTAAATTCACCCGAAATTTTCAATAGTTTTATTCTGTGAAAATAAAACTTTAAATCCAGACCTAATGACGACGGCAAAGCTTGGTGACGTAGGAGTTGTCTGGCTTTCTTTATCTAGGACTACTGTTGGCTTGTCGCCGCTCAGGTGGTGTAGAGGCTAGAGAACCATTCTATCACGCCGTGGGTCCGGGTTCGAATCCCAGCTTGGGCATGGATGTTAACTTGTCCGTCCCTTCATAGGGGGTAGTGCTGTCCGCCCACTGGGTGCTCCCATAATAAATGGACAGTAACTAGGGCCGTTGATGGCAAAGGCTTGTGGCCAGTGCCTGCCCATTAAAAAAAAAAACCTGTTGGCTTGTCACGTATTCAGTGCACTTAGATAACCGCTAATTTTTACGTTGTCAACCACTTTTTGTGAGCAGTGATTTTCTACTTAGAGTGCAACAAAATTTATGAGGTAATTTCGAGAGGTGGTTACTCTGTGGCAAAATGTGTAAAAACGTTATTGTTTATAAAACGTGGTTAATTATGTTTCGTAATGTTAGCAGGTATGCGTTTAGAAGCTCCACGAGACATTTTTCACAAAATACGTGACATAACATTCCAAACGTAAGCAATCGAAATAAATCGCGTATGGAGTAGATAGCGTTGGGTATACATTGTGAAAACTGCACAAGTTAAATCGAAATTACTAAGATGAATATTAGAAATTAGAAAAAGGATGAAGCAGGAAAGAATATCTTGGCAATAAAACTGAAAAAAAGAAAAATGGAAATATCCATCCCCCTCGGGTAACGCTGCAGAATTGCAATAGCGTATGCAGAAAGGAAGAATCACGTTATTTTGAAAGGTGGCGCAATCCGTCCACAAACAAGCGACTTATGAGGCCCGCGCCGGATAGCTCCTTACTGTAACTTTATCTAAGAAAGCACTCGAACTTCTGTAAGTATAATTTATGGTTATCAAATTTATAAAAACAGGTAATTGTTGGCATTGTGATGCAAACAAAGCATTATCTACACGAAACGGTGAAGCTCATCATTGAAATGTTATTCGAAGCATAACCAACCCTAAGGCCATATTAATTATGAAATGTTCGGCTTTTAGTAGTGCATACCACTTTAAAAATACGCTGTATTAAGTGTAACTTTCTGTCACACCGTAATGCCGCTATTGGGAGAGTTGCCAGCTACTCTGGAATATAATTAACCACTTTAATTAAACAGTAAGTTTTATCTTAACAATAACGAAATTTTAATTATTGTTACGTTAATCCGTAATTATTTTAATTATTATTAAAGAGTGTGCGGGTTGATTGAAATTATAGAAAAATGTTTAAAAAAAAATTGCTTTTTACAAAATGCGAATAATTATATTCTGGCGTACTTGGCAGTTCTCTAGTAATGGACACAGAGCATAAGGTAAATGAGCCAGTAATGGGTCACTTAAGCCTATTTCCTCACTTATCATCTTAAGAAGCCTTGTTAGCCTATATTTTTAAGTTTTGTTCAAACTCAAAGTACTAATTAGTTAAAATATCAAAATAACTGTGGTAGCACTGTAAGAAAAACATTAAGAAAATTATAACTTGCGTCACTTCTATCAACACCTCCTAGATATAGAAAGCCTGAGAACATAAGCTTTTACGTCATCACTAGATCTTCTAAGATGACGCCATCACAGTTTTACTTTCACAAAGTAAAACCATTAAAAATTTTGGTGAATGATACAAATTTTAGAAAATATGTTAATTTAAAGATAAAAATTAAAATATCTTTCTGATAAAAAATAATTTATTATGATCTATTTCTATTTCTATATCATATTATATAATTAGTGATAGTTAAAAGTTCCTGTTTATCGTAAAACTAAATTTTTTATCCTAAATTATTAAAATATTTTATGCGGGAGTAAATTCACCAGAAACTTTGAATACTTTTACTTACAATGGGAGGCTCAGACGTTGGGATCACCGATTTTGATGAAATGTTTATGGGTTATAGGGGACCCATAGTGAAGTAAAATGCCAAAGAATTAACCGTCAACTCTCCCTTATTTTCGAAAGAATTCCATTTAAACATTTGATGCACTTTTATATACTATTTATTTGGTATACCCATCGCGTTGAACGTGGCACCGTGGTTCTGCAAACGGCCAGAGATCCAAAGGTATCTGGTTCGTATCCGATTGAAACCGCTTTGCGTTTTCATTTTTTTTCCTCCCTTAAAAATTCATAAAACAATTTAAAATGACACACGCATTAAGAAATTGACATGATTTATTGAATAAACACTATTCCATGAAAAAAAATTGAATAACTGCAAATGAAAGCGACGGAAATGAGAAATATTACTCATCAATCACATTTTGAAAAGTTATTCGGTACTTTTATTGATGTGACCAAGTGGTGTACATTTAAGTGGGATTACTTCTAGGGGACAAGATGAATTACTTTCATCGCCATAAAAATATTTTGTCATAAATTTCTGGATTTGTTAGACCTTTCCAAAAACTTCTCGTTCCCTACATGTGGTTTCAAAATTCGGTCAAGGAATGAAGTATAGTGGTTACTTGTTGAAAGTGTCCCGGACTTTGAACAAGTTTGAAACAAAACGCAAATAATTGGTATATAACAGTGCATCAAATGTTTAAATGGAATTTTCTCGAAAATAAGGGAGAGTTGGCGGCTAGTTCGTTGGCATTTTGCTATACTATGAGTCCCCTATAACTCATCAACATTTTTTCAAAATCGGTGATCCCAACGTCTGAGCCTCCCCTTGTTAGTGAAAACAAATGTGTGATGGCGTCATCGTAGTGTACCTAGTCATGAAGAAAAGTATCTGTTCTCAGGCATTGTATATTTAGGAGGTGTTGGTTGATCCGGCGGTACTCTCATTACGTATGTTGCAGTCGTCATCACATACTCATTGCCAATAGAGTTACTTGAGAAAAGTCACCACCAATTAGTTAGTTCGTGGGATTGCATTATAATTGTATCATTATCAATACGTAACGTAAATTAACAATACGTAAGATCTACCAAACAAAACAAGTTT
This sequence comes from Cheiracanthium punctorium, assembly GCA_038373885.1. Lineage (NCBI taxonomy): Eukaryota > Metazoa > Arthropoda > Arachnida > Araneae > Cheiracanthiidae > Cheiracanthium > Cheiracanthium punctorium. The sequence continues at coordinate 130,180 of JAWZYV010012000.1, forward strand.
TTTTTTAAAATAAACAGTAAATGGTCATCCATGCACAAATTTTCATTTTTAAATCTGAAAGGAAAGGGTTAAAATTTTAAATAAACGGATATTGTTGAGAAATGAATAATTTATTTTTTAGAACCGCTGAAATTGGTTCACAAATACATATTTGGGTCTGGTTCCAGGTATAATGGCATGGGTATATCAACTAGTACATAATTTTGGAGCATATTTTATAGTTTTGCACAAAGTGCGTTTCTTGTAAGAAATAATATTCTACAACAATAAAAATTTTTAGATCAAACAGGTTGAGGAGCTTATGTATAGAGGATGGGATATAAACTGTTTTATTTTTTCCGGTGACATTTAGATTTATCTATTCATTGTTTTTCTACTTGAAAGATTGATGTTTACGATAACATTATTGAATGGTTGCTGTAAATTAATATTTTTGAAATTTTTCTTCTGAATTAATCTGAGATTAATTATTTACGAATGAAAAAAGCGTTCGAAATATTAAAATAATTAATTTTTACTTTTGTTCGCAATTTTAACTATATGTGTAACCTTAGAGTGATAATTACACCTGTGATAGTTAATCTTTTAATAAATTCTATTATTTACGTATGTTACTTAAAAAACTTGTACATTTCTTTAGTTAAAATGTTTATTTATGCGTTCCATAAATACACATTTTAAATAAACATTCTTTGTACATTATATATTTATGTAAACTTTAACACCTGCACTGAAAGAGTTATTTTACACTCATAAATGCGTCCGTTAGTAGATAGATCAATATTTCCTTTCATTGAAAGAGTTCTGTGACCTTTATTAACGCTTTGGATGCAATTTTGTGGCTTTGTACTCGTGAATCGGTTTTACGGAAAATTCGTTTGATTAAAATAATAACTCGAGCAGCTTGAGAGATTTTTAGATGTATGACAGCAGCTAAAATTGTCCGATTAAGAATTTTTTTTATTAGCAATAAAAATAATTTTTACAAGTCTTAATTGAAGAATACATAGCATGTAATGCAATTTTTTTTTCTCTATGTCTCAAATGAAACATTTAATCTCTAAAATTCGGCTTTATCAATATAATTCTCACAAAGCCTTTTAGATCCTGCGTCCACAAACGACAAAAAATTACCTATACTATCGTACAGGATAGATTTCCAAAATTGTGCGCCTAAGGAAAAAACAATAATCCTCAGAGACTGAATAATCAGAAATTTTTTAATTCATCAATCTCTATTATCAAAAGAAAAAAGATTAATTCAAAGAGAAATTATGTTAGCAGGTCTGAAAGGGTTAATGTACATCTAGGTTACACTTTACAGAGTCATTGAGGGGATTCAAGATAGTTTTTGTGACCGAATGAAGACTAGTATAGCTTTTGTGGCCATAAATACGTTCTACCATAAATTTTGGCATAACAGACTAATATGTATACCCTGTACATTACATTTTTCTCTCGACTAGTTAAAATATAACTTTTTTATCATAACGTAGGTACTCATAGATAACTGTGTTCTATGATTGCCTCTACAGTAGATATTTTCCCGTTCTCATTAACGACACTATATCTACACCCAGTATTTAAATACCTAGGAGTCCACCCAGACTGTAACTTAACTTGACAGAAGCAGTTTGCTTACATTATAAGGAAACCCGAAGCGGCCAAAGGATCCCTTCGTTAATTTCTAGCTTATAATACTCATATATCAATTCAGAACAAATTACTCCTATATACGTGGCTGACGAGATATACAGGCTACGGTGCTGACATTTTAGTCACATTCCTTTGCACCTCTGAAGAGTCATGTGACTCGGAGTGTGAAAATGTTTGTCCCAGATAACCATAGAAAACCACAGTAAGATTGTCTCACTTCTTTAAGTCCCATGACTCTACGAGAGCAAAAGAGTCAGACCAAAATGTCAGCACCACAACCTGCATATCTCGTCAGCCACGTTCTATATAAAGCTTACATAGGAACTATTCTCACTTATCATTCATCTGTTTGAAGCTGTGCTCCTGAAAAAAGGACGCAAAGGCTTCAAAAACGCCATCTTGCACAAGATTGTTTAGGCCACTCGTTTCGGCACGTGGCTGACGAGATATACAGGGTGCGATGCTGAAATTTTGTTCACACCTTTTTGCCTCCAAAGAGTCACGTGACCTGGGGGAGGCGTCTCACTATAGTTATCTCGGACTATGATGGTCCAGCCTTTCTCGGTCCACTGACTTTTCGGTTGCAAAAGCGTGTGTCTAAAATGTCAGCACCGTAGCCTGTATATCCCGCCAGCCACGTTTCGTCAGAAATAACGTGATACATAGTGATCATTTAATTATTCCTACCTTTTTTTATCAAGAAACTTACGATAAAGATTCGAAGCAACATCATTCACTTTCCTAATGGTGCATTGCTTTCTATATCATCCCACAACCGTCTTCATAGTAAAAGAAAGTTGAAGAGACATGTATTTATTTTAGTGAGGTCCGCTGATTTTGGTTCTATTTCTAAGTGACGGCGATAGAGAGGTAGGCCCTGACTTTTCTGCGACACATTATGTGACGTTTGCTGATGAAGTTCGAACAGACTGATAGGTGCATTTTATGGGTGTTATTTTACAAAGTTTTAATTATTTTATCTTTTAAACACCAGTTTCTTTTTCAGTGTTTTGTGTCCTAGAGACATTAATTTAGTACAAAGAAAAAATTCATATAGGTTAGTAAGGATTGAAGAGTAATATCTCCTGTTGGATAACACAGTTCTACAGGAGCACCCAGACAACGCCTCCTACATATAGAAAGCCTTACAACTCCTACGTCCCCAACCTTTGACGTCATCATTTAGCCTACATTTAAAAGTTTTATTTTCATAACATAAAACTATTAAAAATTTCTGGTAAATACTACAAATATTAGAAAATTTCTTTTATTAAACATTAAAATTAAAATATCTTTCTCATACAAAATTATTCAGGATGATCTATTTCCTTATCACATTATCTAACTAGTTATGGTTAAAAACTGCCATGTGTCGTAAAATTACATTTTTTATCTCAATTTATTAAAATATTGCCAATCATGGGTAAATTTACTAGAAATTTTTAATAGCTTTATTTTGTCACAATCAAACTTTTAAATGTAGGCCAAATAATGACGTCAAAGCTTGTTGACGTAGCAGTTGTAAGGCTTTCTATATCTAGGAGGTGTTGACCCAGAGCAGTTCTAGTACATTGCGATCTTTATAGCGATTTCGAGCCACTGATCCATTTCGTGCAAGATACAATCGTTATATTAACTTCTCCCATCCTTCTCCATTTGAAGGATGGAAACAATGATGAAAGTTCTTTTATAGAGTCTCGAGAATACATTAGTAGTGATATACAGATTTTTTGAAGTTATCCCTAAAATCTCTATCGACGATCGACGCTATCCCTAAAATCTCCCTTTCACGACCATGCATCGACAATTTAGCACAAAAAATGCCTTCTATTGGAAATTGTTTTATAATCGATGGCTTTGGCATGCTTTATCCTTTATCTATTTATTTATTTTGCTAAAAAAATTTGCGAATTTTATTTTCTTTATCTTCTCTAATTATTCTGATCACATAAAAAATGTATATTTCTGTGGTTAAATTTGCAGTTTAGGAACAAATTGTTTATTCAGGTTGAATATTCTGAACCATTTATAAATATATCATTGGTTTATACCTATTTCAAAGAAGTACATTTGGGTCTAGAAAACTCTCGTCAACCTTCATGAACAAATATTCAGAATAGTGTCAAAACTCTTATGTAAACACCATTCAGTATTTAAAACTCTTTAAAGAAGGCAGTTATCTACAAACGAAATTGTGTAAGAATTAATCAATAGTGCCAAAGAACATAAAAAATCCAATTTTCGATTTTAAGATGCTTCAAGACAAATAGGAATTCGGTCGTACCACAAAAAATCAATCAAAGGGACTTTTTCCTCTTCTAGTTAATGATTCTCTTGAATTTTTTAAACAACTCATCTGCACTTAATTAAGGAACTTCGATACGAAATTTGGAATCTTCATTTTAACTGCAATGCAAATGCTTCAGTAAGGACTCATTGAAATTACTCAAAGTGAAAAAATTTGGAAACGCTTAGAAAAGAAAATGCAATTAAAGAATGCAGAATTTGTAAAACTGAAATTTTCATTTACGCAAAAATACTTCAATTGGAAACGTAAAAACTAGAAAATCCTCTTTGGTTCTCAGTGAGGTATTTTGAATGCTTTTTAAAGACCTAAAATTTCTAAATCTGCCTATGAAATGTAAATGTCATTTTGAATTAAATTATTCTTTAATAAATACTATAACTCACATGAAGTTTACAATGCACATACATTTTTGGTACACGTTCATTTAAATTATATAAAGAATCACTTAAAATGTAGCACATTTGCGGGGCATTTTTATGAATTGACAACAGAGAGCGCTGCAGAAAGTGGAAAAAATTCTTTAATAATCTCTAACTTGGATATAGGGCGATCATCAACTAGAGGCAGACGTGCGAACCAGCGTCAGTCTCTCTATGGAAAATATATTGACATAGCTGCCAACTACTACGGAATACAGTTAACTACTTTTTTTAAACAATAAATTTCGCCTTAAAATATAGAAAAAATTTTGCACTACACGCGCGGCTTGGTTGCTATTTGGGAAAAATACTAAAAAAAAATTACTATTTACAAAATGTGGTTAATTATATTTCGTAGTCGTTGGCAGCTATGATATTGACCATCTTTAAATGATTTGATACATAAGCGTCTTCTAGCTAGAGGTCTGCGCCGGCGAAGAACACTGATTTTACACCGTGTCGTACAATCGGCTTCAAAACTTTTTAAAAATTTGTACCTGGATTTCAACTGCTTATTTTTTTTTCTGGATCTTCTTAGCGCTACTTGTAAAGATACAATTTAAATTTTTTGAATCAACGGCGTAATTTGAATGCTTTAAAACCTGTTTACAGTTTACTTCTTCTCGGAAATCGTAATCTGGCAGCTCAGCCAATAATTCGTTCGGAACATTACCGAGATTAGAGAAGAAATTTTCACCAGTCTGGTGGACAATTTTTCTAAGGAAGTTATGCCGAGATCGCGCCGAATAACAGTTTTAGTCAGGTACCTGTGTCCATGCCGTATTCGGCGGACAATTGGGTTGTGTTTTCGTGAAAATATATCTAGATTGGTTTTGGCGGTATATCCCCAGATTTGGCTGGTGTAAGTCCGCGCAGGAAGCACTATGCTTTTATATAATTTAACTTTATTTTGACGGCTGAGCTTACTTTGGAAAAGCAACTTCTCTAGTTTTTTTTTTTTTTTTTTTTTGCTAAGTTCGAGAAGTACATTTTCATATGTGTTCTTATGCAAAGTTTATCTCATAATTTACTGGTTTCAAAAGGTATAAAAAAATAGATAATTTATAAGCAAATAAATTGCAGATTTCTAAATTTTGAAATCATGTTAATTTCGTTTTGAAGATATATTACCTTTTCAGAAATTAATATTCAAGACTCTTATTGTATGTTTATCATATGAAAAACATCTTATTCTTATTTCCCTATTTTACAAGAAATCATTCGATTTTGGTTATATCTAAGTAACAGTCATTCTCGTATTGGTCAGGTGAGCAGAGAACAGCCCTTCATTCTTAGAAATATCTCTAGCAGCATTTCACTTGCCTAAGAGAACCTTCGAAATAAACAATTTCAAAATGTTTCTATGTATGTAGTAAAAAACGACGTTGTTTCGGTAGTAGCGGCGTAATATTGTCGCCAGGTTCAGGAGAGGCGAGGTGGCTCAGGACTCTGGCTTACAGCCTTCCCCGGCCGTATTCTGCTGGAACTCATAGTCGGGCCAAGATAAGAAGATCTTGCTGGTTTACATTATTTTATTTATCTACGATTTGATACATCTTTCGTTGCTGTCACGCGAAAGTTTTGCTCCCGGGAGAGAGAAAGTCCTTTTACTAACTTTTGAGGTCGTGTCACATGATCCGCGTACATCGCAATTATTGGCCGATCCCAAAATCTGGGCGGCAGTTTTTCAAGGTTGTTGTGACTTTTAAGACGCTAGATTGACTGGGTGCGGAGGCCGTCTACAAAATTATAAAGGAATTGCAAAGGACCGTGTATTAGTTGCGGTTTTTGAAAGCGAATTCCTTTGTTCCCAACTGAATTAAAACTGCGCAGTTCTGGAAATTTGGGATTTTAGCGGGCTTTATTATGTTGTATGTACGTGCAAAAATTTTAAAAGAAAAGTAAGCTCATTGAGAAAAATATTACGGTCTAAAAAATAAAAAAAAATGTAATAATAAAGTAAGCTATATAGCACAATATAGTAAACAACCTAAAAAAAGCCTGTTAATGCGTTTACCGTTGCCCATCACATTGAAACTCAAAACCAGAAATTTCCTTGTGATTTAGCTGGACAACTGTTGCCATCTAGTGGGCAAAAGAGAACCGGTAAATCAACACACGACGCTGCTAACATAACCAAACGACGATTTTTATGCATAGTGCAATAACCAAGCACCAATTATAGTGAATGTACTAAAATAGAATAATGACGTACACATTAGAGATGAGTTCGGGCTCATTTTTTGAAGCCCGAGCCCGCCCGAGCCCGAAGACTTTTAATCCGAGCCCGCCCGAGCCCGAGTAATATTATTTAAATAGGAGTCCGAGCCCGCCCGAGCCCTAAAGTTTAGCTAAAGATAAATAAAATTCAATAAAATTCAAAGAAGTAATTCTTTGATAGAATACAATATAATTTGCCGTTTGTGCAATTTAAAGACAAATAGAGTTGCAAATTTTTGATGAATTTTCTAATTCTTTATATCTATGTTTATGAAATAATGTCCGATCTCATGACTAACTAAGCAATATAAGCCGCCATTCTGAAATACCCAAAGAGCTTCACGCGCCTTCTAGGCACCCGTGCCGCTATTTTTTTTTATAAGTACTTTTATTTTCCGTATAAATCACTTTTTAAAAATCTGCTTCAAGTAGTATGTTCAGTAAAATAAAAAATTTTCAAGAGCCCGAGCCCGCCCGAGCCCGAATGCAACTGTTAATTACAGAGCCCGAGCCCGGATCGGGCCCGGGCTCGGGCTTCAGTAAAGAAGTAACGGCTTCAGTAAAGCCCTTAAAGAAGTAACGGCTTCAGTAAAGCCGGAGCCCGAGTTACTCAGCTACGTTCGAACATGAAGGATGGTCTCATGATTGAAAATTTATTTGTTTGAATTTCATGTAAAAAGCACAATTACTTTTTTGTCGACCCAATACTATTTCTGTGTTTGTTATTTCACTTTTTTCATTTAATATTACAGTCTGCAGTGAGCAATATTTTTATAAGACTTTTGGCGGCATTTTAATTTATAGTTAGATGAAAATTTACACAGAAAAGTGCGATTTTTTGAATGTTTGATAAAGTATGGAGAAGTCCAAGGATCTGGTGCTTCAGATATTAAAAAAGGTCGGATTTTTGCCTGGAATGTTGAGGATGTTAGTTTTTTAGAAATAGAGCGTTGTGTTGGAAGGCATACATCTACTGCTTCTATTTCTACACATGGAAAATATTTTCTTTGGGGGGGGAAATAGTAGAGGACGTATATGGGGGAATAGTAGCGTGATAATTTTTTGAGTATTAATTTAATAATCCATAATTCATGTTAATATTTTATTAAACATTATAATAATAGTAAATTATGTTGGATCGTTTAGTTCTAGTAGTACGAATAAAAATCAGCTTCTTATTATCAATATTATATGACATATGAATTAAAGTATGGAAAATATTTTAACATAGGGGAAAGGGTATTTTGGAAGCTTACAACTCACTCATTTTGAGTTCAAATTTGTTGAAAATTGGTATCCGGGGTTAAACAGAGGTAAATTTTTGAACTATGAAGTGAAATCTAGGGGTTGTTATCAGGTGAGGAAAAAGGTTGTGCGAATTTTAATATGGAGATGGCCCCTTATGCAGTTTTATTGTATTGTGAATTAAAGTGTACGTCAATCGTAAACGACTGGTATATTAAACTTTGCTGTACGACGAAAGACGGCAGAATAAAGTACTAGTGAGCGGTTTTTTTTTTTTGTTTTTTTTTTCCGAAGCTGTACATTATGGCACACTATGTTTTAACAGAAATTTTAATTAATTGTGCTTGCGTTAGTAATGATGACATGCTTGTAAGCAACGAATGAATTATTTTCGAGTATCTTTATCATACATGAACAGAATATCGTTACTCGTAAATTTACTACACGATAAAGAAAATGACTCCAAAAATGAACAATAATTTTTCTCTCTTTTTGAAGAAAAACTAATAAAGTATTTTATCATTTCCATATGTTTAAATGAGAAATGAATAAAATGTTTCTCTCTTTTTTAAGAAAAACTGATAAATTATTTTATTATTTCCATGTCTTTAAATGGCAAACTTTATTGCATTGAAAAGATAACTTCTCTGCTGTTATAGAATTCTGATAGGGCTTGCTGCTAATTCTGGAAGAGTTTAGTCAAAGAAAGACTAAGGGATACGAAAATTTGACATACTCTAGTACTGTCCTTATTGAGTTAATACGTGCGTTGACAAGTGATGCACTATGTGAAATCATACACTATTAATGATCAGCGCCATGAAAGTGCACTTGTAAAAATTACAACTGTTAAGTTTCACTCATTTGTGCAGCTCCTCAACAGTTCCTAAGTCAAAAAAATTATCAAAAGCAATATAATAAATTAAAATTAATTCTTCCTAAAATTCAGTGAATATTCTTATAAACGATAAATATATAGTTTATGTAACTTCCAGAAACAGAACCTCCACAGAGATTACAGTTTTAATGGATGCGGCCATCTCCCCTTTACGAAAAAATATAATTTGTCTATATTTCAAATTACTGTACATTTCTGTTCTTTTCCATGAATAATTCATGAAACGTCTCTTACAGCTTGACAGTTTTACACGTAGCATCAGAAGCGTGGAGACATTATAAATTTTTTGAATCTCTAATTTATTCATTTATTCGTTTCCTTAAACTTCTGAAAATTTGCCTTATTTCTCATACAACGAGCTAGAACAACAAAGTGCGATAAGTTTCTTGCACTCTTTATATTACCACATTAATGAGAAATATGTATTGTAGAAAAGGGGGGGGGGAATAAAGTTTATCTATGGGACATAACAGCAGATTTACAATATTTTTGAAATCAACATTTTAATCTCGGACTTCAAAAAATATTTATCATTCACTCACATTCGTATAACGTACGTCCGCCTAAAATGAGCTCGGGATACAGTAATCAGCTCATGCATTTACTTTAGAAATTTCGCACTAATTTAAGCCAAAAGTTACTGTTTAAAAAAGTGCTTAGTTATATTTTGGAGCAGTTGTCAACTCTGTATAGATTTGTGAACGATTAATATTGTTTCCACTGGAGTCAAAAACGCTCTGTAGTGTTTAGATCAAATTTAAAATGAAATTCTTGCTTCTTGTTCAAGTCGATAATGTGTTAACTAAATTTTCTCTTTTCCATCGCTCTCTCTCTCTCTCTTTCTCACTGCAATTTCAAACAGCCTGCATCATGGATGATCTCTTTGCATTTCATAAGCATCATACATTTTAAATAATGATCCAACATACAAAAATGTTTTACTAGAAATTTAATGTATATTATGTATCTTTTTGTTACTTTGTTTTAGATTTTAAAAGTGTAAGCAATTTTACCCAGTCATATAAGCAATAGCAGTGACAAAAGGCTTAGAAAATCCGTAACATATAAAGTAAGAACTCTATACAACTGAATTCTTTTATACATTCTTCTTTAAAAACTTCAGTCTTTAAAAAATGCACTTTTTAACAAAACTTTTGATATTTGTGTCATTTTGCCTGAAGCAACTGCACATTGCTTGTCACCTTTTGCAAAAATTTCTGTATAAAAAATGAACAAAAGGAAGCTGTCGAAAAAACATTTTAAATTCTATATAGTTTGAATAACTTTTTGTTTATTTCTAAACATTGTAAAAAAGCATAAAATAATATTATTTGGTGTTATTATTATAAAAATCATAGAAAACTGAAAATAGATTAACTGGTTTTAGACAGTATATAATTTTGCAACTGCAAAATAGTTCTTTGTTTCATTACGTTTAACAGAATTGTTTTATAGTATAAAAAAAAAACGGTTTACTAATGATTCAGGTACAACGGCTTCATTTCATTTGTTAAATAGATGAAGTAGTAAAATTAGTACGTAAATCTCTCTTTTGCTGAATTTTCTTAATCGGGCTCTCGAAAAATGTTTATCTTTCTTTGAAGAATTAAATTCCGAAACAAACAGCATCAAGGTTTAATCTAGTTCCATGTTTCAATATTATTGAATCTATATCAATAAAAATAATGCTTGCACAGAACAAATGTAATGTGTATAACATGTACACACATATATCATTTGAAATGATTAATTAAAAAATCATTTAATCTAAAATGTTACTGCAGAAAAAAATAAACAAAAATAAAAATGTTTAAGTAGTGTCTTCTGTTTAAACCTCCTAGAGATGTATTAGCCTACGATTACTTGTCGTTTGGTTAGTTTTAAGGTGCTCGTTGAAATTTGTGAATAAAACAAACTGTTTTAATGTAACAATCAGGAAATATTTACTAACAAGGTATACTGGGCTTGAATCCATACTATCGTAAAAAATCTTCTTTTTTAAAATTCAGTATATTATGTTGCCATTACATAAATGAAGCAATTTAAAGATCATGCTCGAGTTGACAAAAATAATTCATGCGGAATCTAAGTTTCTGCTTTAAATTCAAATTCTCCATGATTTTGAAGAAGAAAATAATTCATTTACTCTAATCTCGTGAGGAATATTAAAATACTCAGTAAGCAGGAAATTGTAGAATTGAACTTTCACAAATCTCTAGGTCAACCTGCGCACTGGTTGTTTCTTCGCGACGAATGATACATTCCTGTGGTTACTGACATACGGTTACTTCTGACAATAAGTACTGGCATAAGCCATGGTTCACCTCTACAGAAACAATCAACCAGGGTTGGAAAAATGAACAGACTTTTGTGGAAGATTGCTCAAATCTCAACTTTCCTCCTTAAGTTAAAGAAGACAGGTCATTCAAAAGTTCAGAAAAATGCATTCTATGAACTTTCTGAAAATTTACTATTAGCAATGACAACTGACGAAAAGACCAAGAACTTTGGTTGGAAAAGTATTAAAAGATGGAGCGATTCAAAGAAGAAAGAGCTCGCAGTTCAGGTTATAAAGTTTATAATTCTAAAACTGTGCTTTAGAGATGTGGAGTATTACGACTAGTTTAGGCATTATCTCGCCGTAAGAATGGGGACCAGCAGTGACCACCTGCTGGCTAGCTATTTCCTGCGTTCCAAATAAACCAGGCGAAAAGGGAGACCGCCATTTTCACCCACACACGAAACGGACTTAGGGAAAATATTCTTCTTCCCGTTCCTCGCTCGTTGCCGGGCTTTCACTTGAAATAGAAAATTTGTCATGCAGGCTTTCATAAGCTATTTATTTATTTTATTATTAGATAGGCCACTTTTCAGTGTTTTGTAACTTCAATTTTTAAAACTTAAGAAAAATTTATTTGGCGTGAACCATAATTAATATGCACAGTATGTATCGAAACATAATTTGTGTTTCAGAGCCGTACACCAGACATGGACGGGAGAGCTGTACGTGTTTTTAAAGTGTCAAATTCCATGTAGAATTTTTCATTTACGAAAAAGCTGCCTTTATTTTCTTCGTTTATAAGTAAACTTCGTTTAGGAATTAATTTACATTAGGTATAGTTATATATATATATATATTCCATTTTTATTCCTTTTTATTTAAATTGTACTATATCTATATCTATATATATATATATATATATATATATATATATATATATATATAGTACAAATTTAAAAAAAGGAATAAAAATGGAAACAATAAGAGACACACACGCGCACGCACACATATATACAGTCGACTCTCAATATCTCGAAGTCGGCTGGACCGGCAAAAAATATTCGAGATATCGGAAATCGCACATAATATCTTATTCAGGGGCACGTTTTTACCGTGTTTAACACACGGTAAAAATATACCCCTGAATGAGGGCCGTAGCCAGAAATTTTTCATGGGGGGGGGTTACGACTACTACAACTCATATATATGTATACGTGTGTGTGATAATGTACTGAAGAATATACATTTTGTATTTCAAAAATTTCTCATGGGGGCGTTATGACCCCCCTAACCCCCCCCCCCTTGGCTACGACCCTGCCCCATTAAATCAATATGAAGCAAAATGTTTCTACTTTTTTCATGATAAGTGGGTAATTTGATCGTTAGTAATAATGTTGTAATGTATATATTAAAATCGCCTACTAAAACTACCGTACAACCTTCGCTGGCATTTTCTAACCATTATAATAAATTGTCGCGTTTTGGCAACAAAGTTAGCGATAAATTATCAAAAACTGCAATTCTTGTGCGACTTTCAACATTTTATTAAGGCCCCCTCCCCTCCACGTTATCGGGAAACACATTTGAAAAGTTCATGTCTACAAAACCTGTCTACAAGATCACGTACACAAAAATCTGGGCTTGAGCGAAATAGCTGCCTTGTGCTTAAAAAAATAATAATTAGTAACCATAACCAGTTGGGGAAAATTATCTTTGAATGGCTTTTCAGCAAATGAACAAATCAAAGTATTTTAAGTGAAAATTTACACGAGGGTATCTGCGTAGGGGGTTATGCCTTGAGCAGAGGACTTTTTAAGGGTTTCTGACGTATTCAGGTTACAGCTGGAGAAAACCGGCCAAAACTCAAGACAGTTGCTGGGCGCAAAATTATGCTGTACTTGTGTAGATATAATACACTTGCAAGAGGTGGTTGAAAACACCGTGCAGAACTTCTGCAGAACAGTGCAAAACTTCAAAAACTTTCCAAAACAGTGCAAACCGTGCAGAACAGTGCAAAACTTCCTAAAATTTGTTGAAAATTTTATATTTTAATTCGTGTTGTGTAGAGGTCTGCGCCACACGGAAATTCGCGGCGGAGGCGTAACGACCTCAGAAACCCGGCGGCGCGACGCGGCGTGGGAAAAATATTGAAAACGAGCATAGTAAAAGTGGGTGTGTGCGTACAAACACACACACACACACATCCTCTATATAGTTACGCTTCTCCCTGACTCATTGATTCACTGACTCTCTAACAATTACGGACAACCACTCGAAGATAAAACTTTTACTTACACGCTTAAATCTATTGATTAAAACTAACACTCATTTATTGATTAAATTTCTTATCGGCCGATTTAAATCCTTTTACGCCAAAAAATACTCATTCAAGACAATAATTTGTGAATGCCTCAATTCGCCCCAGAACTCCCCATCCGCTATATTCTATTTAACTCATTTTCCGCAAAAATCTTGTCTACTTGAGTATTCTGTCTGTCTCTTCTCCCCCACGACCCATATCCTATTACTATCACGTGACCCACGCTGTGTTCAACGGCTAACGGTTCATAGTCGGGCATAGTTGTGTGTGTATTCGCTGTTGATAATTTTATGTTATATCCGAATACCAAATGCATCTTTTTCATATTCAGAGTTGTGAAATAAATTCAGCCTAGATATGGAGGAGATGCTTTAGGTAAAGATTTCGCTTTAATGACATAGTTTCTTACGATTGGATTATAAAAAGCTGTTGTAAAACAAATGAAGTTATGATATCTCCACCCAAAGTGAGTAAGTAGTATTTTACCTTTTTCATGTCAATAAATTGGGTTGCTTCTTTAATTAAATCTCACAGCTGGTTTAACCATGATTGCATTTCTGTATTCTGACTGTACTGTGAATTCGTTTTATAACGAGAGACTATAGTGAAATTATATTCTATTTATTAAAAAAATACTTTTTTATAGTGTATTAAGATATATGTAATGTATTTGCCTTGATTTAAAATTTATTTTCTCGGGCTTATAATAATAGATTACAGCTCTGATAATAAAAAATGAAGAAAACGAATCATTCAATATATTAATCAAAAACAGCAAATTTTAATAAAACACCCTTTTTCTAGCTTAAAATAATAATCTTAATTGAGTACAGATGTGTTAATTAAAAAAGGGCTTATTTTGCAAAAACGCTCATTCTATAGCTTAAATAATAATCATAATTGAGTACAGTTATATTAATCAAAAACGGACAGACAGTCCTCATTTTTGATTATTATTTAGCCTAAATGGAGCTGTTGTATAATGCTCAAAAATTGAGAATTTTTCGCTCCATTGATTTTTGTCGAAGAATTGAGCAAATTTTACTCAATCGGGACAATGGCTGTTTGAAGTCAAAAATTGAGTAAAAATATACTCCGTTTGATTATTATTTTACTCAATAGATTTAAACGTGTAGAAGATTAAAAAGTTCAAAAATATTAAAAATCGCAAAAACGAAATAAGATCACCGTTTGTACGATCTGCTTCAAATTTTTCATAAATATGTATATAAAAATGTAGAAAAGCAATCTGCGCTACTTTAAAAATCTGAAAATTCACCCGTTTCCCCATTTTAAAGCGATTTTTCGCTCTTTTCAACTCCATTTTATTTCCTAGATTAAAAAAAGTGAATCATTTGCTTGACAAAATTAGCTTATTCATGTGACAATGACGTCATATGAAATCACGGTTATCAGGCTTTGAAGGGAAAACTGCGATTCCAATTTGTTTAAAATTGTTTTTCCAAATAACACACCCGTACTTTTTTTCTCTAAAAAGGATCGTCTGCTAGAAGCATTGATATAAGAGGGGCTGTATACAAAAATGAAATTGGCCGAATGCGAAAAGTTTCCGCGCGTTTGCAGAAGAGCATGAAATTCGATTTGAGTATATAACTAAAAATTGAATATGAACTTAAAAGGTGGACGAAGATTAAATATATTGAGTGTAGACATATTTTTGTCAATATTTTTTCTAGCGCCTGTTATAAGTGCCTCCACAACGGGCTTTGACTTCTAGCATATATTTTTTATATGTATAAATCAGTGGCGGATTAATGCAAGTTTGTCGGGGGGGGGGGCGGTTTGCCTGTCGGTGGGGGCGGTTAGTTAGAATATTGACATATACGTCCATTTTACAGAAGTAAAATAGGATCTTTTATATTAATTTCTTTTGTCTCGGGGGGGGGCGGTCGCCCCCCTTGGTATAAATTGACGTTAAAATGAGATTTTTTTAAGACTATGAAAATTTAGTCTCGAGTATGATGTTGTTTTGTTGTGGGATTACGGCCAATTAGCTGCACGTAAGCTCTAGACCGAGGGGTGGGGTGCCCTCCGTTGGGGTCTTTCTAAGGGGTCCTAACCCGTATCTACGCAAAGTTTCGGAGGAAACTCAGAACAGTTAGTACGGCGGACGCGAGCTGGTTTTGAACCAGGCGCCTTCCGTCTACCAGTTCAGAGCGCTATGCTCTCGGCCACTGGTGAGGCTCCTGATTATGAGCTTGCCATTGTGGCACATTTTAAAAATATTTCTACTGAAAAACTGAAACTTTAGATTCTCTCAAAATCGGATAGGTTTATGTTGTTTGTATGGCACATTCATGATACCAATTGCCCAATGATGATCAATATACAAATGCCCATGATGATCAGTATACAAATGATACATTATTTGCTTTTTAGCGTTTCTTTTCTTTTCTTTTTCTCTTCTTTCTTTTTCTTTTCAACCTCCTCATGAACCATTCCAAACTTATTATGTTCTTTTGATGTACAATGCAAGGTTTAAACAGTTTTTAAAGCAATCAAATTACACCTTTGACTCAAAAAATTTAAACTGTATCTTTATAAGTTACTAGCGTTAACCTTTTACAGATCTAATTCAGATGCAGGAATATTTTAAATTAATTTTTTGTATATTTTGTTTTCTGATCCGTTAAGTCTCTTTAAAATGGGGAGTGGGGGGTGGTATTGTATGCAATTTTCACTGTATTGTGTTCGCAATTGAGGATATTGGTCATTTATAACTTCTGACTTCTGAAAAACTATTAAATAGGTTTCAAAAACGGAATATAATGATGGGTAGTTTAAATAAGAAATGAAATAAAATTGGTCAATTAATGCTTTGATTCTGTGTATTATCTATTTAATTCTTCTGGGGCCGAACACAGCAATACATTTTGGAGGGATACCAAACGGTGAAAAAGGCCGAATTGTTCACAAAACGACCTCACATTATCATTTTGTTAACAAGATTTTAAATTTCTGAGGAGGGGGGGGGGGACCCCTGGTCCACCTTGGTACCGTTTTGATTCTTCTAACATTATTACTAACGATCAAATTACCCACTTATCATCAGAAAAGTAGAAACATTTTGCTTCATATTGATTTAATGGGGCAGGGGTGTAGCGAAGGGGGGGGGGGTTAGGGGGGTGTCATAACGCCCCCATGAGAAATTTTTGACATACAAAATGTATATTCTTCAGTACATTATCACACACACGTATACATATATATGAGTTGTAGTAGTCGTAACACCACCCCCATGAAAAATTTCTGGCTACGGCCCTCATTCAGGGGTATATATTTACCGTGTGTTAAACACGGTAAAAACATGCCCCTGAATAAGATATTATGTGCGATTTCTGATATCTCGAATTTCTGTTATATCGAATATTTTTTGCCGGTCCAGCCGACTTCGAGATATTGAGAGTCGACTGTATATATGTGTGCGTGCGCGTGTGTGTCTCTTATTGTTTCCATTTTTATTCCTTTTTTTAAATCTGTGCTATATATATATATATTTTTTCACTTTTTCAATGGATTATCTTGGGATTTCACTTTAAGTAAGTAAGCTATTATATATTATATATATATATATATATATATAGTACAATTTTAAAAAAAGGAATAAAAATGGAATATATATATATATATAACTATACCTAATGTAAATTAATTCCTAAATTATTTTACTTATAAACGAAGAAAATAAAGGCAGCTTTTTCGTAAATGAAAAATCAGTTTCAAAAATTGAAGTTACAAAACACTGAAAAGTGGCCTATCTAATAATAAAATAAATAAATAGCTTATGAAAGCCTGCATGACAAATTTTCTATTTCAAGTGAAAGCCCGGCAACGAGCGAGGAACGGGAAGAAGAATATTTTCCCTAAGTCCGTTTCGTGTGTGGGTGAAAATAGCGGTCTCCGTTTTCGCCTGGTTTATTTGGAACGCAGGAAATAGCTACACTCTAAAAAGTGTGCCTCTGATTTAAGAGGCACATTTTGTTCATTTGTGCCTCTGAAGTTTGAGAGGCACCTTTGACATTGAGAGGCACAATGTGCCTCTGAAAAATGAGAGGCACCTTTGACATTGAGAGGCACAATGAGCCTCTGAAACTTGAGAGGCACAAGAGGTGTCTGAAATTAAGAGGCACAAGAGGTGTCTGAAATTAAGAGGCACAAGAGGTGACTTTAAACTTAGATTCAAGTGCCTCTTACACTTGCCAATCTAGGTTTACCCCAAATCCCATCAGGGACAATATTTTTATGCAGGTTTATATTATTAATAATACATTGTAATTAATAAGTGATTAAAATAAGAATTCATATGATTATTTAAATATTTTATCAACTTAAATCTTTACCACTTCCTCAAACACATTTCAAAAATTATATTTTATCCAATGCTAGGCCATGTTTAGAAGTGCTTCCCCCAAAATATAACTGTAAGCAATAGTAATACAGTTCAACAAAATAAAAGCTTTTTGTTAAATTACATCTATTTTCTTAACTACATTTAGATAATTTTATTGTTCATTGGTTATTCTGACTAAGAAAAAAACTACGTTATATAACTTTGTATTTCACTTCTAATAAGATGAATCATTAATTTAAAATATACTATTTCTTTTCTTAAATTAACATTTTCCATTTATAAATTTTATGAAGAAAGAGAAGTTAGCAGCTTTTTCTAATACTTGAGTATTTATTTTGCAGCCAGTCATGAAAATGATTTCCTACTAAAGCTATATTTTTTAATTAATCATTTTCGTGTGTGGATTTACAGTAGTGAATAATCTTACTCACCTATGGCTAAATTAAAAGATCCAAAATCAGTTTGATGACACTTTTAACATCACAATTCTCTGTTTTTTATGATTTTTTTTTTAATAATCTGTCTCATAATCCTCTCCCACCAAACCCTTTTTAAGCAATTTTTCTTTACTTAGAATAAGCATTATAACTACAAAATTTCAATTAAAATGCCTCTTATTGCTCATTAAGGGGGCTAAAAACATTCAAAACCTATGTTTAGTGAATCATAAAAAATTTAATAAAAAACAGAATTCAACTGAAATTGATAATCATAAAAATCCAAAATATAAGCCCTTTTTTGGAGTAAAAATTAATGATAGATTTAATTTAAAAAATCCTTTTTATCCATTTATCTTCACAAAAATAAGTTCTCAATAATTTATTCAAATCAAATTTTCTGATAATCTAATAATGAAAAAAGTATAATTTTATGTAAATGTTATATATTTTTTAGATTCATTGAAAAATGAAGAGAAATACAATGACTATTTGAGTAAACAAAACTATAAAGTAATTAAAAAGAGGTGAAAATCCCAATCTTCCTTAAAGCTAGAAAATCAGAGCATTTTGAATATCAAAATTTAAAAAAGTAATAGAACCTTCAGCCAATTTTTGTTCCATATAAATAATTTTTATTTTCATGCTTTTTTAGGAAGTACATTTATGTAGTCCAATTCAGCATAATTACCTTGCATTTGACGACATGATCCTTATAACATCAATAAATTGCTCTTGTTATAATATGCAATCTCAAAATTAAAATGGGGTACCATAAATGTGTAGTGCTTCTGATGTTGTGATCAAGGTGCTCTGTACAAAATGGAATTTTTCAGCTTTAAAGTCTTGTCATTCTTTCCCTGTGATTTGAAATTAAAAAAAAATCTTATAAATGAAATCTAACTGATCCATAAATTTGCTTGGTTTGAACTTGATGTAAAAGATCATTGTTTATTTTTTGGCACCAAATTTGTGCTTTTTACTTTTTCAAAAGTATCTATATGTAAAAAATCACTAAAGAAAAAGAAGTAGCCTTAATTTTCAAATTTGATGCTAAACACTCAGTAGAATTTATTTTAAAAAAAAAAAAAAAAAAAAAAAAACATAACACGTGACAATAAATACAAACACATCTGTTTTTTTAAATGCATATTTATTAAATCATGTTACAATTTTCGTCTCTAGTGAACCCTTTAATTCGGCGATCCAACTCGTCCCAGAGGTTCTCGATAGGGTTCAGGTCTGGGCTCTGGGCAGGCCAGTCCATTCGATGAACTCCATTGGCACCCTACCAAGCCTTGTTTAACCTCGAAACATGACAACTGGCATTGTTGTCCTGAAAGTAACAGGCGTCCAACCCGTAAAACTGCCACAACATAGGAAGCACATTGTCATCCAAAATAGTGCAGTAGGCATCGGCGTTGAGCTTACCATGAATGGGGACCAAGGATCCCAGTCCATACCAGGAGAAACACCCCCAGACCATAATTCCACCTCTGCCGAACTTGACTGTTGGCACAACGCATTCTGGCAGGAGACGTTCTCCAGGCAGACGCCAGACCCAGCCATCCGAACGGTAAAGGGTGAACCTTGATACGTCGCTAAAAAGAACCCGTTTCCACTGATAAAACCTGCCTGCCAGCTGTTAAGCATTTCTTCGTGCCAAAATATATACTTGGGCCAGGCCTTTGCATGTCAGGACTATAATCATCCTATAAAAAAGAAAAAGAATTAATATCATACTCAAAAAATCAGTAGATTTTTATGGATTTTGAGCAATCTGTTTACTTTTCCCTATGAATGGGGAACAATGGGAAATATTTTTCCCCTTCATGACTTCACATTTCCATTTAAAACAACCCCATTCCTCAGTGCGTACTTTCTGAATTGGAAAGTAAAAAATGATAGATTTTGAGTGAGTCATTATTTCTTTTTTTTTTTTTTTCGCAATTGTGGGGATTTTAAGAAAAAATATCTAAAAGCAAGAGATTTGCCAGAAAAATCAGAATAATAATAATAAGCAACCTTCTCCAAAGTGATTAATTTCTACCAGCCATGGTGGCTGGTAGGGCTTATTTTTTACCAGCCATTTAGACCAATCTACCAGCCAAATTTGTAATAAAGATAGAAGGATTAAATTTATGACCCCAGAAACCCCAGAATGCCAACAACTTCTTTTGAAACATTGGGGAAAACTTGCACAATTTATTGCATTAAAATATCTGTTGCTGAATGCTGAGCATAAAAATCGCAAAACACGTGTATCTTCAAGTCTTAGTATCAGGCACAGTGAAAAGATGAAAAATACCAACGTGGTTGATGGGAAGCGGGGCTCGGTTGCAATTGAAACCCTCATTGGTCATAGACCTGGGGTCAGCGCGATTGTGGGGTCATAGTCAGTGACCCCACAATCGCGCTGACCCCTCCCCCTCCGCCCAAAGAACTCGTGTGTTAATCTATGCCTCCGCCTTCATGTCCGGTGCAGACAGAAACGTTGACCGAAGGGGAGAACAACCAGTTCCTGAAAGGAGAAAGCTAATTTTCCGGGAAATCGGAGTTCTGGGTGTGTATGTGTAAGTGAGGAAAAAAGTCAGCACTACAGCTCGTAGAGGTCGGGTGTCGACGAGAAAGGAAAACTCTGTCTTTTGAGTGTCACTCGTCATTGTGGCGAGCGGACCTAAACTTTTACCAGCCAGTAAGGATTTTTTAAAAGCCATTTGGCGAGTGGCGAGCGACATTCGCGAGGGTTGATTGTAAGACTGTTTTAGTACGATATTTTAATATAGAATTAAATTCTGATCAAGGATCTGATTTCATAACTGAAATGGGTACTTTAGATTTTCTAATAAGCACTCATCCAAAGCATTTCACCGCTAGGGGCCAAACAACAATGGATGCAATTTTGAGCAACAAAATTATGCGAACAGGAGTCTATATGAGCACTTACAGTTATCATTTTCCTCTATATGGCAGAATTGATTGAATAGATTTTTTTTTTAATCTGAAATTCTTCCAGCCGAGTGCATATATAAAATCTGGAAGAATTTTAGATTTATTTTTAAAGGGGAAAGGAAATAGGCTGCATTGTCAAATAGCCTAATGGTGTTTTTGGTGGGGGAGGGGGGGGAGGAGGAGTAACAAAGCTGCTTCCTGAATTAATTTGGGGATAACTAAAAAACCTTTAATAGTATAGGTCTGGAAATTAAAATGCTAAGCCCTGTGTTTGCCTTCTAATTCGATGCAAAGATCAATCATTATCTCCAGTGTCTTAGTTTGTTTTTCTACAAAATTATTTGCCATAGGCAAAAAATCTGTTGCATTTTCTTCTTGAAGAGTTTGTGGAACTGACATTTTCTTAACTACCGACAACTGGCATTTGCTCGCATGCATTCTTTAGGATCCCTTCAAATATAAATTCTTTTTACAATTTTCAAATTGCAAAAAATATTTTTCATTATGAAATTTGTTTATATGCCAATTAAATGCATTAAAACTTTGTGTTTCAAATGAGCAAGGACTACATATGGAGAATTTTTGAAGGATGTTGCAGTCTCACCTGAATGTCTTCATTAGGAGAAAAGCTATTTCTACACCTTCACTTGTACCAGGCTCATTAATTATTGTGGATTCAAAAAGTGGTGCAAACGGCCCAGCATCTTTACCTGGAATAAAAGTATTTTAACATAGTAATAAAAAGCACACATATATTTTAATTAATATACATTTCAATTTCCCCCCTTATATGCTTAAAATTTTATATATGTAGAAAGAAACTCTAATAAGATTAATTAATAAAGAAAGAAAGAAAAAAATATGTTAAATTTAAAGGTGATGGATTTTCAGAAAATTGTGAATATTTAAATTTTGTTTCTAACATTAGCTGAGCTCTGGTTTTGGCTGGAGTCGACAGTAGAGGGGGAAGAGAGAGGAGTAGAAGCTTTAGCATTACTTTCAGAAATCCCAGGAACTGCGGGTAGGCTGGTGTCCATATTTTCCATCTCAGGATCTTTTCTAGGAGAGGGAGGCAGGGCTGGGAAGTAGGACTTCGGTAGGCTTAGGAGCTTGATGCTTCTTCCAGTGTTTGTGTATCGTTTTAGAGATGATGTGCTGGCCGTCCGTAGATGGGTCTCCATGGGAGTTGTAGACTTTCCACATCACATAACTTAAGTTCTAGTTTTCCCCAAGGGTCTTTAATTCACAGTAGGCATCATAGAGATAGTATTCAGCTGGGGGAATTCCGGGAGGCCTCACAACTGGCCCGCCTTTACCGGTTACCAGCCCTGACAAGGGCTCTTTTCCGCTGCCCGGCAGATTGCCTCCTTGTGCGACTGCACCGTTTGCTTGCATCCTCCGAACTGATGATTCTTCAGACTCTCCAGTAGTGGTTAAATACCCCCCCCCACCTGATCACGTACCTTCCACGTCATCCAGGCGAGTTCATTGCAAAATGTAGGGGTGGTCATAATGTTTAGGCTCTTGAGTATATATGT
Organism: Cheiracanthium punctorium; assembly: GCA_038373885.1. Classification (NCBI taxonomy): domain Eukaryota; kingdom Metazoa; phylum Arthropoda; class Arachnida; order Araneae; family Cheiracanthiidae; genus Cheiracanthium; species Cheiracanthium punctorium. The sequence continues at coordinate 152,826 of JAWZYV010012000.1, forward strand.
ATATGTGTGTGTGATAAGGGAGTGAAGAATATGCATTTGGTATAAAAAAATTCCCCGCCTATGGGGGGGGGGTGATCCGCCTATCCCTCTCTTTGGCTATGCCACTGCAGATGAGCTATTAATAGGCTAATTTAAAATACAATCAGAATGCACTACAAGAGCAATTAGTTAAATAATGCTTGAATAAGCAACATGTTTAACCAATCAATCAACAATCATTATCACTGATTCTATTGATACATGATCTCCCAGTTGCAGAATTTTCTACATCAATCTGCAACGCAGATTTTAAAATACCAAAACAGCCTGCAAGGTAATCGTTGAAAAATAGAAATTCATGTAAAAGATTAAGAAATATTTTGATGAAATAATCGTTATTTATTGAAAAGATGTTTTGATTTTAAATTTTAACTGCTGATACAAAAGTTAGTACAATGGCTTGCAATAAACGAAAATATGTTTTTTCACAAAAAGGATAGAGAAGTAATTGCTTATTAACTCCCTGGATGTTGTCGTAGATATTGCACTTTAACAAGAAATATTTTATTTATTAAAAATATGTAGTAATTTTAATTGTTGATATAAAATCTAATGCAATGTATGAAAATACGATTATTCTCAAAAAGGATGAGGGAAAGATTGCTTATGAAGTCACTGATGCAATAGGCGATATCAATGCATTTAAAATGATTAAATTCTACACAAAAGATGAAATATTGGGTTTTGCACGAAATGAAATAAAATGTGGTATCACGGCCTATTATCTACACGAGGGATCTAGGCCAAAGAGGGAATTGCCCACCAAGGGGGACTTTCTAAGGGGTCCTAGCCTGTATTTATGCAAAGTTTTGGAGGAAACCATAGAAAAACAACCATACAGCATTCATTTCATTTTGGCTTAAGAGGTATTTATTTGATAACATCAATATCTTCTACGTTTACCTTTAAAAGATATTTTGCAAATCCGTTGATATATCAAACTTTTCAACCTCAGTAAATTCTTTGGTTCATTTTTTTTTTCAAAACAAATAATTAAAAAAAGCAGGGAACAAATATAAATTCTTAATTCAATGCATACTGAAGTTAAAGAATGAAAACAGATTTAGTATTATAACATTCAATAGAATATATATATATACAGTGAAATACATTTAACACGAAAGCAGTTAACATGAAAACTTGTTTAACACGAAATGACACAGCGATCTGGAACCGTAAACTATGCAATTTAATCCATTTTTTTTTCTTTTAACACGAAACAAAAATCGTTTAACACGAAAAAAAAATTTGTTTTTGATCATCAGTGGCATGTTTGCGAGAAAGTCACTTGAACATATTCGTGAAATTGCTTAAATACTCGGACCCTGTTCCTCTTTCCATTGGTCATCCTAGATGTATCAATAGTACCAATCATCAGGTCCCTCCCCCTAATAGAATCCTTATATTATGTACCAAAGATCCTTCAAGATGCAAAAGATTCTCTGTAGATTCCAACAACGAAACCAGCGACACTGTTCCCATCCCCTCTACTTCAGAAGTTCAGAAACTGATAAAAAGTATGCGCAGTTATTTAGATGAACATTCAAATGGAGAGATGAATAAATCAGTCGGCGATCTGGAACAATTTCTTGACAATATGGTGCTGAAAAATACATTTCAAAAAAGATAACTTATTTCCCCCCCCCCCCCTAAATAATACTTTTTATACTTGATTTTCATCCCAATGGATGCACCCTACGTCCAGTTTAACAGGAAGTCGATATAAAACATGAGAACACCGAAAATATTAGTGAGTTTTGCTCTTTTTTACGGATTCTTTAACACGAAAAAATATGATACTCCTCTCAGTTTCGTGTTAAACGTTTTTCACTGTATATGTGGGGGGTGGGGGAGAGATCTGACAAACCACTGCAACTCAGGTTGAAAATATCGATTGGTGTGGCATGTATTATTATTATTATTATTACTGTATGAGCATTTTGGGGAAAACAAACAGCTTGGCGGCATGTTTGATGGTGGTCTTAAGATAATTTCATATGAATAATTTTAATATGATGGCCCAACTGCTGTAGCGATCCTACAAAGCCAATATTTTGGTGATGAAAGTCGACAAATCACAGTAAAATATCAGTTTAGAAAAAAACAAACATAAAATATTCTCTACAAACATGTAATATCTAGGATAACAAACATATAGAATACCAAATATATGTATCAGGTAGCAAACGTTTGAATATCTAAGATAGCAAGCATATAATATCTAGGCAAGCAAACATATAATATCTAGGATAGCAAACATATAATATCTTTGATATAATAATGAACTCAAAATAAGGACTGGGATATATTAATTAACATGAAACTAACTTATCAAGATCGGTCAGGGGGAAAAAAAGCCTCAGATCTGTGCGATCATCGAAAATGTAGGCCAAAATGAAATTGTCATGAAAGCGAACTACGACATACATTTGTACAACACTGTATTCAATTTTAAATCAGAAAGTTTTATATTGTATACAAAAATGACTATAAGCAAGTGAAAATTGAAATGTACTTACTTGTTCCAGGCTTTTCTAATATTTTGTGATCCACCGGAGGATGATTGCAGTAGTCGCACCATTCATTCGTTCCAGTGTTCTATAAAATAAATTCTTCGCGCTGTCGACAGGAACATTTGCAACTACTACACACATATCCATTTTTTTTTTATTAATTTCTACAAAGCAGACGATGGCGTAAATTTGGCGGCAAACAGCAAACGTTTGTTTGTTTGTGTTGCTTTGCTTTGAGTTGAGTTGAGCGCCGTGCGAGCCAGCCGAGTGCATGATGGGTAAATCGTTTGCGCATGCCTGCAATGTATCCCTGAAAATCAGAGGCACACATGTCAAGAGCAATGGTTGAGAGGCACAAATCTTGTTCCGTGCCCCTGACAGAATTCGATGTGTTAGCGGTGCCTTTTATTTCGATGTGCCTTTCATTTTTAATACTATATGAGAGGTACCTTGGCTATGTGCCTCTCATGTTAAAAAAGTGGAAGGCACAATCCGCTCGTGCCTTCCATATAAGAGGCACAGTTTTAAGAGTGTAGCCAGCAGGTGGTCACTGCTGACTCCCATTCTTACGGCGAGATAAAGCCTACACCATTACGGTTATGTCGACTGGTTCTCAACCGACATCAGGGATCGTCCAATATTGGGAAATCTTTCGTTGAAAAAAAAAACAGCATCGGGGTCGATTTTAGAACGAGCTACTGTCTGCTTTTCCAAGTCACGCGAAATGTATGGAAGAAATTATTAAAATAGTGAAAGTAGAACCTATGAAGCATATTTGACTATGAAGGAAAATATACTTTCATCAGAGAGAAGCTGCAATTCAGAAAAACATGGAACCTTTACCTACGATAAACAAGGCCCGCGCACTAAAAACGGGAAGTGGCAAGATGGCACATAACGTAGTCACAATCAAGAGTGTAACTTCACTGGAAACATTATTCAAACTTTTATTTTCTAATATTAATCAAGAGCATTGCTTTATTCACATATTTAAGTCTAGTTTTGGACACCATGGCTTCAATTTTAAGTTTTCGATTTTTCTATCAAATCAGTATTAAATTTAATATTCATTTTTAGTGAATTTGAAAGGGCGAACCTTCCCATGGAAAAACTAATGTGTCTTCTAGAGCATTGATTGTGCAAATTTTATGAATGCATACACGAAAAATTATTTTAAATGGATTTAAATATAATTTAATTGTTTCCTTGAAAAACATTTTTTCTTTGCATGTATGATTTTCCTACACCTTATTGTTACAAGATACCACTGTGAATACCACTACGTATGATAAACTTAATCTGAATAATAAGTACATCTCTAAGATCCCTCTACCCAAATATACTGGAAATTTGCATTTTGACTATTTAAATTTTAAGATAGCTCTCTTAGATATTGTTTGTAGATTTCTTAAGATTTTTATTGTAATACGATCAAGTAATTTTAATTGTATAATAGCATGAAGATTAATTTTATTACATGTGATCAGCAGCTATACAAAGCAAAATCAAATGAGACAGGTTGAAGATAAAATAATATTTTATGAGTTATAAGTAAGAAGTTGCAATTTAATTGAAAGCAAATTGTAATTCACACAAGTTTAAGTCATTTGTGGTAATATTTCAAAAAATTTACTCTTGATATTGAGCAGAAACCCTTTAAATTAAAAAAATATCTGTTTAAATATGAAAATATCTTTTTCTCTTGCAAAAACGAGATGGAATTTTGTTAATCAAATATTGGATTTATGGACGAAGTATATTCTATGAAATAGTAATACTTTTAGTAATTTAAATCACAAATATGCTTTAGAGGATTTTTGCAGTATATAATAATTCAATATAATGTATATCTGATTTTTTTCCCGCTACATAAGATTGTTACTTACTATTAAGTAAATCCACTTGAAAAGACGTTGAATTTGATGTAATAATTTGATGAAATGGATAATTTTTTTAAATTAAAGTGTGGTAAATTCTTACGAAGAATTTTTCTACTTTGAAAAAGGCAGTTTCATGTGAATGGGTACTTTACTGTCCAAAAAGAAAAGGTTGAGCACTACTTCGGTCAAAACTCATTCAAATGGACGCAGAGCATTGGACTTCCGAGTCGGCCATTTTGAATTGCTGTGGTGTCCTTTATTAATGGAGGAGACTATGGAACTACCTGAACAACTACCTTCTTGTGGTGAGTTTTGAGGTGTTTTGCATTCGCTTTGAAAGCACCGTAAGGTGAGAGTTGTAAAAAAAAATCAACTAATATACAATTATAACTCATATTTTAATCTTTATTTATTATTAGTATTAGAAAACTTATAATACATAATTCATCTACAATAAATAAAAATGCAGAGCATTTTATTCTGTTTTCCTTTTAAATTAAAATATGAATGCGGTGGCACCTAACGGTAAAACATTTTATTTAAAATTTCTGTTTCAATTTCCACATATTTGTTTTGCTGAATTCTTGTAGTTAGGATTAGGCCCACGAGTTCTCGTTTGGTACATAGATCCTAGCCTTTTTTTCAGCTTTGATAGCACTGTTTTCTTACAATATTTAAGGCCAAACGAAGTAAGGATTTCTTAGAAATTTTAATACAAAATTTAAGGCTAAGTCTTGGTTCCGTTTTTTTTTAATGTTTTTTTGTTATGTGCTTTCACTTGCTCGAAGAATTATTAGGATATCCATCTAACGTAAGTTAAGCTGTTATATACAGAAATATATATATATTATTATTGTTGATATAATTATTATTAGAATAAATATGAGAAAAAAGGCAATTTGAGTGTTTTGGCAAAATTTTTAGTAAAAGCGAAAGGAAGCAGAATTTTGTTGAAACTTCTACAAGTTTGAGGCAAGTGAAGGAATAACCCGACACACTTCAATTTTTTATATGAACTTAATGCCACCAAAGGTACAGTATATTTTTTTAGTATTTTTTCATAGAAGTAACCAACTCGCACGTTAAATCCAAAAATTTTGCTATATATTAAGCCGAAAAATCATGTTTAGAAAAAGTGGTTAATTATATTCCGTAGTAGTTGGCAGCTATGTGATATATAACTAATTGTTATTATTATTATTAATTTTCAATAAAATAGTAACGTTACTATTAATACGGTGACAAAATCGCAGTCCTTAATTTTGCGAGACTCCCGGGACGTTCCGCATGAGACGAAACAGGCAATTTCTCCACGAGATGCGAGACAACGCCGATTCTCGCCTCGTACCAACACCTCCTAGATATAGAGAGCCTAACAACTCAAGCTTTGACGTCATCACTAAGCCTATAAAATGACGTCATCACAGTTTTATTTTCTCAAAGTAAAACTATCTAAACAAAACATACAACTATTACAAATAAAAAATTCTACAAATATTAGAAAATATATTAAATTAAACATTAAAATTAAAATACCTTTCTCACACAAAATTATTCATTTTGATCTATTTCCTTATCATATTATCTAATTAGCCATGGTTAAAAACTCCCATTTGTAGTAAAATTGAATTTTTATCTAAAAAATTTTAACTATTGTTATTCATGAGTAAACTCACCTGAAATTTTTAATAGGTTTAAATTTGTGAAATGAAAACTTTTAAATGTAGGTACAATGATGACGTCAAATCTTGGCGACGTAGGAGTTGTTAGGCTTTATTTATCTAGGAGCTGTCCCTCGCACCATCAACTGCCTCCTAGATAGAGAAAGCCTAACCACTGCTACGTCACCAAGCCTTTGCGTCATCAGTAGGCCTTTTAAAGGTGACGTCAACGCAGTTTAATTTTCATAAAGTAAAACTATTCGAAATTTCTGGTGAATTTAATCTCTCCTAGCAACATTTTAGTGAATTGAGATAGAAAATGTAATTTTATAAAAACGGGCAGTTTTTAACTTTAACTAATTATATAATGTAATAAGGGATCACAATGAATTGCTTTGTATCACAAAGGTATTTTAATTCTTTAACTTAAGATACTTTTTAATATTTGTAGCATTCACCAGAAAACTGAAATAGTTTTACTTTATGAGAATAAAAGTGCGGCGACGTCATTACTTGAAGGCCTAATGATGATGTCAAAGTTTAAGCGCTCAGGCTTTATGTATCCAGGAGGCAGAGCACTATCTCGCGTCCGTCCCTAAACATAGCCAATCACATTAGTAAACAACAATTTTGCTTTAATAAATTTCAATTACAGTAACCACCCCTCGCGTTAACGTTGGGTTTTTGGCCATATTCTACTTAGAAAATTACTGTTTAGAAATTCTGGTTAGTTATATTCCGTAAAAGTTGGCAGCAATGCGTTAAGGACACATGGAAAATAAAATGGCTCAAATTTCCGAATGTTCAATTATCGGTCTAAAACATGGAGCAGACTGAGACGATTCCATACATATATGATTTGTGTTGGTTTAGAATATATGAACACAAAAAATATTGCTTTTAAAATGTAAACAAGTGTGGTTTGGCTACAATAAAGCTTTCGTTTTTTGCCTTTTTCTCCAAATGTGCTTTTTTATGCTTTGGTACACTTTTCTAAAAATCTGTTTCAGGTAAACAGTTGAAACTTTCCAAAATTTTTTATCTAACATGTTTATTTAAAAATACCTAACATTAGAGATCTGAGTGAAACATTTTTTTAAATAATGGCTTTTTTGTTCGTTTAATTTTTGGGATTTTTAAAGTTTTTCAGGAAAATATTTTTAATTTTATTTCTTTTTATCCAAAATGAAAATCACTTCTTACTATTTTCAGACAGTATGTTTAATACCATACCAAATTTGAAGGTGATAAACTCAATAGTTTTTCAGAAAAGTGTACTAAACTGACATACTGTTCGAATACTTTCGTTCTTATTATTTAGTTCTTAAAAAATAATTCATGTAACAAATTAATATTTTTTATTTTACATATGCTCTATAAGTTGCGTATATACCGTGTACAAAGAATTTCATTTCTATCTCTATTTTTTAATAAAACACATGATGTTAAATCTTTTGCTCTTTTTACTTGTTCAGATGTTCCATGTGTCCTTAATAAGATACAATGAAATAGTAGCTGTACATTTTTTATTAAGGAAACAAATAAACATTTCAAGAATTCTCAAAAGAGAAATGTGCCTAGAGAGCTGTATACAAAATTACACTTTAAATAAGGAGTATAGGAATTCAATAGAACTTTGATGTGTTCTAGGAAAAAAAAAACAACTGATAAGTTGATTTGTGCATCGCTGCAAATATTGTATGTATTATTCATTAGGCTTCATCTACGGTTGAGGAGAACACCGATCCATCACGCAATCGTATTATCTTAGAGATGTGTAGCTTTGAAAAGATGAATAAGTTTATTAGTTGAAAAAAAAAATTTCTAACAATAAATTAATCATGAATTGCCTTTAAAAACAAGAAGGAAGAAATTAATTTTTGTAATACTTGCTCTTTCTAAGAAAGAATTTTAGAGGACAAATAGATAGAGCCTGGAACTTTTACCTGACCCTGACAAACATTGCCTGCTGTCTAACAGAATGAGTCATTTCTGATGTGTTTAAAGAATGTAATTAGTTTAATATATTGGTAGAATTTGAAATATATATAATATGATTGTATGTATAAAACATTTATTTATTAAAATTTAATTTATTTGCTCCGCAATTTTATCCTAAGCACTTTAAAATTGTTTATCGCATGTTCCTTTTGGGCGTCATCTACTTTTTTTGAACGTAATTATCACAATAGGTTTATTGATCTATAGCTTAATTTTACAAGAAACGTTCATAAACATGTTTCCGATATATTTAAAGAGTGGAATTTGTTAAATAATAAATGGTAGAGTAATAAATGTACATAATTTTATGCTTAAGACATTTATTTACAGATAAAAACACAACTTAAATGCTTAAAACTTTTCTATAAGCGCTTCAAAAAATGCCTAACATTTTTTATTTGGTGCTACCAACGTTTTTTTTTTTTTTTTAAAGGAATTATCTTACTAATAGTAGCTTTCTTAATTAGCTGTTGTAAGTTTAATTTCTAGCCTCATATGGAAAGATATAGTTATTTTTTTGTTATTATTCAAAACTGAGAACATGCAAAATAAGTCAATATTTCGTTATCAAACTTAATGAATTCACCAAGAAATTTTTTAAACTAATGTTCAATAATAAACTATCATTTTTATATGTTGAGAAATCTTACTATGATGATTCCACTTTTTATCTATTTCATTGAAACTTTATTTCTCAGGTGCATGTGTTTTAGGAGATAAGGATGGTTAATATATTATTAATATATAATTTATATAATAATTATAATATATATATATATATATATATATATAAATAATTATTATTTATAATATATAAGAACAAGTTTGGAACTCAACAATTAAAATTTAATATATTAAATTATTTACTTATTTCTGTACCTTGCTAAATATTTAATTAATTTGATAATGAAGGCTTAAAATAATCAAGAAACACGAAGTAGCAATAAAAACAGAGAAAACGTGGCTTATGCAAAAATTTAATTATCAAAAATTTCAATTTTTTTAATATAAAAAATCATAAATCTTAATTTATTCTACTTGTATAAAATTGGTTATTTTAAAGGCTGAATAAACTCAATGCTTGTAAATCTTCCCAGTGAAAATACAATTATTAAAAAACAAAATAATCAAACTAAGACCATGAATAAATTTATTTACGAAATCATAAAATACAAATCTAAGTATATAACTAATTAATAATATGTGTTCTACAAAAAGAAGGTGTAGGGAAAAAATCCTCAATGGTTTGTTCCATGGGATTTTGCGTTGGGCAGTGCCGGATTAACAATATAGCAGAATTAGCAAATGCTACGGGCCCCGCGCCTTTACCTTGAAAGTTTTCGTTCTCTCGCCCCCCAAGATCTAGCTTTTTTAACACTTTCTAACAAGGTAGAAAAGTGTTTATTATTTCGGTTTGTCTGTCTGTCTGTCCTTGATCTAACTCGCGTAAATATGCATTGATTTCTAAGAAATTTATACATGCTATTCTTATCTACAGTACCATGTACCCTATTGTAAAAGGTCTATGTAGCTTTTATAGTTTTTCTACAGGAGCACTCAAAATATTCCCAATACTTGCCCTCTATGGGAAGTTATTCTTTAAAGCGTATCATCCTACAATATAGTTGCGCTGAACCCTGATTTCAAGATAAAACTTTTTTCGCTATTTTCAGCACCATTTCGTTTCCGAGAGTCAAAAAAGGTGAATCATTTGCTTGACAAAATTATCTATTTCAAGTGAAAATAACGTCATACGATTGGGGGATTTCAATACGCTTAAAATAATTTTTCCAGATTACATAGTTTATTATTATTTTTTCCCAAAAAATAAATCGTCTGCTGGATATTCGAATGCTTGTGTATACAAAACGAAAGCTTTCGACTGCGAAAAGTTTCCGCGCGTTTCCAGATGAGCATGAAATTCGATTTGGGTCTGTAATAAAAATTGAATATGAACTTATTTATTTTAGGTGGATGAAAATTAAATATATTGAATGAAAGACATATTTTCGTAAAATGTTTTTTCTAGCGCTCGTTGTAATTGCCTCCACAAGAGGCTTTGACTTCTAGTTTTAGAGATATTCTGCTATTGGAAATGAAACAAAATTGGATGTTATGAAGGATTACAAGATGAAGATTTCCATCGAAAATAGTGTCTGTTTTATAGTTGAAAGTATTTCTACGGGAGCGCTTAATTTCAATACAATACGGTCAATGGCAGTTTAGAGATAGACATCTATTTTAAGCATATAATACTATACTGCAATATAATTAGCTTATAATCCGACGACGATCGTGTGCCTCCCTCAAAAGTGGTGCCTAAAGCCGCCAATGTTGGCGACTTTTGCGATAAATTGCCAAATAGGGTGCGAAAAAAATGCTTTGAAAAATGAATGGAACTTGTCGATATTTTCATTATTTGGTGATGAATCGAAAAAGATATTTACGTATTATCCCAGCGTCCATTAACGCCAAACTATATTTTCCTCAAATTTCCTGGCAATCGTGCTCCGAACCATCAATAATTTCGTGTCCGGCATTTATCTTGGCGAAAAAGTTGCTCGTCTTGGCGGATCGACGGGATAATATGTTAAGTACCTCGGAAAATGTCTAATGTGATTATATTAAGCTATGACGATTTCTTTGGGAATTTTGAAAATTCGTTTCTAGCACTGCAATCAACCGATTTAGCGTATTGCGTTTTGTTAAGGAATGGTTAAGGGCTATCTGCCTAGGAGTAGGAGCGGGGTCTCCGACCGACAAAAATCCGTTAATGCATTACAATCCAAAACGGGTTAACGGATTTACACGGAACAAAATTGCAAACTTTGATTATTTAGCGCGTGGAAAATTAATTAAAGACTGCTGTTTGAGCGCCTCTGTCTGCAGCATCTGTCTTAAATCTTTTGAAGTGGCTCTCAAGTGGTTAGCAGCGGAGGGCCCGCTCGGCATTCTCTCTTCCACCGGGCAGAACGGTACGAGACAGTGCACCAGATGCCTTGAGAGGCAAATGTGTGCTGTGGTGTTACGAGATATATACACGCTGCAGCAAAAATTGTTAAATCCAGATTAAAATAAAGAGTATTTTTAATATGCAGTCCACTTTATTCATTCAAAGTTTTCAGAGTTGTGCCTGAGCTGATGTGTGTACAACTGCTAATCCTTAAAAGAATAAATTTCTCGCTCTCTGTGTTCGCCCGATACCATTATGTTGTATAAAAGGAATATTTATGCATTTTGAACTTACCAGCAAGTTTAAGAGGTCCTTATGATTTCGGTTGTGATGTCCTCCCATCTCTGAGTTCTGATGTCCACCCATCCATGTGTTCTAGCTGCTTGTAGATATACATCGATTTGTGCGAAATTTATGTTTTTTCGCACATTGTTTACAGTACTATGAACCTTATTGAAAATGGTGTAAGTAGCATTTATGGTACTTTTATAAGAGAATAAAAAATCTAATGTATCGCACTCTATGGACAGTCATTCTTGAAATCGTATTTTTTAGATATTCGATTTTTGAAAGAAAACAAAGTTGGCATATATATTACTAACACTCTCAAAATAATACTCTCTACTGAGAATAACGTCCGTATTATTAATAGTTCTTCTACAGGAGCACTCAAAAGAATTCCAATACATTACAGTCTGTGGCATTTGAGAGACACTAATACATTTCTAGCACAAGACAATGAGGATATAATTTTTATATTCCTTTAATTAAAGGTCTTTTACAGGGTCTCATAAAATTGCATTTATGGTGATAATGCAACATTTTCTTATCTACGAAATCTCGCCAGTTTTAAAGAAAATACATCGCCAAATTTGTCTTACATCGCCAAAATGTCGCAAAAATATTTTCGTATTGAAAAGGGTTTTATAATCTCTGAGCTTTGCAGGATTTATCTTTCTTGTTTTTCAAGGCAAAAGATAAATCTTGTAATTCTTTTTTTTTCTTTATCTTTCTTTTTTTTGTATAAGACAATTTTTGAAGCTCTATATAGAGGAACTGTAAATCAGTTGTAGACAACTCATTGAAAGAATATATATATATTTATTTAATGTGACTGTTGTATGCCTGCATTATTTAGTCAACTCATTACCTAGGCGAAACTGAATGAGTATTCTAAAGTCAGCAATAAGGACACACAAAAGAGTATATTCAACAATACTGGGGAACAAAAACACAGTACTCAGAAAAAAATTTCAGGGAGCGTCCAAAAGATGGGAAAGTCAGAATTTTAAATAAAAGAAAGACAGAAAGAAAGGCTGTATCATTATCTTTATGTTGACTAAAAGCCAAACTCGGAAAAACGGATGAGGGGGTATCCAGATCCTTGCACCACCCTCCTATGGCCTTTAGAAAATGCATTCCTTACCAATAATGTTACATGTTTGTCTTTATTTGAAGAATGAATCCAGAAATAAAAAAAATATAGAAATAAAAGTGCCAAAACAAAAGAACAGACTCAGGGTCTGATCAAGGACGGATTAAAGGGGGTGTCGGAGGAGGCGACCGCCCCTCCCGACAAAAATGAAATTAATGTAAACAATCCCAACTTACTTCCATAAAATGGATATGCATGTGAATCTTCCATCCAAGCCTCCACCCACAAAATTGTATTAATCCGTCAGTGGGTCAGTATTCATTAGGCTGTAGCCTATCTGTCCCGGTCATTTCAGGAACTTCTCAGTAGCAAGTCGAATGAATTTTTAGATGAAGTTGTAATCAAACTTTTCAAAATGACTCAATATAACGGAAACATTTGTGTCTATTTCTGAAGATGTTCTCTGGAAAGCGAGTTGACCTTCTGCATTTTCCCGAGAGCTGAGATCCATAGGATTGTAAGAAAAACGCGCCCCATAATAAAGATATTCCCCCACGAAACAATAATTTTTATTTAAATATTGGACATAAAGTTATTTTGTTTTGCAGTAAATATGAGGATGGTATTTTAAACGGATGTTGGGCAGCCCCAAAGTTCTTTTGTTTTAGAGTAAAGGCGGGTGACTTTGCCGAAATTCGAAGGCGTACTAGGGTGTAAGCCATCTTAGAAGGCTTTTGGTAGCTGGCTTGCTTTGTTTTTATTTAATTATTTATTTTACATTTTACAACAATTAAACAAAGGCAAATTATTTTTTTAAACAATAATAATATACAGGGTGTCCAGTGGTAACGCTGTCCGATGGCTATTTCCTAAACCGTTAGTCAGAGACATATAGTTCCAATTGCAAAAATGCTTTAAATTGTATAGTCTATTATATGAGAAACAATCAAAGTCCACAAATCAATTTCTATAAAAATTAAGAAATTTAAATTTTTATACGGTCCCCCGGTCCTATCGGTTATATTTAAAAAAATTTTCTTTATGCAATTTTATGCACAATAAAAAAAAATTCGTCCTTCTACGACCAAAATTCATCGATTTACGAAGCAGCAAACATTGTGACTTAAGTCACTTTTTCACGTTTAAAAATGTCCCGTTATGGTAAACCGTTAACGGACCATATAAATACTGAAATTTTAAATTATAGGTTTTAATTTCATTTTCAGGCGTAATGCGGAAAAAGAAGCAAAACTAATTTTAGAGTACTGATCTTCAAGCAGACAGGGCCTTATTATCGCATGGGCAAATCGGGACTTTGCCCAGGGCCCCCCAATTTCAAATGTTGTTCTGAAATATTCTTTTTTACATCAAAATTTTATAAAAATTGAAACAAATCTCATAGATCAGGGGCCCCCAAATCTATCAATGCCCGGGGGCCCCTGTTAGTCATAATCGGGCCCTGCAAGCAGAGGGTTATAGTCAAGCTCTATTAAAATCTATCTGAGGTCAGACTTACTAAATCGTACATAGTGTTACGAATTTTCGGAGCAACCCGCTGTTCTGGGGCTTAAAATAGTTCAAAATTCGTATTTTACGCTTCAAATAGATAAAGTTTGCTTTGTGTTGCATCAAAATCCGTCAACTAGAACCGGAGATACCTAGGTTTCGGTTTCCCATCTATCTATCTATATAAATAAAACAGAGTGTAAACTGTCCGTTTGTCTGTCTGTCTGTCTGTCTGTGTCTCGCGTAGCTCCGAAACGGGTGATCGCAGACCTACCAAATTTTGTACGGAAATTCTCCAAGACGGGTCTCGACACACCTCCAAGCGATTTTTTCGAAATTCCAATTAGAAAATGTTTTATTTTATGTTTTGTCCAATTTTTAGCGATTTTTCTTGCGTAATACATAATGACGCCGGTAATTGCACTCGCAAGAAAACGATAGTTACATCATCGTATAGAGGAGAAAATTTTCTTTTAAAAACTGTTTGTTCGGACAGTGTAACATAATTTTCAGATTTTTGGGAATTTTTCAAATAAAATTAAATTTGACGCTGACTTTCCTAAAATATTTTAAAAACTACTGCATCTTGAATTCTATCTGTCATAACTTTTTTAAATTTCGGCAAAAGACGGAGCACACAATTAACCCACTTTTAAAAGAAGAACGGAGGGAAAATATAAATTAGGAGAATTTTTACGAATTTTTAAGTAAAGAAGGATTTTCATTTCCGTAGCACCTGCTTATCAATTTCGGTTTGATATCTTGCGGTTTGGTTGTCATGGATACAGTAACAATGATTAAAATTGCCAGTTGAAAAAAATAAATAAAAACGGGCCTCGCGAGCAGACGATTTCTTTGCTTGGCTCAATTTCCTTTTATAAATACTGGATTTATTTGTGAGAAGAAAAATTAAACTGCATAATCTAGAAAAACAATTTTAAAGCCTTTATAAATAGCGCAGTCTTATCTCTTATCTCTTTTCTTTTTGTAAAGGGTTGCAAGAGAGGGTGACGTATTTTTAAAATTAAAAAAATGTCCATTTCATGTAGTATCTGAGGTATTTAACGCTAAAACGTGAACCTAAAAGACAGCATGTCTGAGGAAATAAGACATTTTGAAAGTGAGAAGTTCACTGCAAACGGTCCATTTTCACTTTTTTGATACCGAATGATGCTGACATAGTTTTCTTTTTTTTTGTGTGTCATTATATTGAAATGATCTCAGGTTATTACATATATGACGCAAATTTTAAGTCAAGAGTGAAATAATTTTGCTTTTTCTAGATTCCACATCACTGGAATTAATTCGAATTACACATGTGAGGAAATTTTTCGTTTCCTACCGTGCGAAGAACGGGCACGCAGCTAGTCTATATAAATAAAACAGAGTGTAAACTGTCCGTTTGTCTGTCTGTCTGTCTGTGTCTCGCGTAGCTCCGAAACGGGTGATCGTAGACCTACCAAATTTTGTACGGAAATTCTCCAAGACGGGTCTCGACACACCTCGAAGCGATTTTTTCGAAATTCGAAATAGAAAATGTTTTATTTTATGTTTTGTCCGATTTTTAGCGATTTTTCTTGCGTAATACATAATAACGCCGTTAATTGCACTCGCAAGAAAACGATAGTTACGTCATCGTATAGAGGAGAAAATTTTCTTTTATAAACTGTTTGTTCGGACTGTGTAACATAATTTGCAGATTTTTGGGAATTTTTCAAATAAAATTAAATTTGACGCTGACTTTCGTAAAATATTTTTAAAACTGCTGCATCTTGAATTCTATCTGTCATAACTTTTTTATATTTCGGCAAAAGACGGAGCACATAATTAACCCACTTTTAAAAGAAGAACGGAGGAAAAATATAAATTAGGAGAATTTTTACAAATTTTTAAGTAAAGAAGGATTTTCATTTCAGTAACACCTGCTTATAATTTTCGGTTTGATATCTTGTGGTTTGGTTGTCATGGATACAGTAACAATGATTAAAATTGCCAGTTGAAAAAAATAAATAAAAACGGGTCCCGCGAGCAGACGATTTCTTTGCTTGGCTTAATTTCCTTTTATAAATACTGGATTTATTTGTGAGAAGAAAAATTAAACTGCATAATATAGAAAAACAATTTAAAGCCATTATAAATAGCGCAATCTTATCTCTTTTCTTTTTGTAAAGGGTTGCAAGAGAAGGTGACGTATTTTTAAAATAAAAAAATGTCCATTTCATGTAGTGTCTGAGGTATTTAACGCTAAAACGTGAACCTAAAAGACAGCATGTCTGAGGAAATAAGACATTTTGAAAGTGAGAAGCTCACTGCAAACGGTCCATTTTCACTTTTTTGATACCGAATGACGCTGACATAGTTTTTTTTTTTTGGTGTGTGTGTGTGTCATTATATTGCAATGATTTCAGGTTATTAGATATATGACGCATATTTTAAGTCAAGAGTGAAATAATTTTGCTTTTTCTAGATTCCACATCACTGGAATTAATTCGAATTACACATGTGAGGAAATTTTTCGTTTTCTACCGTGCGAAGAACGGGCACGCAGCTAGTCTATATAAATAAAACAGAGTGTAAACTGTCCGTTTGTCTGTCTGTCTGTCTGTGTCTCGCGTAACTCCAAAACGGGTGATCGTAGACCTACCAAATTTTGTACGGAAATTCTCCAAGACGGGTCTCGACACACCTCGAAGCGATTTTTTCGAAATTCGAATTAGAAAATGTTTTATTTTATGTTTTGTCCGATTTTTAGTGATTTTTCTTGCGTAATACATAATAACGCCGGTAATTGCACTCGCAAGAAAACGATAGTTACATCATCGTATAGAGGAGAAAATTTTCTTTTAAAAACTGTTTGTTCGGACTGTGTAACATAATTTGCAGATTTTTGGGAATTTTTCAAATAAAATTAAATTTGACGCTGACTTTCGAAAAATATTTTTAAAACTGCTGCATCTTGAATTCTATCTGTCATAACTTTTTTATATTTGGGCAAAAGACGGAGCACACAATTCGCCCACTTTTAAAACAAGAACGGAGGAAAAATATAAATTAGGAGAATTTTTACGAATTTTTAAGTAAAGAAGAATTTTCATTTCAGTAGTACCTGCTTATGAGTTTCGGTTTGATATCTTGCGGTTTGGTTGTCATGGATACAGTAACAATGATTAAAATTGCCAGTTGAAAAAAATAAATAAAAACGGGTCCCTCGAGCAGACGATTTCTTTCCTTGGCTCGATTTCCTTTTATAAATACTGGATTTATTTGCGAGAAGAAAAATTAAACTGAGAAAAACAATTTTAAAGCCTTTAAAAATAGCGCAGTCTTATCTCTTATCTCTTTTCTTTTTGTAAAGGGTTGCAAGAGAGGGTGACGTATTTTTAAAATTAAAAAAATGTCCATTTCATGTCGTGTCTGAGGTATTTAACGGTAAAACGTGAACCTATAAGACAGCATGTCTGAGGAAATAAGACATTTTGAAGGTGAGAAGTTCACTGCAAACGGTCCATTTTCACTTTTTTGATACCGAATGATGCTGACATAGTTTTTTTTTTTTGTGTGTCATTATATTGAAATGATCTCAGGTTATTACATATATGACGCAAATTTTAAGTCAAGAGTGAAATAATTTTGCTTTTTCTAGATTCCACATCACTGGAATTAATTCGAATTACACATGTGAGGAAATTTTTCGTTTCCTACCGTGCGAAGAACGGGCACGCAGCTAGTATATAAATAAAACAGTGTGTAAACTGTCCGTTTGTCTGTCTGTCTGTCTGTGTCTCGCGTAGCTCTGAAAAGGGTGATCGTAGACCTACCAAATTTTGTACGGAAATTCTCCAAGAAGGGTCTCGACACACCTCGAAGCGATTTTTTCGAAATTCGAATTAGAAAATGTTTTATTTTATGTTTTGTCCGATTTTTAGCGATTTTTCTTGCGTAATACATAATAACGCCGGTAATTGCACTCGCAAGAAAACGATAGTTACATCATCGTATAGAGGAGAAAATTTTCTTTTAAAAACTGTTTGTTCGGACTGTGTAACGTAATTTGCAGATTTTTGGGAATTTTTCAAATAAAATTGAATTTGACGCTGACTTTCGTAAAATATTTTTAAAACTGCTGCATCTTGAATTCTATCTGTCGTACCTTTTTTATATTTGGGCAAAAGACGGAGAACACAATTCGCCCACTTTTAAAAGAAGAACGGAGGAAAAATATAAATTAGGAGAATTTTTACGAATTTTTAAGTAAAGAAGGATTTTCATTTCAGTAGCACATGCTTATGAGTTTCGGTTTGATAGCTTGCGGTTTGGTTGTCATGGATACAGTAACAATGATTAAAATTGCCAGTTGAAAAAAATAAATAAAAACGGAACCCGCGAGCAGACGATTTCTTTGCTTGGCTCGATTTCCTTTTATAAATACTGGATTTATTTGCGAGAAGAAAAATTAAACTGCATAATCTAGAAAAACAATTTTAAAGCCTTTATTAATAGCGCAGTCTTATCTCTTATCTCTTTTCTTTCTGTAAAGGTTTGCAAGAGAGAATGACGTATTTTAAAAAAAAAAAAATGTCCATTTCATGTAGTGTCTGAGGTATTTAACGCTAAAACGTGAACCTAAAAAACAGCATGTCTGAGGAAATAAGACATTTTGAAAGTGAGAAGTTCACTGCAAACGGTCCATTTTCACTTTTTTGATACCGAATGACGTTGACATAGGTTTTTTTTTTTTTTTTTTTTGTGTGTGTGTGTGTCATTATATTGCAATGATCTCAGGTTATTACATATATGACGCAAATTTTAAGTCAAGAGTGAAATAATTTTGCTTTTTCTAGATTCCACATCACTGGAATTAATTCGAATTACACATGTGAGGAAATTTTTCGTTTCCTACCGTGCGAAGAACGGGCACGCAGCTAGTTCAAATATATGGGGTTTCTAGAAATCTCGAGAAATATTGGTCCTAGGCCTTCGATCTCTTCACTTTTGGGGACTTATTTTTGGCGCCAAATTTGGCGATATTTCGCCAAAAGTCGCCAAACTTGGCGATATTTTGGTCATTTGGCGCGATTTTCCCTATGGGGCCTGTAAAGTTGGTTTTGATGCATTAAAAACGCATAATAACCTATCATTTCTCTTCTATGACGTAATCAAAATTACCGCTCTATTTGGAATCCTCGAGAAATAGACTTTTCTGGAAGCTTCTTGTACCTTCTGCGTCAGCTATAAATTGAAGTGCTTCGGAAGCCCCAGTTCAGTGTGACTTGAACGCCCAGTGTGTGAAGAGCTCTCTCAATGTGAGTACGCTTGATAGAAGCGGTGTTTCGCGCTTCTTTTCGAAGCTCTTTTTAAAGTGCTGTGTGTAAATTCTTCACTGTTGAGTCTTGAGGGATTATTAGTGTTATCCCTCGTATATTTCCACTGAATTTTACCTGTGGAAGTGTTTTATTTTGTGTGAGAATTACAGCCTTTGTGAGAGCTTCTGATCTAAGCGGACTCTTAATAGCACATTACTGATTAAGTGTGCTTGTGAATTTTGTACAGCTGATTGTTCAATTAAGTTCTAGAAGCTATAAAGTTTGTGTTTCATCCTGACAAGTACTTTTTACTAGAACTTTCTACACCAACTGGACTTTAGAACGACAAACCCAGGAAACAAGCAGAAGATAGGCAGCACGTGCCAAAGGTAGCATGAAGATGTGTAACATAAGAGTGTGCTACGAAAAGTACAGGAAGAGTTTTCTGTACGAGTGCATATTCAGATTGCAGTCGAGGGAAGTTATTAATGCCAGTTCACTTAAAAAACCTGTTTTAAAAATTCTACTTTCAGCATAAGCTATATTTTTATCTTACTTTATTGGATACACATTGTTGAACGTTAATCTTCTTTATTGCAATCTATATTCATAAAATAGTTAATGAAATTGCTAATAAATATTACAAAGCTCAAACCATGTACATTAATTTGTTCTCAAATTCATTTTGTATACAACCCCTATTTCACAGCTCGAAAAGTGCTCTAACTTTAAACAGCTGTAACTCGGTGAATTTTGGTAGTAGAAGGACGAATTTTTTTTTATTGTGCATGAAATTGCATAAAGAAAATTTTTCTAAATATAACCGATAGGACCGGGGGACCGTATAAAAATTTAAATTTCTTAATATTTATAGAAATTGATTTATTGACTTCGATTGTTTCTGACATAATAGATTACACAATTTAAAGCATTTTTGCAATTGGAACTATGTGTCTCTGGCTAACGGTTTAGGAAATAGCCATTGGACAGCGTTAGCACTGGACACCCTGTATAGAATGTAATTCATTTTTTTATGATAGGAAATCCACAATTTGGATAAATTATGTTATTAATCACGGAAATTAACCACTTTAAATATAAAAGAATTGATTTTGGCCGGTCGAAACCACAGGTCAAGGGCGCGAATGCTAGTACATTCGTTCAAATAAAATAATTAGAACGGAGCGGATCTTCGCACAAAGACAAGACGGTCGGGGTATCCGAGAAGCCATAACCCCAGGCAAACTGAAAAACAAAGAGAATTTTCGGATACTCTTGATCCACAAAGAAACTCGCAATTTGCTTAATCACATTTAAGATTATTATATCTTGCAAAAAAATTGAACGTAATACGATAATGAATGTTTTATCCGAATTATTTATTATTCATTATACAGATTATTCTATTTAGAAAAGAGACAATTCTCTTATTAAGATTTTTTTAAACAAAATATTCTATATCATTTTAACGAGGATACGTTGAAAAGTAATGCACATATGCTTGTAGAACACGAACCAAATGACCTTTAGAAGTGTTCCAAGCGGTATGTGGAAGTAACAATCCCCTGTACAAGCATGTGCAGTTTAAATGCCTTCCGTTCATGCAGTGTATTTTGAATAGCGGAGGTATTATTGTGCTAGATCTATCTATCCTCAGTTCGATTTCTTGTGAATTAACCCATCAAATAAATTAACAAAAGTTAAAAATATGTAATCTATTATTAGTAAAGACCGTCCAGATAATGGAATAATTTTACAAGCATGTATTTTTACAGGGGAAAAATAGTGTTTAAAGGCACAGTTTAAAATGCATATTGTTTTCGAAGGCTCTAAAAATTTTACAGAAACAATTATTATTTTATGTGTGTAAACTTGTCTAGTTATATGTTTGCATATAGGAAAGGTGGGAAGTGTTACAAATTCCAAATTTATACCAATGAACATTAACATTCATTAAAAAAAAAAAAAAACTGAGTTGTACCTACAAATAACATTAAACATCGTAGTCACTATCTATTTAGCCCCCCCCCCCCCCGCCGAAAAACACCTTTATTTTGACGGTCATTTTTTCCACCCACCTATTTACTTGGAGAAATTGATTTGTCTAGTGTTAACTCAAATTTGCTCATTTTGAATCAAGAAAATTCGTAAAAGTTGTGTTTTATTTTATTATCGCACAAAACCTAGAGATTAGCTCACCCAAGGTGGAGTAAGGGCTGGAATAAACCTCTCACGAATATAACACGTGAGACCTTTTAGTTTTGTTTACATCTAATTAACATTAGTAATCCCATTAACTAATTAATTGCACTAAACATAAATTATAATATAATTAGCACTATTTATTTTCTCATTTAATTTATCTCTACTCCTAAAAAAAAATATGGGTGCGTCACTGAACAGGGGGCCCCTTGGTAACATTTGCCTTGGGCCCCGCGCTGTCTTAATCCGGCACTGGCGTTGGGCCTGTTTTAGGAAAAAATTTCAGTAATACTTCTTTTGCTTTTAACGCCTTTATTTTGCAGTTGTTTTGGAGGTCGTCCTGATGGAACTCTTGTACTGGTTCTTGTTAAACCAGGACGACGCCTTGCTATAAATGTTGGCTGCTCTGATATTTTTTTCTCCCTAGATGATTTTAAAAAATAAAGTTTATTGAAATCGCTGAGATCTTTGATTTGTTTTAAAGTTGTCAGTAATTTGTTTGCTGCATTGTGACTTATATTGTCACCAAGCAAATGGCCCAAGCTAGATAATTCTTTTTTAATTTCCTCCTTTTGCTCACTTGAAGCTATTTCTTTTGCGGTAGATGTAACACCATTAGAAATGGCATTATCTAATGGGACTATACGCTCAGCGTTACAAATAGGATCCACACCTTCATCAATGAAGTTTTTGAATAAATCAGGTTGTGGACATTTTTCTCCAAGAGTCAATACAGCTAGCTCATGCTTTTCAGATGATGACATTGGTGGGGCATTAAAAAAAATTAAGTATTTATTTATGATGACGATCACACTGAAACAAACAGTATTTAAATTTATTTCTTGCAGCTATAAGTTTAATAACAGCTTCAAGTACTCATTAAACTCAAACTCATATTAAAATATTAACATAGCTGCCAAGTATTAAGAAATATAATTAACCAATTTTTGTAAACAGTAATTTTTTGAATAATTTTCTAAAATAGTAACCGGGCCACGTTATCAGCTCAGAAAGTTTGATGCATTTAAAACTGAAAATTATCGTTCACAAAAAGTGGTTACTTATTATATTCTGTAATGCTTGGTACCTATGTGTTAAATTGATGTAACATAAAAAAAAACTCTATCATGAACACACAGCCCTTTTCTGGTGTGAAAAGGGTCAGGTGGGGGAAAATGGGGGTACATTGAAAAAAAAACCTTTTTTCACTATACAAATTTCGCTGTTTCAATATTTTTTCTATGCAGATATCAGCAGCAGAAAAACGTCTTGTTTGTGCTCTTAACATGCTGCCTGTTAACAAGAAATATTGAAAAACTTTCTTTTACATTCCTTTATAATTAGATAAATCATTTATATGCTGAAACATATTAAAAGAAGAACTTCGAAACAACTGGAATATTAAAAAAGTATGAATAAAATCATAATTTCGATTTTTAAAATTTGTATTCTTAGGAGGGGTAAAATTAGGGTATAGTTAGACATTGCTAAGTTCTATATGATACTGACATTTCTATTTCTCCTTTACTAAATATTTTTGCAACAACAGTTATAATTAAATAAATTTGCAATTTAATTAACTGTTTACTGTACAAATTAATATTGTGGAACCAGAAGCGTAGCTAAGAATTTTTTAAGGGGGGTAAATGAGTACTCACAAATATAGCATGCAATAACACTTTAAGTCGATATAACATATCTATCTGTTTTCATTTTTATGGGGGGTGGGGGGGTGGAACCCTTTTATTTTGCCTACAAGTGTTCGCAAACAAAGATAAATTTTCAAAAAAGAAACAAAAAAGAAATTCTTAAATCGAATTTGAAAGCTTTGCAGTTGGAAAATCATACATAAGACAAAATATTAAATTTGCATGTCAAAAGAATGGCGGTATCGTCGACATATATAGCAAGTGTGCTGTATTCACTTCAGGGAATGTCATTGATATATATGTTAAATAGGATAGGGCCAAGGAGTGACCCTGTTGGACGCCTGCATTAATTGAAGTGTAACTTGCGAGTTGTTTATACGGACGGTGAACGATATCGTTCACTAAGGTAAGAATGAAGCAAGTGGATGAATGTATCAGGCACTTGAAGTCGAATTACTTTGTAAAGTGATAGCTGCCAATTACTACGGAATATAACGAACCACTTTTTTTAGAACAATAATTTTCGGCTTAAAATATGCCTTATTTTTCTTACAACGCACGAGGGTTGGTTACTATTTTGAAAAAATATTAAAAAATATACTGTTTACAAAAAGTGGTTAATTGTATTCTGTAGTAGCTGGCATCTATAGTAAAGTAGACCAGTGGTCCGGACTTTATCAAATGCCTTTAGCAACATCCAAGACGAGTTCTCCAGTAGAATCTTTGCTGTTTAGACTGTCTGTCAGAAATTCAAGGTCTCTGAGCAGTTGGTAAGTAGTCCAACTGTTCAGGAATTATAATACCGTGCAAACTGCAAATGATCATTTAGTTGATTTAAAATGAACCTTTCGTCGATCTTACTCAAGCAGCTTCGAAGACTAATAGGCCTATAGTTTACGAAAGTGCAAGATTACACGATTTTGGGATTGCGCAAATAACAGCCGTTTTCCAACACTTCGGAAAATAGTTATATCTTAGAATAGCATTTATGATCCCTGTCATATAAATTATAATTTTAGCGGGGACATTCTTCAGCATTGAATTAGATATGTTATCTAGGCCAGGAGAATGTTTTGTTTTTGAGTTTTGAGATGACTGTAACAACTTGTCAGGGATTAACAGTAGGAAGGATAGTAGATGGAAGTATAGCCAAAAAGCTATAGACAACACTTTCGACAATGGCGTCGTGGGTTGCGTCGAACTGATCAGTATTGGGTAGGAATTGTTATTCACAGCAATGAGATAAGGCATCAGCCTTTTCTTCATCCATAAAAACCAGACCAGAAGGTCCATGAATTGGAGGGTTTCCTGGTAATATTTTTAATTTCCAGATATTACAGAGGGTGTTTACACATTTTTAGAACGATTTTGGGGCCGTTAAATTAATGTTTAAAATGTAAAGACTATTTTTTTAAATGTTCGATCTGATAGCCTTTTTTCTGGACTATAAGTCTGCATCGTGATTTCCATGATAGAAGAGCTTTTTGTAAAATTTCCAGGGGTATTGCTTTCCATTCTTCTTCCACTACATTCCAGAGTCCATCTATCGTGGTGGGTTTGCATTTAGAAAGAGCTCTTAACAGCTTTAACAGACCAAAGGCACAATAGCCCATAGGTTAAATATCAGGGGATTTTGCAGGAATATGTTGAAAAGGTATATATGCAATACCTGTATCAGTCTTCATTTCTTCAAGGAATGCAATGGTAGTTTTCGAAGTATGACGTTTCGAAGTTTGCGTTGAGCCACATGTCTCTGCAAAAGCTGGTGAACATTATGTTTAGCTTTTTTAAGTTGTAAATCTTGGTTTAATATTTTATTTATTGTTGCTACAGACAGTATCTAAAGACTTTGCAATTTATCTCTGTGTTGGCGGATTTCCTCTTGTTACCAGCGATTTCACTTTAGAAACATTTGAAACAGTACGTACCTTTTTCGGATATTCGTTTGGAGTCTTCTTTCCATGTAGAAATAATGATTGACGGTTTTTACCTTGCCGATTAATAATGTTGCTTATTTTGCACTTAGAAATTTTAACACCATGCATTTCACAACATTTTTGAATTATGGAATAAGAATATTTCTCTTCGGAAAGCAGAAAAACATATCCTTCAATCCACAGCTTATTTACATATGACATTTTTAAAGAAGAATAAATTTAAAGGTAGCAGACGATATTTATAATTTCAAATAATAAGCAGCTGCGAAAAATTATTATTCTGAAACATTTACTTTTTTTTAAATTCTTTATCGAAATCGTTCTAAAAGTGTGTAAACACCCTCTGTATTTTCATCACCAGAAAGACTCTCTAGGAAGGAAGCACAGATATCTTGCCTAAAACGTTTAAAAATAAATAAATAAAAATTAATTGATTGTTTGCTTAAGTATAAATTAATCTCTTTATCACTACTGAGACGACTGGATAGATATGTTTTCCTAGATTTATTTCTAGCAGATATAAAAATTGTAATGTCCTTAGGAAGAGAAGAGGAGTCAGAATAAGGAACCTCGTAGGAGGAAGATTTTTAGCGCCAATTCGAGCAGAGTTTAAGTATTGCAGTGTCAATATCATTGCGACAGTGGATGTTCGGGAGAAGTAAATTTGAATTAAGTTTTCCGAAAGGATAGCCAGTTAGTTTTTATGAAAGAATGTTTAATTAGAGGTAAAAAAGTAAGGAGTTGGGCTTTTGCGACGTGCGTATATGCAGTATTTTGGCTTACTCTTCTAAACTGAGCTTTAGTGCACTGACTCATCTCAGGAGCCAGTTGATTTTTTATTTTGGCCAGACGATGTTTTGGACACTCACGATAATTTGCTTACAGATTTCCTCTGAAGTTAGCATATGTAGCATTTTTAGATTCAGGAGGCAATGAACAGTTTTCGGTATTGTGTGCGGTCCGCCACAGCGTGCAAATTTTGGCATTAATTTACATGTTAAAGTGAAATGCTCACAGGCCTGACAGTTGTAGCACTGTTTAAATATTGGGGTTTAAATTTCTCGACCGTAATTTTCAGTCCATTAATGTTTGCGATTTGTAAAAGATCCTCAGAAGAGGCATAGACAATTTAGTACGTCGGTTTTTAAGGTAAGAGATGGTAAGGGGTACAAAACCCCGTTAAGTGATTCATAATATAACTGAAAATATCAGCATAGTGCAGGGAAGTATTTTCCCTTCGCTTTTCAAATTGCTGTCGGACATTCAGGATGTCCATGTCCGGTAAAAATTTCACAGACACCATATTACTTTTAGCAACACAAGCGAAATCTTGTAAACACAATTTCAATGTTCAAGCAGATTTAATTTGTAACCACCGTAAGCTTAGAGTTAAGACAGCAGAAGATACACATTTACTATTCGTCTCAAAACAGCACCCCAACCAGACACCAAGCGTACACGACCTGGTTGCAAGGACAATCAAGAAATGCCAGAATAGACGATCTTCCAGCAGCACCAACTGATGATCTCCTCAAAACCATTAAAGGTCCAAGCGAACAAACTATCGTAATTTAAACTTCTGGGTCTCATGTTTTACTGTTATTTTACACATCGTAAAGTTTGACATTAAAAAAGCATGTCAGCCTGCCTTCAAACATAATTCTATGCAAAAAATTCGGCGGCCCTAGATTGCACGGTTGTTAGGGTATCATTCTCTTCAATCGTTGAACTGTGTTCAACTTCTTCCATAGTCAGAGAAAAGTGAAACATAAATCACTGTGGTAGTCGAGAGGACTAAGGAGAGATTAAAATTAACAGTCTGATCGCGGAAAACTTTGAAGGAGATCAATGTATAACGAACAAGACACCCCCCCTCTTCGACGGAAGCCATGGGATCTTATAAAATGAAGATCTTACCAATAATAGATGTCTCCCACGGCAGGGCCATAGCCAGAGGGGGAGAGTATACATGCCGTCCGAAATTTGAGGATTAGTAAGCATTAGCATGAATTCCGTTAACTTACCAAGATCGTATATTCCCCCGAAAAAAATTTCTTTGCTACGCCCATGTCATTTTGGATTATTGTTTACTGTTATATGATCTCAAAGGTCCGCCATATTCTCCTGTAATTAATTTAATCAAGATTGGTATTATTGAATGCCTTTGGTATGTAGGGTTAAGTGGGGTAATATGGAGGGGGAATTAAAACAAACGATTTTTTTTTTAAATCTATAAATAATAAACTTTCGTAAAAGTCATTGCGGAAAGCTTATAGTGTGTTTTTATCATAGGTATCGCTACCAAGGTATCTAACGGGCTATCGCTAACAAAAACAAAAATACAAACAAATTTAAAAGAGACTTTGAATTATAAAAGCGCTCATCAGGTGTAGGTGGAATAACACTTAAATCCGCTCCGGTGTCAACTAGTAGGTCTATGCCCAAATTTCTTTCGCGTACTATTAAGCGACAATTTTTTAAAGCCTCAACATTCGTCGCTGAAAATGCCTGGCTATTTAGTTTTCCGACGAAAAAGAGCAAGGTTTCGTGCATTTAGTTGCCTTTTTACCAAACTTAAAATGATACCAGCAAGACCTCCCCTCACTGTCAGAACGACGGGTAGAAGTATTACGTTTTCGAGAAACTGATCTATTTCGAGAATACAGAGTAAAAAGTTTATCAACTCTCTTATTTAATTCGTTAATCTGTATTTGCAAATCGTTTAGCGCTTTATTTGTAACTTCTAACTTCTCCGGTTTTGAACTTAACTCTGTGCTATTCAAAGATGGCAAATTCGTTACGTCAGCAATTTTATCAGCCATTACAGCTAATCTACTTAATTCATCCTCTGAGGTAGCCAAAATAGCTTGTATTTGTGTAGGTAAACGCTGCAACCATAAGGATTTAAGCAATCCCTGACCAACATTTGTTCCCGCTAACTCCTGCATTTCGCGGAGGAGGAGGGACGGACGCTTGTCTCCTAAATTTACATCTTGCAAAAGTTTTCTTAACCTACGTTCCTCAGAATCAGAAAAAATAGCTATCAGGCGTTTTTTAAGTACACTATATGCATTATCATCAGGAGGAGAATCAATTATGTCACTAACCTGAGATAGAACCTCTGTTTCGATGTTTCCGATCACAATACGATATTTCGTTATACTTGATGTTACACCAGAAGTTATGAACTGGCTTTCAATTTGACGAAACCACACAGATGGATTTTCTCTCCAAAAGGGCGGCACCTTGACAGAGACCCTATTCAGAGTAGCACTCGCATTTTTGTCAGCCTCTTCAGATCCTGTATCCGTCATCTTGAGTAAAAGCTTTAATTGACTTTCTTTGAAACTTTTTTCCGGGTCACCAGTGTTACATGATTGGTGTGATAAAACAAGAACGTTTTACAGTAGAACAGACAATAACATTTATTAACTAAAATCAACAGAAGGTGTATCAATAGAAAGATTAAAATATAAAACATTCAGCGCTTTTGTAGTGAGGAGGGATGCCCCAAAACGGCATTCACGGGCGAGTCATCGAAAACTGACTTGCATTCCGATTAGCAAAGCTGCTCTTTTTTCTCCATCGGGTCTGCGCCTGCGCCAGCTGGTACGGAGGATCTTCGGCTCGTAAAGTCGACTTCGAGCGCGCTTTTTTCGACCAGCGCTTGCGTTGGAGCGGGCTCTGAAATGCAACGCCACACATTATTTGCAAATGAAAGCATTTGCAATGATGCAATGAATATATATAGCTTTGTTGTACAACGAAGGGCGAATTAAGAGGAAGTGTGCCTTTCCAAACACCTACCCCACTCTGCAGCTGTACATTACCCGTGGCTGACGAGAAAGACAAACTACCGTGCTGACATTTTGAACACCCCCATTTTTCCACAAAATTTCATGTGACCCCGGGCGTGCAGCCATTTTACTCCGAAATATTCACAATAAGATGACCGCACACCCTAGGTCACACGACCCTCCGAGGGCAAAGGTTCTGACCAAAATGTGAGCCGCGCAGCCTGCCTTTCACTTCAGCCACGTACATTACCCAGGGTAAGGGAATTTAAGATATTTCATTCAAACGCAATGTATGTAAAAATTATCAGTTAATGGTAGTCCTTTAAATAAAATAAGTGCCTTTTAGCTGAAAACAACGGGCAACATGGTTCGAATCCTTTGCGAGCAGTATGAACTAGTTCTCGAGAACAGCAGCTGGCTTAGCTGATTAAAAGTTTATGAGGGGATATGATCGAGGGCAAGTTAACAGAATTTAAGCAGATATTAACAAACCCAAAAATTTCGAATGGGATATTCACTCTCAATGACTACACCGTTATCGTGAGAGACAGCTGTTGTTGGTAAGATCTTCATTGTCCAAAATCTCGTATATTTTGTCTGTTTGAGGGCTCTTGGTCGCTTACGTTACACCTTCAAATTTTACCGCCATCAAGCGTTATAACTTAATCTCTCATTAGTTCTCTCGACTGCGATAGTGTTTAATGTTTCACTTTTCTCTGACAATACGAGAAATCGAACACAGTCCAAAGAATGTAGCGAATGATACCTTAAACTCCATGCAATGTAGGGCGCATAGCTGCCAACCTTCCCGATTTCTTCGGGAGATTTCCCACCACAAATTTTAAACAGTTTTATTTTACATTAAATTTTTGGCACTATTTTAAGCATGAATTGCTAGGTAGAAATTAGTGGTGGCAAATCTCCTGAAGAAATCGGGAAGGTTGGCAGCTATGATAGGGCGGCCTGCTTTTTTCGGGAGATTTCCCACCGCTCATTTTTATTTACAAATTTATGCGTAAAATAAGTCCAAATATTTAATGCAAAATAAAAATGTCTGAAAATTGTGGTGGGAAATCTTCCGATAAAAGCCGGAGACTTGGCAGCTCTGCATATGTTTTCAAGGCAGACATACATGCATTTTTAAAAGTCAAACGTTATAACAAACCGATAAGTGTAAAAAATCATTAAAACAGTGACAACCAGAAATTTAAATAAGACTTTTTTATCTGAAATTACGATTATCTCGCCGCTGGATGACAGTATGATAAGTATCAAACGTCTCAAGACAACCTCTCCCGGAGGTATACTAATATCGAAGTTGCTTTTCTCGCAATCTAAATAATACTGCACGCATAGCTGCCAACTTTTACGGAATATAATTGACCACTATTTCTGGACAATATGTTTCGGCTTAGAAAACTACACAATTTTGCACTTTAACGTGTGAAGCTCTTCTTACTTTGAAAAAAATTTTTAGCAAAATTTCCTGTTTATAAAAAGTGGTTAATTATATTCCGTAAAAGTTGGCAGTTATGCTGCACGCAAAGGATTCGAATTATGTTGCCCGTTGTTTTGAGCTGAAAGGCACTTATTTTATTTGAAGGATTACCATTAACTGATAATTTTTACATACACTTCGTTCGAATGAAATATCTTAAATTCCCTTACCCTGGGTAATGTACGTGGCTGACGCGGAAGGCAGGCTGCGATTCTGACATTTTGGTCACAACCTATTGCACTCGAAGGGTCATGGGACCTAGTGGTCATCTTTTTGTGGATATCTCGTAGTAAAATGGCCTCACCCCCGTGGTCAAATAAGTTTTCGAGAGCAATAGGTTGTGACCAAAATGCCAGCAGCACAGCCTGCCTTTCTCGTCAGTTAGGTATATTACCCATGGTAAGTGAATTTAAGAAATTTCTTTTGAACGTAGTGTAGGTAAAAATTATCAGTTAATGGTAATCCTTTAAATAAAATCAATACCGTACAGCTAAAAACAACTGGCAACACGGTTCGAATCCCTTGCGAGCAGTCTGAACTAGTTCTCGAGAGGAGCAGCTTCGACACTACCATTGCTTTTCCCGAGGAAAGCTGGCGTGAGCATGTATCAGCAACGGGACAAACCCCTACAATGGCTTATTCGTCTGTTTCATGGAAATGAACTACTTATGCGACATCTCTATAAATCTTTTGATGGAAAAACTACATGGCCGGAGAGCTACTCTGGTGATATAGGAAAAGCTTTGAATAATTTTGAAAAACAAAAGGCTATTGACTGGGGTAGCCCCAGGGTACGTGGTTCCCACCTGCAAGGTAAAAAAGGCCAGTTACACGGAATAATGGATACTTTGCCGCTCCGAAGAATATTTTCATCTATCCGCCCGGGTTGTGTAGTGGTTAGAGAGTCATTCTACCACATTACGGGTCCGATTCCTGGTCTGTCCCTTCATAGGTGGCAGTGCTGTACGTGGTACCTAGTGGGAAACCTAGGTGCCTCCATAGTAAAGAGACCAGTAATTCCGTCCTTCGTTGCGGCCAATTCATACCTGGTAAGAGCCAACACCTCCTAGATATAGAATGCCTGACAACTGAAAATTTGACGTCATCATTAGGCCTTCAAGTAATGACGTCATCACAGTTTTACTTTGACAAAGTAAAACTATTTAAAATTTCTGGTGAATGCTACAAATATTAGAAAATATCTTAATTAAAAAATAAAAATTAAGATACCTTTCTCATACAAAATTATTCATTCCGATCTATTTCCTGATCATATTATCTAATTAGTCATGGTTAAAAACTGCTATTTGTCATAAAATTACATTTTTTTATCTCAAATTATTAAAATATTGTTATTTATGAGTAAATTCACCACATACTTTCTACAGTTTTATTTTGTGAAAATAAAACATTTAAATGTAGGCCGAATAATGACGTCGTAGTCATTATTCGGCCGAATAATGAGCTTGGTGACGTAGGAGTTGTTAGGCTTTCTTTATCTAGGAGGTGTTGTAAGAGCCCGCCATTTAAAAAAAAAAAGAAATAGAATATTCTTCTGGGAATGCTGACTCATAGAATGATGATGATGGAAATTATAAACGAAGAATTCAAACAGTTAATTGGAGTCATCTACCAACTCTGATGAATGGTCTCCAGCAGTGTTCCCGAATTTCCATGTCCATACACAGACTGTTAAAAGAACAGTAAAGCTTGTCATGGAAGCAGCCTATGCGAGCAATGTATTTATCCGCGCAAGGGTAGGATCCCCCTCTATGTTACCTAATTTAAAACAAAAAAGGATTTTAAAATTAAATAGATACGACTAGAGTAAGTAAGTATACCTGTAAATAAGTGAAGGGTCCACGGGAAGAACGATTAGAGTCCACTTTTCGTCAATGTTCAGGTTTCTACTGCATTCTGTTGTTCATTAGTGGCATTATTAATATCCGAACCCATAAGGGGAAAGAACGATGAGAATACACTGAAAAAATAGCCCAAAGATACAGTTTACATGGGGAAGACTGATTAAAGTCCCGTTTTGGAAAATCAGTTGTATTGGACTCTCATCGTTCTTCCCGTGGTGTTTTCTCTCATAGTGACTTTATTTCCTTTATTATTATTATTATAAGATGATCACAGATTCTTGGTCACATGACTTTTCAAATGCAAAGGGGGTGTGACTAAAATGTCAGTGCCGTATCCTGCATAACTTGCCAGATACGCTGCACGATATTACAGTATTTTTAGATTTCAATAATTGTACTACCTACCAAAAAAATTTAAAGGGGCATCTATAAATTAATTCAGATATTGAGACAAATTTTTCACAGTCATATTACTAGTGAATTTGGGAGAATTACGGCTCTAGAATTCTTCAAACACAATAAAATTTATTTATTCGTTCCATCTCTTCAGTATTAGTCTAACGATATTCTTGTTATTAAAGATTTACCTCTTCAACTTTACTAGAATTGAAGTTTGTTGTTATATAAAACTGAACAGTATGTTCATTATATTTTTCGCCCAACAAGTTTATCAGACAAGGGCGTTTAGCGGAATCAAAGACAAGCCGCAGGAAAAGGCAATTAGGGACGAACACGCGCCTTAATTGCTTTCTGATATTCTTTCTCTAGCATTTTGCTGAAACTAATAAATATTGGGAGATGAATTCATTACTTTAATGTATTCACTTTAAAATAACTCTCCTTTCAGGAACTGCCTTTTCTTTTTCGTTAATATGGTGGTTTAATTACTCGGGAATGTGAGGCAAATGAGCTTTTTAAGCTCATGCGCTACTTTTAAGGCACAAAAAGAACATGAATTCATATTCACTTGACTGAAAAGCAATTTTCAGGTAATTATCGTTTTAAATAGAAATAACCTGCATTAATTAGCTGTGAATATGCTTTCTTATCACTTAGTCCCGCTCGACATTTTCTCAGAACATCTTTTAAAAAGCCAAATAAAAATATCTGCCTGTCACACGATAGAGTAGTAAACGTTATACAACTGTTGTCATTTCTGCTAATTTAATACTTGCTGCACATGGATTTTATGTGATTTGCTCTTTTTATTCCTCTCTCTTACTCTCTCTCTCTCTCTCTCTCTCTCTCTCTCTCTCTACTTTCTCCTTTCCAGCCTCTATATCCTTCTATTTCTGTTAAAGTGAAAGCCGAAAATCCCTTTATGTCGAAGATTTTTTTTTCTGTTTATGAAAGCGAACTCTCCTGAATGTTGATGTTCGTGACATTTTTTATTAGGCACGTTTTTGCTGCATGACGATTATCATTAAGTGAATTTCTTTTGGCCAAAGGCATAGCTGCCAACTACTACGGAATATAATTAACCACTTTTTCTAAAAATAATTTTTCGGCTTAAAATATAGCAAAATTTTTGTACTAAGCGCGTGGGCTGGTTATTTCTTTGAAAAACTACTAAAAAATGTACTGTTAACAAAAAGTGGTTAATTATATTCCGTAGTAGTTGGCAGCTATGCCAAAGGTGATTCAACTAAATAGTCAGATTTTCCTGAAATTTTTCAACAATGTTATTGATGAAGATACTATGTGGCAGTAGGAACATTTAAAAAAAGTTTCGAAATTTTGAAACAACTTCTCCATTTTAAAAATTTTCATGGCAAACATGCATTTATGAAATTGTTTTTTAATGGTACAAAATGTAAAATGTTTAAATAGTTTAAAGGGAAAAAAAAAGCGAAAACGACTTAAAAGGCTAACTATTTCACATACCAGCAGCAATACGAGAAAGAGATACAAAACCTTTTTGGAGCTAAATTTAGTGCAGTCCTCACAAATTAAATTAAACAATTATCGAAATATTACTGAAATTAACTGAATAAACATCAGTAAATTATTACTAAAATAAATCAAATAAACTCTATAGAAAAATGGGCTTATATATATTATTTTATTTTATTTTATTTTCCTTTATGTCGCCCATTTATACTATGCCATAACTGTATGCGTCGTTACACCATAGCTGTAGAGTACTAAAAATCTTAATAAGTTTTTGAAATTTTCATTCACTTGGAATTGTGCATTTTTCTGCTCAGGTTTTCCCCATCTATTTCTAATGTAGTGCATCCAGAAAAAGATGTTGGAAATATCAATTTTAATTTTGTTTAATCACACTCATGAATAATGATATACTTTCCAACTGAATGAAATAAGGAAAGAAAATGCGGAGGACGCATGGATTATAATACGCTTTTAATATATAGCACTTTAATGCGTATTTAAAATTTGAAAGTGTTTCAGATTTTCTTACTTTTTTTTCCCTTTCCGTTTTTTGATAAACGCCAATATACCGAGAAGCTCTTCAGAATTAATATAGGACGAACATAATTTGTTCCTTTTTGTAGATTTTTGTCATTTAACCATATTATTTTTGTATCCAGAGGTCGCCCGACACAGTAAGCATCGCATCTGGGCGCTGGCTTCGAAGGGGCTTCATTTAGAACTCAAAAACTAAGTAGAGCATAAAAGAGGGCGTCTTTTTTATATTATCAGGGGGCGACCCTTAGCATAGGGCCGCTCCTGTTTGTAACCATCTTAATTTTAAATTCCATTCAGAATCTGAGAGATTTCAGTGCCAAAGAAACGGGTGAGGAACAGGATTCTCTCCGAACAAGATTTATTAAGATGGCGAACCAACTGGTCGCCGGAGGCGGCTAGTAGAAAATATGAACCTTTCAGTTATTCATGGCTCTCATTCATACGCGATTTTAAATCGCCCCCTTAAAGCGCGTGTAAGTGAGAGATACCTGCATTATTATAATTTTTTTTATTTTAGAATTTTTTTCTGAAAGAGTTCCACATGAGAAGATATCCACGTATAAATGCACATGATGTTATTAAAAAGTTTATTTTAATTGGACTTGGTAATGTGACATGATTTTTCGTTTGTTGTTTATTAATATCTGTACTTTGAATTTCATGAACCATTCGAATAAAAAATCTTCTATTACATTTTGTTTCTCGAAACTCTTTGACAACATGAGTAGAAACAGAAAAATATTACTGTATTTTGTTTAAAAATTTAAGATAATATAAATCACCTATTCTTGAATTTAAAATAATTTCCAGTTTTCTTTTATATATTAGTATGCTACCCATATTATGAACAAACATATATTGTAAGTTAAGCTTTTTCTTATAGAAATATGCAAAGTTAAATAGGACCGCTTAAACTTCGAACACATGTAGACAATACATTGAAGCAAGAGACTTGGAAATTTTAGAGTACTTCAAATTCCGGATACCTGATATTTCCCAATTTTGTTAAAATTTAGTAGCATTTAATAAATCATAAACCTACAGTGTCTCCCAGCATGAAAAAGTATTAATAATGAAAACTTTTATAGTAGAGTTACCAACGACTCCGGACACAATCAACCACTTTTTGCATACAAGAAAAGTGCTGTGTGTAAATTCTTCATTACTGTGTCTTAAGGGATTGTGTACTATATCCCTTGAATATTTCCACGGAATTTTTGCCTGTGAAAGTGTCTTATTTTGTGTGAGAAATACAGCATTTGTGAGAGCTTCTGATCCAAGCGGATTGTTAAAAGCACGTTACTGCTAGATTTTGCTTGTGAATTGTGTACAGCTGATTGTTCTACGAAGTTCTAGAAGCAATAAAGTTTGTGTTCCATCCTGACAAGTGACTTTTTACTTGAACTTTTTACACCAACAGGACTTTAGAAGGACGAACCCCAGGAGTAGCAGAGTAATTCCGCAACATTTGGTGTCAGAATCGGGATTCTAAAGAAAAACTAATTTTCCAGTTTATGGTTTTGACTAGACAAAAAATGGAAGAACAACTTCAAAAGCTCATGAATATGATGCAGGAAATGAAATCCGGACAAGACGAGATGAAATCCGGACAAGATGAGATAAAAAAGGAGATGAAATCCGGACAAGATGAGATAAAAAAGGAAATGAAAGCCGGACAAGACGAGATGAAAGCCGCAAAAGAACAGATGAAGGCGGATTTAGAGAAGAAAATTGAAGCCGGACAGACTGATTTAGAAAAGAAAATTGAAGCCGGATTTGTCGAACTAGAGAAGAAAGTGGAAGATGGACAAAGAAAAATAGAAACCGGATTAGATGAGTTAAAAACCGCTCACGAAGAGATGAAAACCGGGTTAGAGGAAGTGGAGAAAAGAGTATCACTCCTGGAAGAAAGTCGAGCGAAATGCGAGGAAAGAATTGAGGAAAAGATCGATCACAGCTAGAAGAAAAACTGGACAGTATGGTAAAGCTGGGAAAGGTACCAGAAAACATCAGGTTGTCGTCACGCCACCCAGCAGTGAAACTAACGCCTTATGACGGAAAGACTCCCTGGGAAGCTTACAAGACCCAATTTTCGATCGTCGCCAGAGCCAATGGTTGGAGCGAGTCCGAGAAAGCTAATCAACTGGCTGCTTCCCTTAGCGGAGATGCAATTAATGTATTGCAAACTATCGGAGCGACGAAGATAGGAGATTTTGACGCCCTTGCCAGTGCCTTGGAGATGAAATTCGGAGAGAAGTGCCAGAAAGAATATAGTAGAATCCAACTTAAGTCAAGTATGCAGAGATCTGGCGAGACCCTTCAAGAGCTGGCTTCGGACATAGATAGGCTGTGTCATCTAGCCTAAATAGACCACCTTGATAATGTCCGAGAAGAAATGGCGGTGCGTCCTTTTATTGAAGCCATCCGTGATCCAGAAACCCAAAAGTCACTTATGTTGGAAGATTATCAGGATTTTAAATCTGCTCTCGTCTTCGCAATGAAGCTAGAAGCAGCTCAACGGGCCGTCAGGAAAGATCGGCATGCTGTTAGAGCTGTCACGGTCCAAGAGGGAGCTGACAAAGACACAGAGAGCGTCGAGAACAGGTTGAAGAGAATTGAAGATCTCATAGAACGAAAATTAAGATCCGATAGAACGAGAGATGGCCCAAAGAAAGTGAAATGCTGGAAGTGTGGCGTCGAAGGCCATGTACAAAAGCATTGTGGTCGAAAGTCTCATGACCAGCAAGAGAACTCTAAGATCATGAAAGAGGGAAACTAGGAGTTGGCCATCTCACGGGGCGGAAGTTGCCAGATAGTCAAAAGCCCCACCTAAAAGTCTTGCAGATTTCATCAGTGAATAGCGGCAGTAATGGACTCTTCGTACTGGGATATGTTAATGGTTCCCCATGCCACATGGTGATTGATACTGGAGCGAACGTAACCATCATAAGGACGGATCTGGCCAAGAAATTAAATTTGAAGATTATCTGGACTCCGCCCTCGCTGACCCTCCAGACTGTGACAGGTGACAAGATCGAAGTGGGCGGAAAAGCGCAAGTAGAAATCACGTTTGGGAATGCCAGATAAGACCATGTGGTATATGTCGCCAATATTACAGACTCTTTTATTCTCGGACTCGACTTTTAAAAATCGCACAAATTTAACTTGGAATTCAAGTATGAGCTTCGTTCAGACTCAGAAGAAATAGCTGCGTTCGATATTAGAAATGAAACTATTTTACCTGTTCAGCAAATAATAGCCCAGACTGATATCACTCTACCTCCCAGAACTGATTCAATAATTTCTGGAACAGTAAAAGAAAGCAATAAATTCCGTTTTGGATTAATCGAACACCCAAACAATAGTGATTCCGTCAGAGGAGTACTTGTGGGAGCAACACTTGTGGACTTGTCGAGAACAGAAATTCCAGTTAGAGTAGTAAATGTGACGGACAAGTCGAAGGTGATAAAGTAAAATGAAGTGTGGGCGACATGCATTCCTGTTATCTGCATTAATAAGAACATCAGCCAAACGACAGCTAAATCTTCCGAGTACCTGACGAAGGAATTAATACAAGACGTGGAGTTAACGGCAGAACAGAGAAGCGCTGCGGAGAAAGTAATAGCTGAATTTGAAGACCTCTTCTCCCGAACTTCGGGTGACTTTGGCCGTACGAGCTTAACTCAACATAGGATAGATACAGGCAGCCATTCTCCCATCAAGCAACATCCTAGGCGGCTGCCGTTTGCTAAGCAAGAAGAGGTGAGCAGACTTTTAGAGGAGATGCAGCGTGATGACGTCATCGAGCCGTCGACTAGTCCCTGGGCCTCGCCAATTGTTTTGGTCCGAAAGAAGGATGGTTCCACCCGGTTCTGTGTTGACTACAGACGCCTCAATGACATTACCAAGAAAGACAGCTACCCTCTTCCCAGGATAGACGACAATTAGGACACTTTATCGGGAAACGAATGGTTTTCCACTCTGGATCTGAAAAGTGGTTACTGGCAAGTGGAAATTCATCCCGACGACCGTGAAAAGACTGCGTTCACCACGGGAAAAGGATTATGGCAGTTCAAAGTTATGCCTTTTGGACTCTGCAACGCACCTGCTACAATTGGTCGCACCTGCTACCTATTCGAGCGACTAATGGAGACAGTGTTGAGAGGACTTTCCTACGAAGCATGTCTCGTTTATTTGGACGATATCATCATCGTCGGAAGGACTGTCGAAGAGCATCTCGAGAACATTCGAAAGGTACTGCAGAAATTAAAAGAGGCATACTTGAAACTAAGTCCATCGAAGTGCAATTTGTTTCGTCGGGAAGTACGTTACCTCGGGCACATAATATCCGCCCACGGAGTCCGAACCGATCCCGAAAAGACGTCCGCAGTCCAGAACTGGAACCGTCCTGAGAATATCCATGACTTAATAAGTTTTCTCGGTCTGTGTACTTACTATCGAAAATTCGTGAAG
This sequence comes from Cheiracanthium punctorium, assembly GCA_038373885.1. Lineage (NCBI taxonomy): Eukaryota > Metazoa > Arthropoda > Arachnida > Araneae > Cheiracanthiidae > Cheiracanthium > Cheiracanthium punctorium. The sequence continues at coordinate 191,908 of JAWZYV010012000.1, forward strand.
GGCTTTTCTCAAATTGCAAGACCTCTTGACAAATTGACCGAGACTGGACAGAAATTTCTATGGAGTGAGGAATGTGAGGACGCATTCAACGAACTGAAGACGGCTTTAACATCTTCGACGATCCTGTCGTATCCTCACCCTGACAAGCCATTTATCCTGGACACAGACGCAAGTAAGGAGAGTGTTGGAGCAGTTTTGTCCCAGGAGATAGATGGCCAAGAACACGTCATTGCTTACTGGAGCAAATGCCTTTCAAAGGCAGAACGTAACTATTGTGTTACGAGAAAGGAACTTCTTGCTATCATTAAAGCCGTGGAGCACTTCCATCATTACCTGTACGGCCGAAAGTTCCTGCTCCGAACGGACCATGCCTCTTTAACCTGGCTTCTAAATTTCAAGAATCCAGAGGGCCAGATAGCCAGGTGGATACAGAGATTACAAGAATATGACATCGAGATACGTCATCGGAAAGGAGCATCTCATGGAAATGCAGATGCTTTGTCGAGAAGGCCCTGCATAGACAGTTGTCGCTATTGCTCCAGGGCAGAGAAAAATTACCATCTGAAACATCCCGTTGTCCGCCAAGTGACATCATCGGTACCCTCTCAAGATCCCTGGAGTGACGAAAATGTTCGGGCGGACCAATTAGCAGATAGCGACATCAAACCTATTATTGAATTTATGGAAAAATCCAGCGCTAAGCCCAGTTGGCAAGAAATATCATATTACAGTCCGGCAACAAAACAGTTCTGGGCTTTATGGGATTCGCTTCGCCTGAGGAATGGAGTCCTGTATCGTAAATGGGAGTCGGAAGACGGCAAGATGCTCCGATGGCAGTTAGTACTCCCTCGTTCGAGGATTCCGAAGGTTCTAGAAGAACTTCATAATGGCTACACTGGAGGCCATTTTGGCGTAATGAAGACCCTGCAGAAAGTTCGCGAGCGCTTCTACTGGGTTAGGGCTCGAGGCGACGTCGAAAAGTGGTGTCAAGCTTGTGACGCCTGTGCCGCCCGTAAAGGCTCGAATAAAACAAAGCCGTGGAAGACTACATCGTTATAATGTAGGAGCGCCTTTTGAGAGGATTGCCCTCGACATCCTGGGACCTCTTCCGCGAACTTCAGATGGCAACAAATACATCCTAGTTGTCATTGACTACTTCTCTAAATATCCCGAAGCGTTTCCTATTCTCGATCAAGAAGCTACGACCGTAGCAGAGGTACTGGTGCAAGAATGGATTTCCAGATATGGAACCCCTCTGCCAGGGTTCCCATTAGAAAAAATAATTGGGGGAGATTTCTCACCCATCCAAAAATTTTGAGTGAGATTTCTGAAAGTTAAGTGAGAACATAAATATTGTTTAACATCATTTTATTTATTTATAGTACAATTTCAATAACACCGATTTTTCCTTCATTAAAAAATTTTACAGCTTGATCATATGGAAAACTTTCTAATTTTATATTTCCATCAGCTATTCTAATAAGATTGCTTAAATTTGCACTTGTGCACTGAAATTTTCACTTGAATTGTTAATGGATATTCAAAGTTAATGAATATTCAAATTTATTCAAAGAATCACATCCAGTTTAACTAAGCAAAAGAATTATTAACTATAATATTTTATCTAGAAAATTATATAAAATAACTTAATATTTATATAATATATTTTTATAAATATTAAATTATATTATACTACAAAGTTGGTAAGATACAAATATGTGTGACAAAGTTAAAACAGATATAGTTAAGTTCAACTTCTTACTACAGTATAAGCTAGATTATCCGGCATTTAACTGGAAAATTTCAGCTTCTTTTTTTTTGGGGGGGGGGTCCAAATTTCAAACTGCCAGAGGTTATCAATAATTCCATGAATCGTGGTGGTATATAAAAAAACAAACAGATGAAATGCTCTACAAACTCATATACGATGGACACACATACAAAAACAAAACATTTTACAGCTGGCAAGCAGGAGGAGAAAAATCAACACGTCAGCTCAGCGTCGATAGCATTAATTAATATTCCCCCTCTGCATTCGGATGATTTAACCGTGTTGTCTCTGAACAGAAACTCAAGAGAGGAAGCGGGGGGGGGGACGATTCATTGCGGCCGCGGCAGGCTCGTTATCCGACAGTAGTAGAGTAAAAACAAATTTTTGTATTTGTAAACTGGCGTTTTTAAACTTTCAAACAGCGTGCGAGAATCTCGCGCAGGTGGCGAATATTTTGGAGCTCGAGAATACCTCGCGCTGTAATATTTTTGTGCGAGATTTAAGAAATTTATGCGAGATTCTCGCACTTTAGCGGGAACCCTGCCCTCTGCAACTTCATTCCGACCAAGGAACGAACTTTACCTCTGCAGTCTTTAAAGGACTATGCCAACTTCTCGGAATAGACAAAACCCAGAGTACGCCTTTACACCCACAATCCGACGGCATGGTGGAGAGGTTCAATCGCACAATTTCAAACAAGCTCTCGCTTCTGGTATCCAGGAATCAAAAGGACTGGGACAAGAAACTCCCCCACTTCCTGCTGGCCTATAGGAGCGCCGTCCATGAGACTACCGGCTTCACACCTTCCCAGATGCTGTTCGGCAGAGATCTTCGTCTTCCCGCCGATCTAGTGTTCGGCCGCCCTCCAGATGCGCCTTCATTGCCAGAGGAGTACGTGGAAAACCTTCGGGCACGGTTTGAAGATGTGCATCATTTTGCTCGGGAGTGGATCAACCTGAACACGGAAAAGATGAAGACTCGCTACGACACGAAGGCTACGGGACACGAGTTCAACGCAGGTGACAAAGTTTGGCTATGGAATCCTAGTCGACGGAAAGGCCTGTCTCCCAAGCTGCAATCGCCGTGGGACGGTCCTTACACAGTCCTAAACCGGCTGAATGACATCATCGTACGGATTCGTAAGTCACCAAACTCGAAGCCAAGAGTTGTACATTACGATCGGCTTGCCATCTACCGCGGTTGTAATTAGCTCAGACCATGGTCACTATGGCGTAATTCCTCTTTTCTTTCAACTCTCATTTCTTCCCTGTCTTTCTCTTCTCTTCCTCTTTCGTCAACTTTCTTTCACTTACTACTTACGCCATGTTTAGTGTACATATTTGTAATATATTGGTTTTTATTAATGTGTATTTGTTTATTACATTGATTACTTATTAGTGTAATTGTTTATTATGTATATTATTTATTAGAGTGCATTTGCTTACTGTGTTTATTGATTATTTGCTCAAATTATGTTGTTAAGATTTGGTTAAAGGTTGTACACTGTATATATGTGTGACCTCCTAACCGGGGATTGTACTGCCCGGGACGTGCAGTCCTTGGGAAGGGGGAAATGTTACGAATTTTCGGGGCAACCCGCTGCTCTGTGGCTTAAAATGGTTTAAAATTCGTATTCTACGCTTCAAATAGATAAATTTCGCTTTTTGTTGCATCAAAATCGGCCAACTAGAACCGGAGATATGGAGGTTTCGGTTTCCCATTGTTTTTCAATGGAGGTTCTAGAAAACTCGAGAAATATTAGTCCTAGAGCTTAGATCTCTTCACATTTGGGGACTTATTTTTGGCGCCAAATTTGGCGATATGTCGCCAAAAGTCGCCAAGCTTGGCGACTTTTTGGTCATTTGGCGCGATTTTCTTAATGGGGCCTGGAAGTTGTTTTTTCTGCATCAAAACGCATAATAACCTAACATTTCTCTTCTATGACGTAACGCTTTATGTAGAACCCTCGAGAAATTTTTCTTTTCTGGAAACGTCTTGTACCTCCTGCGTCGGCTATTTATAGAAGCGCGCGTCGCCCCGAAAGTTCAGTGCGAGTTAAACGCTCAATGTGTGAAGAGCTCTCAGTACGCTTGTTTTGTGTGAATAGTGCTATAGAAGCTGTGTTTTAGCTTGCTTTGTGAAACTGTTTTTAAAGTGCTGTGTGTAAATTCTTCATTGCTGTGTCTTAAGAGATTGTGTACTATATCCCTTGAATATTTCCACGGAATTTTTGCCTGTGAAAGTGTCTTATTTTGTGTGAGAAATACAGCATTTGTGAGAGCTTCTGATCTAAGCGGACTGTTAATAGCACATTACTGAAAGTGTGCTTGTGAATTTTGTACAGCTGATTGTTCTACGAAGTTCTAGAAGCAATAAAGTTTGTGTTCCATCCTGACAAGTGACTTTTTACTTGAACTTTTTACACCAACAGGACTTTAGAACGACGAACCCCAGGAGTAGCAGAGTTATTCCGCAACTATATGCTATTTACAAAACGTGGTTAATTGCGTTCTTGAGAGGTTGCCGGTTATATACAGTTAATATTTTTCATTGCTGTGCATATCGAGAGACAGAAGAGTAGTTGTTATCTGGATAACTTAAGGCTCACCTTTTTAAAAGGGTAAAGGAAAAAGGAATCGGCAACAATGCCAACGATTTAGTATCGGCAACAATGACGACGATCCTAGAATTATCCTTTTACTACACAGTCATAGTTGCCAACTACTCCGGAATGTAACTAACGACTTTTTACACAGGCTTTTTAGACAAAACATAAAAACGTGCCGTTGCTTACAGTTTCTGCACTAGTAAATACTTTTAAAACATATGCTATTTACAAAACGTGGTTAATTGTGTTCTTGAGTGGTTGGCAGTTATATACAGTTAACATTTTTCTTTTCTGTGCATATCGAGAGACAGAAGAGTAATTGTTATCTGGATAACTTAAGGCTCACCTTTTTAAAAGGGTAAAGGAAAAAGGAATGGATAAAAGTGCAAATTTCCCTGACATTTGCTTAGTGCGTAAGTTTCAGGAGAATTTTTCGCGCAATACATCTTATTGTTCATCTACAGGGTTATTCATTATAATATCAGCAAATTCAGAGTCGAGTTTATATGGAGCATAATCAACATAGGAACAGATATAACCCTTAGGTAAATATTATACGATGAATTTGGATTAAAAGATAAATTGTGTATTAATGATCGACACTTGATGTGATTATCGAGTAAATAAGTAAAGGAATAAATAAAAAAACATTATATTTCAGCATAGTATTTAAAAAATTATGAAACTTTGAAAAATATACAATATAGATTTTAGAGAGAGAGAGAGAGAGAGAGGAGATCATTAGAAATTCTCCAAGGCAAATGAAATTGAAAAATTTTGTGCCAGCACTGCGCATGCGAAAATTGAAAAAATTCCTTTAATAAAAAAGGTTCCCCTTTAGGCACCCTAACATTTCTTTCCTTACACGCATCTTACCTTCGCAGTCTACCGCAGCATCATGAATGACAGCCGAGGATAAACCCTTAAAATCGCATTAAAAAGAATTTGCAATATCTTCGGATATGACCATGGGAAATTTATAAAAAATTATGTTTAGGGTAATTTGAAGTCTTTCTTATATTTAATTAAGTCAAAATAGGGCGTCGTTATTGAAAAAAAACGAAGTTCATGTAGAATTAAATATGAAGGCGGTCCCTTATGCGAATTGTTTGAATATTAAATTAAAGTATACGTGTTTTGCAAATGAATGGTATATACTTCTTCGTTGTAAGACGAACGAAGACCAAATGAAGAGCATGTGGGCCTTTTTCTCCCCCAGGAGCTATATATTATCAATGGTAAGTGAATTTATAAAATTTCATTTGAACAGAGTGTATGTAAAAAGTATCAGATATTGGTAATTCAGTAAATAGAATCCCTTTCAGCTACTCTAACTTTCCGCATATTCACCTCTATAACTAGTAAAACTTCCAACGGAAGGCAAACTGGCAACATCAAAGGTGCCAAGCATTACGGAATATAATTAACCACTTTTTGTCAACGGTAATTATCTGTTTAAAATATAGCAAAATTTTTGAACTGTAGGTGTGGTTCCGTAACTACTTTGGCACCTATGCAAAACACATTCTTTGTGAGCGGTATAGACAAGTTTCGGAAACAGCGGTTTCGCTTGGGCATTATATTACCTCACTAACATGTTGTCCTGATATCTTTTTGGTTAATCTACGGATGGAGCGCCAAGCGAGCTGGTAGTCGTAATTTTAGATAAAAATAATATTCTTAAACTTTTGGTTGTCAATATTTTTTTGGTTATTCTACACATATCGGTTTACTACAACACCACAGGTGTCAAGTATTACGGAATACAATGAACCACTTTTTGAAAACCGAAAATTCATTCAATATTTTTTTTAAATAGGCGCCAGCTTACACTCTCAGCGCAGGAATTTTGCTATATTTTAAACAGAAAATTACCTTTCGCAAAAAGTGGTCAATTATATTCCGAATTACTTGGCACTCATATAACATTATAAATGCAGGTCAGTCTGCCTTGAAAGATAATTATATACAAAAAAATAGGCCGCCCTAGATTGCGCGGTGGTTAGGGTAACATTCTCAACGTCTGAACTGTGTTCGATTTCTTGCATAGTCAGAGAAAAGTGAAACATAAATCATCATGGTAGTCGAGAGGACTAGGGAGATATTCAATTAAACGGCCTGATGGAGGAAAACTTTGAAGGTAATCAACGTATAACCACCAAGAGCCATCCCTTCGACGGAACATAAAATCTTACACAATAAAGATCTTACTCACTATAGATGTCTCCCATGCCAGGGCCATAGCCAGTGGGAGAGTGTATGTTCCGTCCAAAATGTGCGGATTAGTTAGAATTAGCATAAATTCCGTTAATCGATCGTATATCTCCTCAAAAAAAATTTTCATTGCTACGCCCCTAACATTTTGGATTATGTTTTACTGTTATCCAATCTCTAAAGTCCGCCATATTCTCCTCTAATTAATTTAATCAAGATTCCTATTAATTGAATACTTTTGGGCCAAGTGGGGTAACAAGGAGGGGGAATAAAAACAAGAGGAATTTTTTAAAAAATCTATGAATAATAAACTTTTACAAGAGCAGTTGTCGCACAGCGTACAAAACGAATTTCATCATAGGTATCGCTACCAGGGTATCTAACGGGCTACCCTTAATCACTAACTGAACAAATAACAATAGTCAATTACTGCAGCAAAAGCTGTAAGCGTGAATATCAAAAGAAATCAAATGGTCTTATTTATACCAATGGCTTAAGTACTTGCTCCATTTTCTTTTTCCAGATTTTATTTGGGTACCTACGGCCACCTCTTTAAATTTTAAGCAAATAAATACAGGTGAACAAACATTTTATCAGCCGTACGTAGAACGTCGAAGTTTCCCCTTAATGATTTGGAAGGTATTTTTACTATAATAAAAACGGTTAAATATTTACAAAGTTGTAATTCATAAAGATGGTTGCAATTATCCCTCCTGACCCTATAGGAATAATAATGTTCGTTTTAATGTTAGACAGATTTAATTGTTGGTCAAAAATTATATCATTAATTGGAATTAAAAAATAAATAGTGTTGCTTCATCGACACTTGATTTGATTATCGAGTAAATAAGTGAGGTAATAAATAAGTAAAATAATAATTCATCTTTTAGATCACATTATTAAAAGAATTGAGAAACTTTATAAATATAGATTTATATGACCAGAGAGAAAGAGAAAGGAGATCATTAGAAATCTCCCAAAATTTTGTTCCAACGCTATGTATGCAAAAATTAAAAGTATTTCTTTAAAACAGAAAGGTCTCCTTCTAGAATAGCTGACAACTGCTTCGGAATACAATTTACCACTTTTTCTAAACAGTTTTTTTTTTTTTCCAAACTTCTAACAAGCTCACTCGCCTAGCTCAAAAATTTAAATTTTCATGTATTCTAAGAAGAAAAATCTTGTTTTAAAAAAGTGGTTAATTATGTTCCGGAGCAGTTGGCAGCCATGCCTTTTAGGTACTCTGACATCCCTTTTCTTGCATAGACCTTTTGTTCGCAGTCTTCCACAACGTCATGAACGATTTCTGAGTGTAACCCCTTAAAATTGCACTAAAAAGAACTCACAATATCTCCGAAAATTGGTTGAAATATTGATAATTTGAAGGTTTCCCTTATTTAATTAAATCAAAATATAGTGTTGCGATTGAAAAAAACGAAATTGATGCAGAATTAAACATGAAGATGGCCCATTTGACATCACAGTATGAATGACAAATTAAAGTATACTCTATATGCAAATAAAAGGTATAGAACTTCGCTGTACGACAGAAGGCCGAATGGAGAGCAAGTGGTCCTTTACCTCTAGAAGAGGTTATTTGACACATTTAAAATCCTTCCGTAAGACTCCCAACGTGAAGGCACACTGTCAACATAGCTGGCATTCTTTTCGAGCAGCAAAGACGAGTTCAAGAAAGAGCAGTTTCACTTGTGCATTATTTCACCTCACTAAGAGGCTATCTTGATGCGTTTTGCGAGGTTCTTTGCAGCGGGCGCCAAGCGTTGCGCTAATGGTAATTTCAGGTAAAAATAATCTTATTTAAATTTCTGGTTGTCAATCCTTTACTTGATATTCTACACAAACCGGTTTATTATAACATTGCAAATGCATGTCAGTCTGCCTTGAAGAGATAATTATATACAAAAAAAAAAGCCACTTCTAGATTGCACGGTGCTTAGGGTATTATTCTCTACAATATATGGACTGTGTTCGACTTCTTGCAGAGGAAAGTGAAATATAAATAATCATGGTAGTCTAGAGGACTAAAGAGGGATTTAATTACACGACTGATTGAGGAAAATTTTGAATGTGATCAACATATAACCACCGAGAGCCCTCCCCCCGACGAAACATAAAATGTTACACAATGAAGATCTTACCAGCAATAGATATGTCCCATGCGAGGGCCATAGCGAGTGGGAGAATGTGTGTTAATAGTGCCAATTGCTCCAATAAAGGCTGTAAGCGTGAATATCAAAAGAAATCAAATGGTCTTAATTACTCCATTATTTTTTTATATTTCGAGATTTTATATGGGTACCTACGGCCATCGCCTTAAATTTTAAGCGAATAAGTATACGTGAACAAACATTTAATCAGCCGTACAAAGAACGTCGAAGTTTCCCCTTATTTAATCAGAAAATATTTTTACTATAATTAAAACGGTTTACAATTTACAAACTTGCAATTTATAAAGTATTCTTGCAATTATCCCTCCTGACCCTACAGGAAGAATAATGTTCATTTTAATGTTAGACAGATTTAATTGTTGGTGAAAGATTATATTATGATTAATTGGCATTAAAATATAAATAGTGTTGTATTGAGCGACACTTGGTTTGATTATCGAGTCAATAAGTGAAGTAATAAATAAGTAAAATAATAATTCAACATTTAAATCACAGTATTAAAAGAATTAAGAAACTTTATAAATATAGATTTATATGACGACAGAGAAAGAGAAAGGAGATCATTAAAAATCTTCCAAAGTAAGTGAAATTTGAGAAATTTTGTTCCAAAGAAAAAATTAAAAGTATTTCTCTCTATTCTAAAAAAAAGTAAAGGCCGCTGGCGCTGTCAAAGCTTCTGGACCTATCTCCTCCTAAACCGTAGGGATTTGAGTTTCGACTAAGGAACCCACAGATTCGAAAAATTCCGAGGAACCTGCTAAGCTGTTTTAAATTTCGAAAATCGAATTATTTTAGAAGATATTAATAAAAAACTGAAAAAATAAACCGAATGGTTGCCAGATTTGGCATAAAATCATTCATTCCTTTGCAAAAAGGCATTTCCAAGTATCTAGAATCGAGGGAAATTTACAAAGTTAACACAAAAAGCCTAATAACTTCTTCACCGTTTGCACGATCCGCTTGAAAATTTTCATGATCATGTATAAAAATATAGAAAACAATCTGCGCTTTCTTAAAAATCTGAAAATCTACCCGTTCCCTCCTTTTTAAGCGATTTTTCGCTATTTTCAGCACCATTTTATTTCCGAGAGTCAAAAAAGTAAATCATTTGCGTGACAAAATTACCCTTTTCAAGTGAATATGACGTCATACAATCGGGATTCAAATTCGTTTAAAAAAGCTTTTCCAGATTACACAGTTTATTATCATTTTTTTTTCACAAATAAATCGTTTGCATGGACATGAGAATAGCTGTGTACACAAAACGAAATCTTTCGATTGCGAAAAGATTCCGCGAGTTTCCAGAACAGCATGAAATTTAATTTGGGTATCTCTCTATTCTAAAAAAAAGTAAAGGCCGCTGTCGCCCCTGGCGCTGTCAAAGCTTGTTGGCCTATTTCCTCCTAAACCGTGGGGATTTAAGTTTCAACTAAGGTGCCCACAGATACGAAAAATTCCGAGGAACCTGATGAGCTAAGTTAAATTTCGAAAATCGAATTATTTTAGAAGATATTAATAAAAAACTGAAAAAATAAACAGAATGGTTGCCAGATTTGGCGTAAAATCATTCATTCCTTTGCAACAAAGCGTTTCCAAGTATCTAGAATCGCGTGAAATTTACAAACATGAGTTAGAATTACGCCCATTTTACGCCAAAATAAATACTATATGAAATAAGTAACTCAAAATGTGTTACACAAAGTTGACAATTTTCAAATAGTAAGTTCGCTTAGACAACAGGAGTTTATAATTAGCGATTATTCGTTTTTCCAAAACAGAATAACTAATATCTTGAAAATGAAAAATAATTAAAAAGCAGATTATTTTAAAGCCGGTTCTCGTCCAGCTGGATTATTTGCCACCAGTAGAAATATTTGGCGTTAACTATGCCATTATAGCTGTTATAGTACACTTTGGATATTTGCTAGCGCGACGAGATGGTATAATTCGTGGCGTTAAGTACGCCAATCTGCAAACGATTATGTAAATGAAAGTATGGATAACAGTTTTCCGGTAACCTTAAATGAACAGTAAATATAGGTTGTGGGTATGTGTAAATCGCCAAATAATGAAAAGTCGCCATTGGTGGCAGGCTATTCTATCTGCTCCGTAGCTTTTATTAACTTTACATGTACGCAAGTCGCCAAATAATGAAAAATCGCCATGGGTGGCAAATTCGCAAGGTGTCCAATAGGTTTTACATTATTAAAAATACAGCTGAAACATATGCTCTTATTTTATTACGCTTTAGCTCCTAATTAGTATAACCTTTGAATGGCAATATTAAATATCATTGTGTTTCTGAGGAGTACAAATAATTTTTCCAGCGATTATAAGCGGAATCCGCACTCCAGGTGGAGTATAGCTCAGGACCCGTACAATACGGATTCCCATAACAAAATATCTTCCGTGTTATGAGGGGTAGGGGGGTCTACTGTAGTGTGAAGTTTAAATTTTTATATACCGATGAAGATGCAAGAACTAAGCAATGTGTAGCTTAGCTCAGTAACATTCTATCTGGTCCAATCTTCGGGTTTTCTCTGTTGAAATTATGTATTTTTTACGAATAAGCCCGATTAGGGGCCGAATGCCTCATATGAAAAGCTAGCGTAGCGAGTCTGGGGGCCTTGGCCCCTAGTCTTTTAAACAGAAATGTCTCCTTTTAGCATAGCTGCCAACTGCTCCGGAATACAAGTTACCACTTTTTCTAAACAGTATTTTTTTATAAACGTTTTTTTCAAACTTGTAGGCGGCTCGCTCGTCTAACACAGGAATTTCCGTATATTCTAAGCATAAAAATCTTGTTTTTAAAAAGTAATTAATTATGTTCAGGAGCAGTTGGCAGCCATGCCTTTTAGGTACTCTGACATATCTTTTTTTGCGTACACCTTTTGTTCGCAGTCTTCCACAACATCATGAACGACTTCTGAGTGTAACCCCTTAAAATTGCGCTAAAAATAACTCACAATACCTCCGTAAATTATCATAGAAATTGGTTAAAAATTTATGTTTTTAATTTGAAGGTTTCCCTTATTTAATTAAATGAAAATGTAATGTTGCGATTGAAAAAACGAAATTGATGCAGAATTAAACATGAAGATTGCCCCTTTTGTCAACTGTATGAATCAGAAATTAAATTATACACTATATGCAAATGAAAGGTATAGAACTTCGCGGTACGACGAAGGCCGAATGGAGAGCATGTGGTCCTTTACTTCTAGAAGAGGTTATTTGACACGTTTAAAATCCTTCCGTAAGATTTCCAACGGAAAGCAAACTGTCAACATAGCTCGCATTCTTTTCGAGCAGCATAGACAGTTTCTGGAAAAAAGCAGTTTCACTTGCGCATTATTTTACCTCTCCAAGAGGTTGTCTTGAGACGTTTTGAGACATTTTTTCGAAGATACGCACAGCGAGACGCTAATCGTAATTTCAGGTAAAAATAATCTTATTTAAACTTCTGTTTGTCAATCCTTTTTTGCTATTCTATACAAACCGGTTTATTATAACATTACAAATGCATGACAGTCTGCCTTAAAGAGATAATTATATACAAAAAAATAAGCCCCCTCTAGAGTGTAGGGTTCTTAGGGTCTTATGCTCTACAATATATGGACTGTGTTCGACTTCTTGCATAGTCAGAGGAAAGTGAAACATAAATCTTCATGGTAGTCTAGAGAACTAAAGAGAGACAGAATTAAACTACTGATGAAAGAAAACTTTGAATTTGATCAACATATAACCACCAAGAGCCCCCCCCCCCGACTAAACATAAACCCCGACGAATCATACACAATGAAGATCTTACTAACAATAGATGTATCCATGCCAGGGCCATAGACAATGGGAGAGTATACGTTCCGTCCAAAATGTGCGGATTAGTGAGCATTAGCATAAATTCCGTTAATCGATCGAATATCTCCTACAAAATATGTTCATTTCTAAGCCCCTGTCATTTTGGATTATGTTTTACCATTATCTAATTTCTAAGGTCCGACATATTCTCCTCTAATTAATTTAATCAGGATTGGTATAAATAGAATACTTTTCAGATGTGGGACACTGCCTCCTAGATACAGAAAGCCTGAGCGCTGAAGCTTTCCAAGCAAACGCACACCTGCTTGCGGAGTACCTTGCCAGTGACTTTCTGCCTTTACGTCTAGTACCGGCCCGGCACTGCAAAAAGTAACTGAATCGTACCAAAAGTGGTCGCCGAGAAGTACCTTGCCAGAAGCCCGGGAAGGCAACGGCACTCTGCTGGCATACTGCATGTGCCGTCCGTTACTCACATTAAAGGCACTGGCCCATTAAGTTTATAATGCCCAAAATGAAACAGCCGAGTGCCGGCTATTATTAAAAATAAAGGCACTGGCCTGGTACCTTAACAGTGACTACAATGTAATGGCACGGTACCGGATTAGTGCCTATTTACAGTAATGCTGCCATAATTAAAATACGAGCCAGTGGCGGATGCGGGGTAGGGGCTTATTCATTAACCCCCACCCCTCAAAAAAATGAAAGATAAAAAACAGCAAAATCTGTTGGTCAATCGTTTGTAAATTATTTGCGCCTATCGTTAGTGAATTGTGTGCAGTTTTCATAAACTGCAACTTTCTTACAAATTTGCAGTCGCAAAAGATTTTGTTAGTGAGAGAGGCGTTAACACATTTCAGAACCAACATAAAATCATTTATAAACAGTTTAATTTCAATATTTCACAGTTAGAGATTTTATAAATGAGTTATAATAATTTATGGTTGATATATATATATATATATATATGTGTGTGTGTGTGTGTGTGTGTGTATGTACTAAACAAAATCCTACAGGAAGTAATAATAAAGAAAATTGTACTATGATTACACACATAACTTTAAGGTAACATTTTGCTTAATTGCGCATTTTGTTTAGATTAATTTATTTTTTAAATCAGCTATTCTGAAAAGAAATTTTCTGTATCTATATCTGTTGTATACTGCATGATTCAAATTTTATGGAGGAAAGTACTTTTATACACTAAAATAAGTATCATTAGTAACATCATCGACTTAAAAAAAGTCACCAGTTTAGTAGCTATTTTCTCAATTTTAGTTCCCAAAATAGTAACATTTCTGAATGATTTTGTAGTTAAAAAATAAACATGCTTAATTTAGCTTCATTTAAGAAGGATTGAATAAAATGATAAATTTAAAAACTTCATATATATATATAACAGAACATATAATACATTTATTTTTATAGCACGATTAAAAAACAGATTAGAATGTTTGCTGAAAGCTCAGTATCAGCTTTAAAAAAAAAGGGAGTTGATAAAAACCAACACCAGATTTTCAAATGAGTCGCCTGGAGTATGGTACAAGTAGCCAAAACTTACAAAGTATGAAAATGCGTTTTTTGGTTGAAAAATTCGCCTTATCTTTAAATTAGTTGCTAAATTCACCGGTGCATACCGTGTGTACATAAAAAAAGTAAAAGTAAAAATTTACCTGTAATATTTTCCAGACTTTAAAAAATGTAAAATCCAATGAAATCCACTGTAAAATCCAATGAAATGTAAAATTCCAATTGAAATCCATTTTCTGTATCCATTATCAGCAAGATATCACTGGAGAAGCAAATCTTATTATAATTATTATTACTCTTAACAGAGATATCTTACTAGTCAGCAATAACCTTCTCGAAAGTCTGCAACAACCGGAAAACTGTATCCTAAAAAGCATATTTTATAACTGGCTTCCCGCTCAACGTTTCAAGATTTGCAAAACGAAATGAAACATCAAGACTGTCGATTTTATGCGACCTACCATAAATAAGAACTGGAGCTTAAGTGATGTTCTAACGGAGTGAAACAAAAAGCCTTAACTTACAAACTTGGCAGTGCAGCGCTAACAAAAATATGCCAATATACAAAAATAGGCGAACGCAACCACAGCGGTTAAGAATAAATCGATGTATTTAATTTAGTAAACAAAAACAATTAGGCGCAGAAATTTAAAAGGGTTACCAAAACGTGTCAGTGAAGAACAACCCGATCATGACATCTCTGGGAGACATAAGTAAACAAAGCAAAAATTAACAGCCTCGCCCAAAGAGAGCAGCTGCAAAAGAAATTCTTTTTAATGTACAGAATAAGAATTAGCAAAGCTGCGGTCATGAACCACAAAGAGCGAAACAGATTGAAAGAAATAATATGTAAATACTGGTTCATTGCTTGCTGAATTTCTAACAAAATAGCTGCAGGAGCTCTAATTTGTTTTATTGTAAATTTGAGCATTAATTACCTAATTTATATTTAAAAATTAAGTAATCTTTTGTTTTACCACTGCTATATTTAATTTAATAAAAAATGTCAATAGAAGCAATTATGTAGGCTGTTAAAATTTTTAATTTAATTTAAAATTCTCTGAAGAAAAAAAGACTACAGGAGCTGAGCTCTCATGCAAAACCATGACTGGTCTTCGTGTAATACTCTCTAACATATTTCTGCACCCTAATTCGGTAGATTTTAAAAGGGGCTTAACGTAGAAAAAAGTCTCCAAATATGTTTTTCAGGAAAAGTTTAGCAAAATTGTAAAAAATTAATATAAATTATAAAAATGTTAAGATTAAAATTCATAATTCTGTACAAAGTGGGGGCTATATACTGTCATATACAGAGTGGAGGTTCCACTGTCTGTGTAGTAAACATTTTTATAGCATACTGAACTCGTTTGTATTATTTTAGTTTTCAGTGCTAAAATATTTGAAGGCACAATATGAACTTCTCCCCTTACATCCCCCCCCCCCCCTCAAAAAAAAAAAATCTTTGCAGTGACCCTGCCTTTGGGTGCCCGGAACTTATATCCCCTAACACTTCTACTCCGTATGAATGTGAAACAATATTATTTAATTAAAATAACGAAATTTTATGCCAACACTACGAAATATATACAGGCCCATTACTGCCAAATAGTACTGGCCCGGTACATTTTAAGCAGTACCACGCCGTTAACTTTTTTGTGCATGTCATAGACACATGGCAGTTCGCCGTTACTAGTTATGTACCGGCGCATATGCACTTTTCAGGCACTGGTACTCCAGTGACTTCCAGACAATGGCAATCTACCTTGCTTCCGGTATACGGCACTTCGCCAGCACGACGGGTACCCGGCCGTCATTTTGCGGGCAGTTGTTTGTTTGCTGGGTTGACGCCAACAGTAGGCCTTCAAGTAATGACGTCACGACACTTTCATTCTCATAAAGTAAAACTATTTCACATTTCTGGTGAATGCTACAAATATTAAAAAGTATCTTAAGTGAAAGATAAAAATTAAAATACGTTCGTGACACAAAACAATTCATTGTGATTTACTCCCTTATTACATTATATAATTAGTTACAATTAAAAACTGCTCTTTTTTATAAAATTAATTTTTCTATGTCAATACATTAAAATGTTGTTATGAGAGAGTAAATTCACCAGAAATTTCGAATAGTTTTACTTTATGAAATTTAATCTGTGATGACGTCACCTTTAGAAGGCCAGTTCATGACGTAGAGGCTTGGTGACGTAGCAGCGGTTAGGCTTTCTATGTCTAGGAGGCAGTGGACCAAGAGCCCTCAAACAAACGGAATATACAAGATCTTGCGATCTTGGACAATACAGATTTTAAAACGACAGATGTTTCTCACGCCGACGGTGTACTCAACATTGAGAGTGGATATATCATTCGAAATTTTTGGGTTTGTTAACATCAGCTTAAATTCTGTTAACTTACCCTTGATAATATCCCTCAAAAACTTTTAATGAGCTAAGCCACTTCCCACGCTTCTTGAATGAACAATACAATTAAGAATGGATAATTGTTTACTGATGTCTGAGCTCAAGGGTCGGTATTTTCTTTTCTAATAAATTTACTTAAGACTGGTAGTAATTAACATTTTTAGAATGTGGGGTCAGGTGGGTTAATTACAACGAAATTGTAATTAGAACCAGGGGAAGTTTTGAAAAATCTATTAATAATAAACATTTTCGAAAAAATAATTATTATAAAGCTTATAATGCGTGTTTCATCTTAGGTTTTGCTATCCGGGTATCTAACAGGCTAAATAATCATACACACACAAGAAAATTAATAGTCTCACTTGTCGCAATAAAATTTGTAAGCGTAAGCATCAGAGGAAATCATGTGGTCATAATTACTCCGAAAGCGGAAGTAACCATCCCATTTTTCCCGAGATTGGATACCTGTAGGCTATTGAATATTAATTTGTTTTTCGGTACGGATGGCTATCATCTCTAGTTTTAAACAAATAAATCTACGGGAACGAAATTTTTATGAGGTGTCTTTAGAGCATGAATGAAGAAAAATTACTTTATCTTTAGTTAGAACAGTTAAAAATTTGCAACCTTAATAATTATAAAAAGTCCTCGTGACCCCCCCCCTCACCATGTAGAAGTATTCATTTTAAGGTTAGACAGAAGTTATTCTCAGTTAAATATTATATGATTGATTTGCATATAAAAGATAAATAGTGTTGTATTGAGCGACACTCGATGTGGCTATCGAGTAAATAAATAAAGGAATAAATAAGCATAATTATTCAATATTTCAATCTAGAATGATTAACTACATTTTATAAACCGTAATTTTTATGTTAAATTATAGTAAAAACTTCGTTCTGTACGCGCACGTTGGCTACGAAGCCGAAAAAACAAATATTATTACTCACATACAAAGTTATTGAATCTATCCCGGAGTGAACAGAAGCTTTTACGTCATGAGTAGGTCCACTAGAATGACGTCATCACAGTTTTATTTTCACAAAGTAAAACTATTTAAAACTGTGGTTAATTTACTTACGCATAAAAAATTTTAATGATTTATGAAAAAAATTTCATTTTACGACAAATGGTAACTTTTAACCATCACTATTTCACAGCTGCCAACTCTTCCGGTTTTTCCGGAAGATTTTCCACCACTAATTTTTATTTACGAATTCGAGCTTAAAATAAGTCCAAAATTTTATTGTAAAATAAAACTGTTTGAAGATAGTGGTGAAAAATCTTCCGGAAGAGTTGGCAGCTATGCTATTTATACGCTATGACGCCGAAATAGGTCATTATGAATTATTTTGTGTCAGAAAGGTATTTCAATTTTTATTTTGAACTTTTGAATAATTTTACTTTGTGCAAACAAAACCATGATGTTTTCATTTTACTGGACCTACTCATACAAAATTTCTGTTCTCATGGCTTTCTGTATCTAGGAGGTGTTGAGTAAATTCCGATTCAGCTAAGTATAGTAACATAACTGCCCACAATTCTGCAATAAGATCAACCACATTTATTAACAGCAGTTTTAACACAAAAGGTTTTTTATCCAGTGTATCGCAAAATTTCGAATACGCAGGCACAGGGTTACTATTTTGAAAAATTACACTGTTTTTAAAAAGCGGTTAATCATAACTCTAAATTGATTTCAACTATTTATTAATACTTAGCCGGAAGGTTCTGAGTTCGATTCCGACGTACCACTGAAGACCTCCATGTACGTGCGGAATACGGGCACGTTAAATCCGTGCGAAAGTCTTCTTGGCTATCGCTAGCAATTTCCAAGGGATGCCAATATTCAGAAGTCTCCCACCTTCTTAAAAAGCTCATACATGTGGAAAAAATGATCTGGACATCGATGCTTCAACAGAGATGCATTGATTATTGAAGACAGCATTGTTGAAGATAATCTTCAACAGATTATTGACTTCAGCATGAATATTTTTAGGTAACTATTGTTTGTTATTGTGTATGTTATACTGAATAGCACTTCTCACTGAAGAGAGTGTAATTTACTGAAAAGTATGTATTGTGAACGAAAACAATTTTCATTAATTTTTGTATTAAATCATATTCTGTAAAGTTTAAAGCTAATCTTCTTTTTGTCCTATCCACATAATCTTATTTTGTACTGAAAACCTATCATTTGACCACTTTTCCACGCATACACTCTCTGTCTCCTACCTGAACGCATTTTAACGTGCACATACACTGCATGCACATAGTTAGTCTTCAGTGATACGTCGGAATCGAACTCACAACCTTAACGGGGGAAGTCAGCATCGGCCTTAACCCCCCCCCCTTCTTCCCGCCGAAACCCGACGCTCAAAGTCGTGCAACTTCTTACCACTTACTAAGAGGAGTTTATTCAACAGTTTGTCGCTTGTTAGAATTTTTTAAAAAATTTTTTTGGGGGATGTTTCGGTTAAACCCTATTTTACTGTACTATAGGCATTCTAAAGAATGCCCAGTGAGAAACTGGCAAAGTATGGAATACATATCCAACACATATGTAAAATGAAATGTAATTTAAAGTGTCTTTTAAGCCTTCCATGTTACATATGTTGGTTAATTTTAATTTCCTATTTATTATATGGAAAATTTGTTTTCCTTAATAAGAAAGGCATAAGTTTTGTTTTCTTCAACTTCAATTTTTCTTTACGTATTATGAATAATTTTTATGGCACTCTCATAATTTTTTTCAGAATAACATTTGTATTTTCGAGGAATGCGCTTATGTCGGAAGGGGTTAGTTGCACAGGGCGAAGGGAGAAAAGGGCGAATCGCACCCGCGAAATGGAGGGGAGGAGGACAATCATAGGGGAACCCTGATGTATCGCAAAGGGCCAGCAGTAGCATATTTTCGAAGAGCTCCCTACAGGTATGGCCTAACCCAGTGATGTTTTTTGTTGTCTCGCAAAGAGCCATCGGTAGTATATTTTCTAGGGGATCCCTACAGCGATGGCCGGACCCAGTGAGATTTCTTTTGGGTCCCGCAAAGGGACAGCGGTAGCACATATTCGAGGGGTGCCTTACAGCAATGGCCGGACCTAGTGATATTTTTGGGGGTCTCGCAAATTGCAAGTGGTAACATATTTTCAAGGAGTCATTTACAACGTGGTCAGACCTAGTGATTCCTTTTTTTTTTGGGGGGGGGGCATGCAAAGGGTCAGCGGTAGCATATTTTCGAGGGGGAAGAAAGATAAGGATTCCTGTTCAACTCGCTCCTCGATTGGAATGATATCTGTTGGCGTTGGAGCAACTGTCCCTCGTCCCTTTATACAGGGTGTTTCAAAAAGGTGGTAACGGGCTTAAATTCTTCGGCTATTAGAGCTAAGTCGGCAGTGAATATTGAAAAAAAATACTCAAAATAATGTCAGAAATAACACTCTATTAAAATAATTCCTCACGTTAATTTAAAAAAAAATTACACATTTTAAATTTTTATGCGATCCCCGTACAAAAAAAATTCACTAATAGTAAAATGTGCCCCGTACACTCATGAGGTGACAAACAAAATTTTAGAGTTATATACCTTAAAAAGCATCAGAGATATGAAGATAAATATAACGTTGACTTAAACCACTTTTCTATGGCTCTTGAAGGGAAAAATTAACGTCGAATGATCGCATTTCATTGGTCGTGCAGGAATTACGAAAGACAATTTTTTTTCCCACTCTAGCAATAAACGGGTATATTAAAATGATATACAGTCCCCGATCATCTTTCATAAAAGTTGTCTCTGTTACGCTGCATCATGAAAGGCTTACAAATTTCTTACACCTCCTTATTGGTGTATGGGGCAAATTTTATTAACTGGGAATATTTCTATACGGGCGTCGTATACGAATTTAAAATGTATAACTCTCTGAAAATTAACAAGAGAATTATTTTCTTAACGGAGTCTTATTCCCGATCTTATTTTGAACATTTTTTTTTTCAATTTACCCTGCCCACTTATCTCTAATACATTAAGAATTAAATCCCGTCACTACCTTCTTGCGGCACCCTGTATAATAGCCTCATCAGGACCTTTCATCATACTTTTCCTAAATAGCATTTGTCATTCTACAGAATGCCTAGGTTTTATATGCAATGCCTAGGGAAAGTTTGTAATAATTCTCAAATTTCATACTTTGCCTAAAAACATCCGGCATTCTATGCCATGCCTAGGCATTCTATAGAACGGCGGCGCTTAACACTTTGCCGGTAACACATACATATACATTTTCTGTACATTATTCATTTATATCATGGCGCCTAACTGTGTACGTGTCGTCAAACAATAGCTGTAGGTTAGGAATATGTATTAATTTTACATAAATAAGACAAAATACAAATGGGAAACTGGAAAGAGAATATAAAAAATCTGATAGTGAAAATAATGCGGCATCTAAGATCAGTGTTAAAAAAAATTAGCTCACGATGGCCGAATGGATAAGACACTCAGTATGGTAGATGGCTGAAGTGTGAAGGTGCCGCGTTGGGGGAACCACTGAGCTGTCGATCTAACAGAGTTCTCGCGGTTTACTCAATAGATAGTAAATACGTGTTAGAACCCCTTAGGAAGTCTCCCATCCAAGTCACCTCCCATAGACAGATGCTTCTCGCGTGTATTCGATTCTTAACATTAATACACAAGATAATCGGTGTATCGAATAGAATTTTTAAAAATAATATTGTTCCACCTAATTACATAAAATTATTATTTGGAGATTTTTGATTTAGTTTTTTGCTCTTCAGACACCATTTAATTTGTCATGGTTTCATACATACAGCTAAAATACAGAATATGTTTTTATTGCATTAATTTTATGTGGTAGAATATATGAATAATCGCACACATTTCTGTGTGGAAAATTAGATAATTAAAAAGAAAAAACCCTTAAGAATCGAAATACATGAAAAACTAGTATTCCTCACTAAACTTATCTACATATACAGGGTGACTGCTAATTCATGGTACTAACTTTGAGGGCTGGTACAGGACATTGTATCAATCACATTTTGTATGAGAATGTATGGTCAAAAGTGAAGTGTCGAAGCTCAAACACAGGAAAGAACAAATGATAGGGAAAGTGTTTCTTTTCATAACATCGTTTACAAGTGGAAATTAATTTTCAATAAGTGTTCAAAATTGCGTCCATCAGCATTGATATGTCCTTGACTGCGTCGGTGTAGTAACTGACGAACACTTTCAAAGATACCAGGAATTTCACGCACACGTGCAGCAGCTACGAATACTCGAGCAACGAGATCTTCATCTGCTGGAGTGACATAGACGTGGGAGAGTCTAATAGAATGGCATAAAAGTCATTTTTCAAATGTCCCCATAAAAAGAAATCGAGGGGTGTCAAATCGGGAGACCGGTGTGACCAAGAGATACATCCACCACGTCCAATCCACCGCATGCTAAATGTTGCATTCAAGTACTGACGAACATCTAGGGTAAAGAAGGCTGGCGCTCCATCATGCTGAAACCCCATACGGCTTCTAATGATGACTGGAACATGTTGCAGCATATCTGGTAAAAGTTGGTGAAGGAAAATGAGATAACAGTGGTCATTGAGTCGGTGTGGCAGTAGGTATGGGCCAATCAAGAAGAAATTTACAATACCAGCCCACAAATCGACACTGTAGCGTTCTTGAAACGCATGTGGTCACGTTGCGTGGGGATTCTCGTTTGCCCACCTATGGCAATTGTGCATTTTAAATACATCATCGCCTATACATGTCGCCTCATCTGTTAAAAACAAATGCGCGGAAAAGTTCGGCTGCAGTGCACATTGCTGCAGAAACCACTGACAGAAATTCCTGCGCAGAAGATACCCAGGCAGCACTTAACTGTTTTTAAACGTTGCTATTTGATTTCAAAGTTTGCATATTCGTTAATTTGAACATATTCCGATTTCTGACGTGGCAGAAACGTTTCTTCTTTGTTTCAAAGGTTGTATATTGGTTACGTTGCAAATGTGTCGAATCTGTGACGTGGCAGAAACGTTGAATTTTGGGATACATTTTAACCTACTGTTTATGTTGCGAAATGTCGTTTTTAAAACCAAAAATATTATAACTAATATTATTGTAATGATTGTATTTCAGCTAACGACATATATTTACTTGAAGAAAGCTATGCGTAATGGATAATTTTTATGACGGTTGTCATTAAAATAGTTGTCCGTATATTCTTATTCATAATCCTTGTCAGATTGGTATATTTAGCAAAACGTAGTATATTTTTACCTCGTCGTAGTGTCAAACATCTAACAAGGAGAGGGCGCGACTTTGGAAACATCGATTCGAATGAAATTTTGCGGAAATGTGGCTCTTAAGAAAAGCAATTCCTGATGCAAATTGTCGGGCTCAACATATCGGCATTCTCAAGAAATCATGTTCGAGTACACGTGAGTCGTTGGAACAACTCCTCCAGCTAGTAACCTAAGTTTGTGAGTTCGATCCCCGAAAAGGGCAATGCAGTTTCTTCTTCTTCTTTTTTTTTTTTTAAGTACTTATTTCATCATCACAGCTTGCGTTATTGGATCAATTTATGTAGTAGTAGTAGTACCTCCAGTAGCGCAGCCAGAAATTTTTTTTAAGGGGGGTCCAAATTACTCGGACTCGGGGGGGAGATCAGACCCCCCTCCCTAAAATGATCATGTTGCTGTTCACAGGGCCCCCGTACATGATACCCATATAAGTGTTTGAAGGGGGGGGGGGGACTTGTCATCTCAGACAGGCACTCAGCACTCATCCCTCCCCCGGAAGAAATGTTTCGCGAATTTTACCTTTACAGAAAACATTTGAAATTTTACCCTCAGGCCCCCAGAAAGCACAGAATGAGTGCGAATACCTATATTCTCCCCCCAGTGGCGGATTTTGCTCTTGAGAGGCCCGAGACGCAACTCAATTTTGAGGCCCCCTCTACTCAAAAAAAAAAAAAAAAAAAAAAAAAAATCACTAACTCTAACACCTTTACATTATTACTAATTATTTTAAAATGTTTTAATTCCTTTTATATCTAGTTTATGTCTACAAACCCGGGCCTGACTTTCACTATAACACTTTTGTGCCCAGGGCACTTTTCAGATTTTGTGTCTCTTAGCTGGCTCAATTTTTGTGCCCCTGTATATCGTGTTAAACTCAATTTTTTGGCTTATTTCCGCATTTGTGCCCAGGGCACGTGCACCAAGTGTCCGTCCGATAGTCATGGTCTGCTACAAAAGGAGTATTAAAATTTTTAAAATAATTTTTATGTTTATAGATTTGTTCATCTTAAAAAACATTTTTTATCTCAATAATTTTTGTAGTACGTTTCACTTTTCATGATTAACACTAAATAAACATCAGCATACCTCTAACTATAAACCAGCAACTGCAGTTTCATATTGTGTGATTATTTTTCACTGTTACTTAATTACGTCGAATTTCTTTTTGTGGACCACTAGCGAATGTATTGTTTCAGTCATGAAAATTTTGACTACTTAACAGGTCAGGAGCGTAGCCAGAAATTTTTCATGGGGGGGGGGGTTACGACTACTACAACTCATATATATGTATACGTGTGTGTGATAATAGAGTGAAGAATATACATTTTATATGGCAAAAAATTTCTCATGGGGGGGGGGTTATGACCCCCCTAACCCCACCCCCGTGGCTACGCCCCTGTAACAGGTACTTTTGAAGGTCAGAACAAGGAAAACTTGATCAGAAACATGACTTTGACATCACAACGTTCAGAAGAATTCTTTACTTGGATAAAATGTACCAAAAATTTAACATTCCTTCAAGAACATATATTTATAAATATTTAAATATATTCATAAATTTCCCGCTTGGAACTGCAAAACTAAGCAATTTAATAGTAAAAGTAAACTTTCTGTTTAGTCGAATTTTTGTGTTTATTTAAAAACTGTCAATAAGTTTAGGACTATTAATAATGAGTAATTAGGTATGAATAATATATACACACACACATTATTCTATATTTTAAATAGAATGAAAAAAAACTGCAAGATAAATAAAAAAGCAATACTTAAGTAGTTAAAGTACAAAAAATATTATTGAGTTAAAAATAAATTCCACTTTATATTGAATATGGGTATGCTCTAAGCTTCGGTCCTAGGTTTATTATTAACTAGCTGCGTGCCCGTTCTTCGCACGGTAGGAAACGAAAATTTTCCTCACATGTGTAATTCGAATTAATTCCAGTGAAAAGGAATCTAGAAAAAGCAAAATTATTTCACTCTTGACTTAAAGTTTGCATCATATATGTACTAACCTGAGATCATTGCAATATAATGACACACACACACACACACACACAAAAAAAAAAAAAAAAAAAAAAAAAAAAATTATGTCAGCGTCATTCGGTATCAAAAAAGTGAAAAGTTAGACCGTTCTCACTTTCAAAATGTCTTATTTCCGCATCATGCTGTCTTGTAGGTTCGCGTTTTAGCGTTAAATACCTCAGACACTACATGAAATGGACATTTTTTTTATTTTAAAATTACGTCATGCAACCCTTTACAAAAAGAAAAGAGATAAGACTGCGCTATTTATAAAGGCTTTAAAATTGTTTTTCTAGATTACGCAGTTTAATTTTTCTTCTCACAAATAAATCCAGTATTGATAAGAGGAAATCGAGCCAAGCAAAGAAATCGTCTGCTTGGACATAAGAATAACTATGTACACAAAACGAAATCTTTGGAATGAGAAACTTTTTTCACGTTTTCAGAAGAGCGCTCGTTGTAATTGCTTCACAACGGGCTTTGACTTTTAGTTGTACAATAACAGTAGTGTTTGGCGCATTTTGGCTTCAAATATAAGGCAATAAACAACAGATGTTTTAATTCGAATTTCGCAAAAAATCGCTTCGATTAATGGAAGTTTTTATAATACTCGTAAATGTTTTATTATTAATAATAAACTTATTACAATGTAAATTAATATATACTTCTTCCGTAACAAAAATATTCCAATAATTAAATGCTTCAATTGGAAAATATAATCAATAGTTAAATTATAAATAATTTCATCTAAATTCCTTTTAAAAATATTATATATATTATTAAATTTATCACCAACGATAGAACTGATTTGATTCATATTTAAGTTCAATAAATTCAGAAATATGATTTCTTTATTTCCCAGGCATTAACCTTGTTCAAGATCAATTTGCACACTTTAAATCAATTCAGATACCACGCAGCAGATTTTATAGTGTTCCTCTACAGAAAGAAGAGCCCAGTCAATCAGTGGCATTGGGCAATCCATTTATAAGTTTTGGGGTTGTTAGCAGTGCGTACCTGAGCGGTGAGCGTCTTCGGAAAAGAAAAAATGTCAATTTGATTTTATTCTATTGTTATCGAGTTAAACCCTCCCATAGAACCCAGATTTAACTTGTTCCCCCCCATCGTTTCAAAGACACAACGGATAAGATACCCTTCTGTACCTAGTAACATGAATCTATGAATGCTCCGCTGGCGTCTTGCGTTGTGAAAGCACAACAGTGGTTGCATTAGACACTGATAAACCCAAACCAATCTGGGTAACAATGCTGGGAACAGAAGAAAATCTTCGGTGTTGAATCTTTGAAACGGTTGAATCTTTGAATACTTATGTATACCTTTGCTTATGTATACCCCATATGAAGCTTTGGCCCGGGGCCCCCAGGGGTATGAATTGGGCCCTGTTTATAGTTAGTACCGTAAGATAGTAGATTTGTTATCATTGACTACATTGTAGTTGCCAGTAATAACCCAGCAAACACACACCTGCTGGCGGAGTACCTTGCCAGTGCCTTTCTGCCTTTACGTCCAGCACTGGCCCGGCACTGCAAAAAGCAACTGAATCGTACCAAAAGTGGTCGCCCGAGAAGTACCTTGCCAGAAGCCCGGGAAGGCAACGGCACTCTGCTGGCATACTGCATGTGCCGGCCGTTACTCACAATAAATGCACTGGCCCATGGAGTTTATAATACCCAAAATGAAACGGCCGGGTGCCGGCTATTATTATAAATAAAGGCACTGGCCTGGTACCTTAACAGTGACTACAATATAATGGCACGGTACCGGATTAGTGCCTATTTACAGTAACACTGCTATAATTAAAATATGAGCCAGTGGCGTATCCGGGGTAGGGGGGCTTATTCATCAACCCATTTCAGAAAAAAAAAAAGACATTGCTTAAGGGTAACATTTTAAGATAAAAAACTACATACATAAAAGATAAAAAACAACAAAAAAGTTTATCGTTTGCAAATTATGTTCGCCCAAAATTAGTGAATTGTGTGCAGTTTTCAAAAACTCTTGCGAATTTTCAGTTGCAAAAGATACTTTTTTATGAGAGAGGCGGTAACACATTTCAAAAACTACATAAAATCATTTGTAAACAGTTTAATTGCATTATCTTATAATTAGAGACATTTTATAAATGAGTTATAATACTTTACGGTTTATATATGATTGTATATATAATATATATATATATATATATATATATTAGTCAAAATCATATAGGATATAATAAATAAAGTTGCACGACATATATATATATATATGGTTACACATAACTTTAGAGTAACATTTTGCTTTATTGTACATTTTGTTTTGATCAAATGATTTTTTTGATGTTAGCTATTCTGAAAACAAATTTCTATATACCTGTAGTACCTACATGACTCAAATTTTTTGTAGGAAAATACTTTTATACACTATAATATGCAATGAGATTTTGTATATTAAAAACAGTGTAAGTAAAAATTTACCTGTTATTTTCTAATTAATCCAGGGCATTATCCTGTTACATCCAAGGCATGCAAATGTGAACTAACATGAACCTCACCGTTGAAATAGTGTTATTAAAGTAACTATTCCTAACTATGAGATCTTGTTAGTCTGGAACAGTTTAAAACTGCCAATTAAACACTTTGGAAAGCTGTAAATCGATGATACAAATAAAAACTTTAAAGCCTTGAGATCCGAAAAAAGAGCATTTTACAATTCACGAAATGGCATTCGAGAGGGGTTGCCATTTCCGTTGGAATGTAATTCGCCAATTTTCAAAACATGACTGAAGCGGTAAATAGCTTGGCGACAGACCCCCCCACCACACCACTAATATTAACTCCGCGTTTCACAAACATTTTCTGCCAAATAAAAAGATAACAGTTCGATTTTTGCTGCCTTCATTCACACTGCCTGCGTTTAGGATTCCTCGGCAGAGAGAGAGACGGCTTATGAGGCCCCGTAGGGAAATCGAAAGATAGAATAAAGAAAATATAATTCCTAAATGAACCCCATTGCGTTTCTATTTTTGACTATTACATGAAATAGAATGGCTTAATTTCTAACAAAATAACTACAGGAGCTTAACGTAGAAAAAAGTCTCCAAATATGTTTTTCAGGAAAAGTTTAGAAAAATTGTAAAAAATTAATATAAATTATAAAAATTTTAAGAATAAAATTCATAATTCTGTACATAGTGGGGATTTCACTGTCGCTGTAGAAACATTTTTATAGCATACTGAACTCGTTTGTATTATTCTAGTTTTTAGTAATAAAATATTTGAAGGCACAATATGAACTTCTCCCCTTACACCCTTCCCTCAAAAGAAAAAGAAATAAAAAATCTTAGCAGTGACCCTTGCCTTTGGGTGCCCGGAACTTATATCCCCTAAAACTTCTACACAGTATGAATGTGAAACAATATTATTTAATTAAAATAACGAAATTTTATGCCAACACTACGAAATATATACAGGCCCATTACTGCCAAATAGTATTGGTCCGGTACATTGTAAGCAGTACCACGCCGTTAACTTTTCTGTGCATGTCATAGACACATGGCAGTTCGCCGTTACCAGTTATGTACTGCGAATATGCACTTTTCAGACACTGGCACTCCAGTGACTTCCAGACGATGGCAATCTACCATGCTCCCGGTAGACGGCACTTTGCCAGCACGACGGGTACCCGGCCGGCATTTTGCGGGCAGTAGTGTGTTTGCTGGGAATAATCTTATGATATAGTTTTAAATAATCTTTATAAGTTGGATCATTACATCTTGTATACATGCAAGTACGATTGTCTATGTTTAGAAAATTCTTGGCTAATTATAAATACACTCATGTCCATAAATTAAGGATAATTCAGAATCACACAGAAATTGATCTCTAAAATAAAAATTTCACCTGTGGAATGATCACACACTCTTGAAGAAGAATATGCAAATTACAGGAAACCACCAGATGGCGTGGATGGTACGTCACAATGACGAGAGTGTAAGAGAGGGGTATATAAGGAATGGTGGCAAAGAAGTAAAATTGTTCACAAGCGCTGTGAGAGCCTTTCAGTGCAAAAACCGCATAGTTATGGCACAAAGGAGGCATTTGAATGATGTTTTACGTGGCAGAATTATCGGACGACTGGAATGTGGACGTACCCAGCTGGAAGTATCCGAGGAACTTGGAATCGCCCAGAGTGTCATCTCCAGGCTTTGGCAACGATTCCAAGATGATGGTAATGTGAGTAGACGTTACATCACAGGTCGCCCACGAGTTACAACGCCGAATGAGGACCGCTATTTGGCAGTTACTGCCAAAAGAAAC
This sequence comes from Cheiracanthium punctorium, assembly GCA_038373885.1. Lineage (NCBI taxonomy): Eukaryota > Metazoa > Arthropoda > Arachnida > Araneae > Cheiracanthiidae > Cheiracanthium > Cheiracanthium punctorium. The sequence goes on from JAWZYV010012000.1 coordinate 221,110, forward strand.
AGACGGAGTACAGCATCAGACCTGTCTCGTCAGCTCTCTTCAGCTACCGGTACGACAGTTTCAAGGCAGACCGTGTACAGACGCTTAGGGCACATTGGTCTATATGTTCGTAGGCCTGTCACATGTGTTCCACTTACCGCAACTCACTGTCGCCTGCGATTAACCTGGAGTAGAGAGCATGCATTGTGGACACCGCAACAGTGGTCTTGTGTGATGTTTTCCGACGAGTCCAGGTTTAGTTTGGAGTCTGATTCAGGCCGGACATTCATCTGGAGAGCGCCAGGTACCCGTTACCACCAAGAGAACATCATTGAAAGACACCGTTACGGTGGTGCAGGATGGCTCGTTTGGGGAGGAATTATTCTTGGTTCCAGAACTGACCTGCATGTTCAGAGTGTAACGATGACAGGCCACATCTATCGGGATGTCATTCTGGAACAACATGTACGTTTGTTTCGGGGCGCCATGGGTGCTGAATTTGCGTTTATGGATGACAACGCCCGTCCTCACCGTGCAAACATTGTAGACGAATGCCTTCAATCGGAGGATATCACCCGTATGCATTGGCCAGCATACTCACCGGACTTGAATCCAATAGAGCATGTGTGGGATATGCTTGGCCGACGAATTGCAGCCCGTCAACCCCCTCCCACCTGTCTACCAGAACTTCGGAGTGCATTGCTTGATGAGTGGTGTAATATTCCCCAAGATCAGATTGATCATTTGATACTCAGCATGCCTAGGCGTTGTCAGGCCTGTATTGCATCGTCCGGGAGACATACTCCGTATTCACCATCCTGCTAACCATGTTATACTGTTTTTTGTAAGTAGGTTCTTTTTTGAAATTTAGTCAAGGGAGTAAAACTTGCAATTTTTATTAATTATGTCAAACATATAACATCTTTTTTGCTCTTTACTTTTTGTTTAATAAATAGACTTTACAAATAAGTCAAATTTGTTTTGCTTCTTTCTCTTTCTTTGCCTGAACTTCATTATCCTTAATTTATGGACATGAGTGTAAATACACTTCAACCATCTGCTAGATTATACTTGAAAGATCTTTTCATATTAAGATTTTTACTTGTAATAAATTATGAACCACGTCTGTGTGATTCCACCTCCTCTGTTGTGTAAAGTTATTTTGAAATTTAATCAAGTAAAGTTTACCTCTTTGTTAATGTAGAGCCCAATATCAAGAGGATGAGCTTGAGATTTAGCACCCTCAAAGGTTTCATTCGGTGCAACAGATTTTTCACCGGGTCCGGGCCCATCCATACTATCAGCAGTCTTTGATGCTGCATGATCACCATCATCGGCTTTAATTTTTTTCTCGAAGAAAGATAAAAACATTTCACTTTGGGTTTTCTTTCTTTTTAAACTGGACGAATTCATGATCGTAAGAAACAAAGAACCCAAAACTTAAACTTCTGCTTACAAACTAAAGGCATCCAACTCAAGTGAATTTAGGAGAGACTAAAACTGAACCATTCGAAATTTCGTTATACCACATCTAAGCTCCCAGCAGACCCTCTTTTTTACTGTTTGTTGTGTGTGTGTGTATTCACTATTTGAATACTGTGGCTTGTTTATCCACAAATTCCCTATCAGAGACACGACTGGAGATTTATTGCCTAAGGAGTCTCTATGACGGTGCTTGCTGGAAGCCTTTGATGATTTTACCTTGCGTCCTCCTTTTCAAGCCAACTACCGATACAAAGTTGAAAAAGATTTTTTTTTAAGAAAAGACACTTTTTAGAGAATAAATTTGGAAAAGATAGAAAAAAAATGGGCCCTTTTTAGAGAAAAAATGGGCCCTTTAAATTGGTGGCCCATGGGCCCCACTCGCCCTGTAGATAAACGGACCCTGCTCATAGCGGCCCCTTAGCTCATAGGGAGGGTCCAGACCCCCTGGACCCCCCCCGTCGCTGCGCCACTGAGTACCTCTAAATATGTCAATTTAATAAACAAAATAGAAATAAACAATTCGATTCTTGAGAATCCTTCACTCGTCGCTCCAAATAGTATATTCAAGTAGAACGCTTCCATTTTTGTAACGCTGAAAACACGGAATCGCCTTCCATTGCAGAAACGCCTAGCTGCAACGCCATAAAATGGCAAATGTATCATTGCTTTCTACCGATTTAACACACATTCTTTCGCACGTTTTATAAACGCTTTCCGAAACGGTAAAAAGTCGTAAATGCACCTAATTAGCCGACATTTTTCCAACGTTAAAAGTGACATACTAAAATAGCATTCTGCAACGGTTTTAAAACGTTGCAGAAACGATAATGCACCTGTTTAGCGAAAATCTTTCAATGCTCTAAATTCGTTTAAATAACGATAATGCACCTGCTTCCCACCATTTTTCAGCGTTTTAGATAGGTTGCAAAAACGAAACGAAATCGATGATGCTTTCACATTTGCCACTTTTTTGATACAATTAGATTCTATGCATAAACAATTTCATTTTTTAATTTCTAAATCTTGAATTTTTTCTTTAAACTTAAGTCGTCATAATAAATTAGAGTTTTCAGAAATGTAAATCACCGTTTTTTTCCCTTTGTAAAAGTACCCCTTCTCCCCCACCCCAATGAAAATTGCTGATTAAGAGTCTAACAGCTATTCAAATATGGGGGCTGGGAATTTCTCTATATAACATAGACTTACTAAGAACATATATGTACAGGAACTTCTAAAGCGTATTTACAAAAATTTTTTGACTGAACTTTTCGACGTTTCAGAATTTTTTTCTAAAGGAAAATTTGGCTTTCGCATCGAAAAAGAAAAAAGATTCTCTCTGGGAAAACATGCGAAAGGTAAGTTTTCCTTTACAAAAAAATTCTGAAAAGTCTAACTTGCTATGGTAACATAAATGCAGAGAAATTGTTTTCAGAATGGTTTGAATTTATAAAATTGCTTACACAACATTTCCAAAATGTTGTAAGACATATTTCGAGATATGGAAAGATCATACATACCGGATGGTTATAATTAAACTTCTCCTATAAACGGCATGCTACAGCGCAAACCGGTGAACGGAATGCAACGAAATTTTGTAAATGGGATACACGAAATTACTTCAAAACATGTCTACTAGGTGGCGCTTTGTATGAAAAACAGCAAATTTATCAACGAAAATGGCTAATTCGACATGCACAGACAATTTCAACATTTATTCAATAGATTTTTAGCCTTTGTCAACTTGTTTGGGACATTTTGAGGCTGATTTCATCATGCAAAGCCCCACCTGGTGGTTTACTAGCTGGAGGAGTTATAATTAACCTAGTAATTCATAAAGACATATTTCTGAATCATATATAATTAGTGATGATTAAAAATTGCCATTTGTCGGGAAATTAAATTTTCTATCATTTTATTTTTCAAATGGCGAGTCTTAACAATGCCTTGGAGGCATTGACCACCACTTAGGCCGGAGTTGTTGGTCATTTTATTACGGGGGCACCTAATAGCTGGACCAACGTTTCCCCCCTATGAAGAGACGGACACAATGACATCGACGTCCAGTCGGGGATCGAACCTCGACCGCCGTGAGCTGAACCCGAAACCGTAGCACGGTGCTTTATCCACCATACAAGCTGGTCGGCAATTTTCTATCCTAAATCATTAAAATACTTTATGCGTGAGTAACTTCACCTCAAATTTTAAATTGTTTTACTATGTGAAAGTAAAACTGTGATCATGTTGGTGTAGTGGACGCATTGAAGACGCAAAAGTTGCTGTTTTCTGCCTGTCTGCGTTTAAGAGTTGTTGAAAGTATTGTCCTACTACTATTATAAAAAATAACAACTAATCAATATTAAAAATAACCAATAAAATACTATAAAATCAGGAATTTACTTTCCATCGAATAGTGTAGGGCGATTGTCCTTAAGATTTCAAATATTTTACGCTAAAAATACTATGTGAAATGAAACAATGTAATTATGTGATTTCTTCGAATGTAGGAGCTTCTGTGTGCGTGCGATAGCAGGTGGTAGAGCAGTGGAGTGTAATAGCAGGAGTTAGAATAACTAATAGATATACATATTTGCATGTACATATTTGTGCTTCTTTGTATCTCTTTTTGTCACCAATTAACAATTCCTTAAAATACAATCTGAAATGCAATACAAGAAAGACTTTCATTCTAACGTATACCTACCCACTGCTCCGGGATATTAACCGCTTTTTAAAAAAAGGTAACACCACAGAAAAAATCTTAAGCTTAACGCATTTACCCCCCCCCCAAAAAAAAAAAATTGCATCTTTCGAAACGTGGTTGATTCTAACATGAGCAGTACGCAGCTATGCTAATGCATCCATCATTAGATTGAGTATTTCTTATTTCAAATCATAGACAGAATACCTTTTAAACAAGTATTAAGAAATTTGAACAGTTTTATCTTTTAGCAACGTTTCATTGGCGATTGTAAACATGCTTACTAAGAAAGAGGAGTGTAAAAAATCAAATTAATTTTACTTAAAAAGCTAAATCAATTACCTTTGCTAAATATATCTAGGTCTCAAAATATTTTACACTACAAACAATTTTAAAAACTGAGTTCCTTAAATAGAATGATATGTTAATTTTGAACTAGAATTTACAATTTTTTCAAAGAAAAAAGATTCATAATTTTGTCAGATTTTTATTTGCTTGCTTAAAAAAATACATAGTTGCGTTGATAAAGCATAATACCTTAAGTTGATTAGTACGGTAACTTTTAAGAAATTTTTAAATAATTAAAAGCTAAACTATGGGACATACTAAAGAAACTACAAGAATTTCAACTCTGAAACAACTTCAGAAACTTTCAAAAACAAGGGATTCCAAACGGAAGTCTTCCTTTCAAAACATCCAGTTTTCCGAGAAAGTACTGTATCTTCTTTCGTTTATGATTAAAAATTTTCCCAGAGCCTTAGCAAAGTTTCTCAGTGTTAATTAGATAAACCAGGAAGCTGTGAAATTATTCTTTTCATATTGCGTGTAAAAAAGGCCTTTATTGAGTTGCTTCTCGCAAGATAATTTAATGTTCATTTTACTCTTGGATGTCTCATAACACGAAGGAAAATTATTTAATTGCCATAAAATTCAGATGTAAAAGAGAGAAGTTTATTTAGAAAATAAAAGAAAAAAATAATTTTAAAAATTATTTAAAATGTAACCGTTGGTAAATCTAAAGAACTAGATTTGAAAAAGAACTATCAGTATTCTTTGAGGCGTGTCAATTAAGAAATTATGAAGGCAATAAAAATGCTTTCGTATCTTTCTAAATCTCATGTCATTAGACCTTATACACATAAATCAACAAAGTGGGAATACAAGCTATGCTGTAGACAATTTAGTAACAACCCTTTTCACCGGAAGATTCATGTGATCAAGGCGTGCGACTATCTTAGTCTGAAATAGCCATACTAATATGGTCCATCACCTCCTAGACATAGAAGGCCTGAGAACAGAAACTTTTAAGTCATCACTAGGGCCACTAAAATGACGTCATCACACATTTATTTTCACAAAATAAAACTATTCAAAGTTTGTGGTGAATTTACCCCCACATAAAACATTTTAATGATTTAAGATAGAAAATTCAATTTTAAGACAACAGGAAATTTTAGCTATCACTAATTATATAATATGATAAAGAAATAGATCCTGATAAATAATTTTTTATCAGAAAGGTATTTTAATTTTTATCTTTAACTTAAGATATTTTCTAAAATTTGTATCATTCACCAGAAATTTGAAATAGTTTCACTTTGTGAAAGGAAAACTGTGATGACGTCATATTAGAAGATCTAGTGATGACGCAAAAGCTTCTGTTCTCAGGCCTTCTGTATCTAGGAGGTGGTGTATGGTCAGACCTCCTTTGGTTACACGACTCTTTAGAGGTAAAGGAGGTCACCAAAATGTCAGCGCCGTTGCATGTAGGTGTCGTTAGACACGAAGTTGCAACCAAAACTGCGAGATTTTACAAAAAGGAAGCAAACTGTCCTGTCATTTCTCTTCCAATTTAACATTTTTAGACCTGATTAATTAATTTTTACTTGAATTCAATATTTTTATTTTGATAATGGAGATTGAATTTCTAATTAAACAAAAATATAAGAAAGATCCTGATTGTCAAATGTTCGGGGATAACTGTTCTGTTTTTGTATGCCCAAAGTGGGACATCTATCCTGTTCGATAACTTCGAATTTTTAGTGTAAAATAAAATTGTTTAAAGATTGTGGTGGAAAATCTTCCGGGTAGAGTTGGCAGCTATGCGATAGGTAATTTTTGCGTTCTCAGTTGTGAGCGCAGGGTCTAAAAGACTTAAGAAGTAAATTTGTACTGCATATTGCAGAGTTGCCAACAGTTCCAGAATATCATCTACCACGTTTTCTAAATAACAATTTTTGGCGTGAATCACAGTATATTATTGCACTTAAAGGGATGGTGGGCTATGACATTACCAAAAATTCGAATTTTTTTTTTTAATGTATTCATATTCTATGATTTTACTGTATCTGAAACAAAAAACTGCATGTCTCTAACTTAATTAGTAAAAAAGTTATAAGCGTTTAAAAAATGTAAGTGTCTCATAAATGGTCTTTTAAACGTCCGAAAAAATGCCTTTTGTGCAAATCTGTGTCTTTAAAATGTCCCTTGCGACTCAATTTTTCAAGAAGTCTTATAAAATTCATAAAAGAGACTCAAGATACATATAAGAATAAATTTTCTTATCCGTTTAAATTTTGGTGATAATTAAGATTATATAAATTCAATATAAGTTTATAAAAACATGAAAATTTTATGAAAATTCAGTGTTAACGTATAAAAATATTTCCTAAAATTTTACTTTTCAACGAATCTCTAAATTAATAAGACAATTTGTTCGGAATACATTTGTTGAATAATAACAAGAGAAAATTGAAGAAAAATATTAAAAACTGGCGCGCAAGAGACATATTTTCGAAATTAATTTTTTTTAATTTAAATTTAAAAAAATTTTTTAGTTTTTTAAGTATTTAATTTTGTCATACTTCAAAGTATATCTACACAAAAATTCGTAATTTTTGGTCAAAAACTTTAATAAACTTTGATAACGTCCACCGTCCCCTTAAACACGCGGGCTGACACTCAATCCGAAAAACTATTTAAAAGCTTCAGAGAATTTTTTCATTTTATCCTATAATATATCTTGTATATTAACATCTCGAATTGAAAATTCATTCGAAAATTGTCAGAACCCCAAATTAGGGCCCCCCAAAATACCCCCAATTTCATAAAAAATACAGTTTTAAGAATGCTTTAAATATTGGCTCTGACGCGATGCAGAAACATACTTACAGAGATGTCCATATAGCATCACGTGCTACAATTTTTGAGTGTCCCTGTAAAAGAACTAGTTATGCTGCATGCTAAAAGGTAGCCATTATTACTCAGGAATAGTGTAGCTTTCCAACAGTGAAAAAATTTTTCGGATTGGTTCAGTAGTTACAGAGATCCCCATACAGCGTAATGTAATTCTTATGAGTGCCCCTGTAAAATAACTATTTGTGATATATGGAGGATATGTTTGAGATATATGAAGAATAAGTTAATTTTCAATATTGCCACTGTCGATTAAACTTCTAAAAGTAACGCCGAAATGCCCCCACGCGTGCCAGTGGATTGTCCCAAATAGGGAGGTACTTTTTGGGATTTTTCTTGGAAACAGTTGTACCTTCAAGAAATGTTTTTTCATAATATCAAACTACTATGTTGATACTACATCTCCATGTCAATAGTTATCCTGTGGGAACTCGGCTTCAGCTGTACCAATGTTTCGAAATTGCGTAAATTAGCGCTAAGGACCATGTTTGGGGCCAAGTACCGGGGGCCCCTGGGGGCCTTCAAAAGTTTTTAACATTGGATTCACTTTATATAAAGACATATAACTGCACCGTGCAAAAAATGTTTCTGTATCGCGTCAGAGCCAATATTTAAAGCATTCTTAAAACTGTATTTTTTATGAAATTGGGGGTATTTTGGGGGGCCCTAATTTGGGGTTCTGACAATTTTCGAATGAATTTTCAATTTGAGATGTTAATATACAAGGTATATTATAGGATAAAATGAAAAAATTCTCAAAAGCATCTCTGAGCCAGTCACAGTCGAGACAATAAATTTGCAAAAATGGCCCTAAATTAATTCGACGTTGCCCCTCTGGGGTACTTTGACCCCCCATAACTCCAAAACTTAAAGAGGTAAATCAAAAATATTTCAGATTTGTTCTGTCCTTGGGTAAGGCAACACAATAAAAGAAAATCATGAAATTCCGAGATGGTGATGGGAACATTTTTCCATTGACCTGCCCGATTTGCTTTTGCAACGGCTCTTAAATGTACAGTTAAAAAGTATAATAATAACAAGAAATGGCTAATAATATTCCGTAAAAGTTTACAGCTCTGAAAGAAGTTTCCCGTACTTTTTCAAGAATTAGCAGCAAAGCTGCTTGAGTATATATTCATTTAAACAATTGCTAGTTTTACATCATCTGGTGTTTCATTAAAGAACAGCCATTTTAAGTTATTTTCCTTTAAACTATTCTAAAGGTTTCAATCATAGCTCACGTTGACATACAACGTTGTGTCTATTAATTCACCATTTAAGCAACCGAAGGCAATCATTGTCTTCCTACAAGTTTTAAGCATGGTGTATTATAACCTATAGCTATTTGAAACCATGCAGTACGTCTCGTCACCTCTATGTACCTATTAATCTCAAGATGTAATGCATCTGAGAGAATATTACTAGTACTTACTTTGATAGTAGCACGTTAAACCATAGTTTGATGCGACACAGCATTTTGGTAGTATGTGAAACAATAAGAGGTGTCATGAAGATAGTAATTAAAATCTCTGTAACACATATAGAAATGTACTTACTTGTGTTATTTTGCAAAATTTGTAATTATTTTCATATCTGAACACCAGAAGTTACTGAATGTTTTTATTATGAGGTGTCTCACTCAATTACCTAAAGAGCGACAAAGTAACAGGCTGTTAAAAACGTTGTATGTGTGCAAACTTAATGCGCAATCATTTATCACTTGTAAATGTGCGTACTAACAACACCTCCTACGTATAGAAAACCTAACAACTGAAACTTTGACGTCATCGCTAGGCCTTCAAGCCACTGCCACCTAGATACAGAAAGCCTAAGCGCTGTTGCTTCGACGTCATCATTAGGCCTTCGAATCATGACGTCACCACTCTTTCATTCTCATAAAGTAAAACTATTTCAGATTTCTGGTGAATGCTACAAATATTAAAAAGTATCTTAGGTGAAAGATAAAAATTAAAATACGTTCGTGACACAAAACAATTCATTGTGATTTACTCCCTTATTACATTATATAATTAGTTACAGATAAAAACTGCTCTTTTTTGTAATATTAATTTTTCTATGTCAATTCATTAAAATGTTGTTATGAGAGAGTAAATTCACCAGAAATTTCGAATAGTTTTACTTTATGAAAATTAATCTGTGATGACGCCATCTTTAGAAGGCCAGTTCATGACGTAGAGGCTTGGTGACGTAGCAGCGGTTAGGCTTTCTATGTCTAGGAGGCAGTGTTCAAGCAGGGGCGTAGCCAAGGTGGGGGGGTTAGGGGGTCATAACCCCCCCATGAGAAAGTTTTGCCATACAAAATGTATATTCTTCACTACATTATCACACACACACACGTATACATATATATGAGTTGTAGTAGTCGTAACCCCCCCATGAAAAATTTCTGGCTACGCCCCTGCCTTCAAGTAATGACGTCATCACAGGTTTAATTTCACAAAGTAAAACTATTTAAAATTTCTGGTGAATGCTACAAATATTAGAAAATATCTTAAATAAAAACTTAAAATTAAAATACCTTTTTGATACAAAATTATTCATTCCGATTTTTTTCCCTTATCGTATTATCTAACTGGCCATGGTTAAACACTGCCATTGGATAGAAAATTATATTTTTTATCTCAAATTATTAAAATAGTGTTATTCATGAGTAAATTCACCAGAAACTTTTTATACTTTTATTTTACGAAAATAAAACATTTAACTGAAGGCCAAATGATGACGTCAAAGCTTGGTGACGTAGAAGTTGTTAGGCTTTCTTTATTCAGGAGGTGTTGGTACTAACCCGCGTAGCAGAGTTTGAACCATCTTAAATGGCTTCTTATCGTACTCTTAATTCTTTCAATATGCAGGAGCACGGGGTGGTTATAATTACACTTACCCTATAAACAGCATTCTGCAGCTGTTACCGGTGAGCAGATTCAACGCCTCCTAGATATAGAAGGCGCTACCACTCCCACGTCAGCAAACTTTGTACGTCATCATTAGGCCTACCTTTAAAAGCTTTACTTTTACAAAATAAAACTATTAAAAATTTCTGCTGAATTGACCCATGAATAGCAATGTTTAAATAATTTGGGATAAAAAGATATAATTTTACGACAAATGGAAGTTTTAACCATCACTAATTAGATAATATAAGGAAATAAATCAGAATGAATAATTTTGTATGAGAAAATTATCTTAATTTTAAACTTTAATTTAAGATATTTTCTAATACTTGTGACATTCACCAGAAATTTTAAATAGATTTTCTTTATGAAATTAAAACCTTGATAGCATCAGTCCCGTAGGCCAGGTGATGACGTCAAAGCTTGACTTACTAGGCCTCTTATATGCAGGAGGCGATGGCCGATTCCTACCAAATTTGGCATACGGACTGTATACGAGATGCGCCCAAGGGAGTTTTTAGAATGTTTAGTTAAAAAAAGAATGTCCACTAGATGGCAATTTTCAAGGTGAAGTCTGCTCTGACATTACCCAAATTAGTGAATAAATGCCCAAAAACAATTGAATAAATGTTAAAATTGCTTGTATATTTCGAATTATCCATTTCCATCATTAAATTTGCCGTATTTTATGCAAAACTTCACTTAGTGAACATATTTTAAACTAATTTTTTTGTTTTTTTCGAAATTCCTTGAACGTATACCATGTATAGCCAATATATCAATTTTCGTTACAATTCGTTCACCCGTTTTAGCTATAGAATACTATTATTAGGGGAAGTTTAATTATAACCACCCGGTAAATTATGTAGCTTAATGTGCTTACATTTTTCTCACCTTAGATATTACTAATTAATAGAGATTAATGCACATTTAATGGCACTAAGCACTATTCTCAGAGAAATACTACATTTTCCTGTGTACAATTTTGAAATTTTGCATTAACATGCAGAATAAATTGTAAGTTTCCTGTAACGTACTCACGGATTTGAATTTTAAATAATTAACCTGCTGAATGTCAGATTTGTTTTCATAAACTTAGATCATAGTGCTGACAAATTTAATGTAAATTTTCAAGAAACACGTTAAAATGTAAGTATAAAGCTTTGCGTTAATGAACCTTTTGCATGCCATAACTTCGAATTATACAGACAAGGCAAAATATCAACTTCAAATGAAACGCGATTGTTAAACAAAGAGTGATCAAATATTTAAAATAATAGACATACAAGCATGCATGAACAATTTTAAATAACTATTGTTGTTTGTATAAGTTTATGTGTGTGTGTGTGTGTGTGTGTGTGGGATTACGACCGATTAGCTCCGAATGGGCTCTAGGTCGAAGGGTTGGTGTCCTCCGTGGGGGTCTTTCTAAGGGGTCCTAACCCGTATAAGTTTATCATTAATGTTCTACATAGTTGCTAAATATTACAGAATTTAGTCAACCACTTTTTGTAAACCGTAATTTTTTTTAAATATTTTTCTTATATACTAACAGCCACGCACAGCTACTTAGGAATTTTGCTATAGTTTAAACAGAAAATTGCCATTCACAAAAAGTAGTTAATTATATTCCGTAATACTTTATGCAGAGCTGCCAAGTCTCTGGCTTTTTTCGGGAGATTTCCCGCCATTAATTTTTACTTACAAATTTATGCTTAAAATAAGTCCAAATATTTAATGCAAAATAAAACTGTCTAAAAACTGTGGTGGGAAATCTCGCAGAAAAAGCCGGACACTTGGCAGCTCTGTTTATGGAATGTTATATAGTATGGTTCTATATTAAAGTAAGTTTTTATAAGTAAATTTAAAATGCAAAATATTTAGTTTCTACTTTAATATGACAAATTTCCTTATTTAAAATGCGTTTAGATAATAATTTCACAAAATACCCTTAGATTTATCTAAGCCTAATATCAGAATATGAAGTGAAGTACTTTTTTTTTTAAAAAAAACTTCAAAAGGAATAAAATTTCAAATCCTCTTTTGAAACCTGATTTTCATCATGAGATCAAAATATAGGGTGCTTATAATTAAAGTTTCCCGAATCAAAGTGGTATAGTGCAAAAGTAACTGGTGAGAAAACTACCGAATTTCCAGGAAGCCTTAAAACGAGGAAGAGAGATTGAAAAATTTAGTTAAAAAAAATCGCCTCCAAATGCTGTTTTGCAACGTTTTAGTGAGAATAAAACCGACAATTAACCATTCTCAAGCGAAGAAAACAATGAAAGGTTAGGAAAATCTTCTTTTATATCCCTGCGCGATGGAAACAATATATTACAACTATAACGTGCTGGATGTACAGAATGCGGTGTTGACATTTTAGCCAAACCCGCTTTGCACCTGAGGAATCATGTGATTGAGGGATGTGTGACCATCTTTGAATGAGACAACTGTAGTAAGATGGCCACAACCCCCTAGGCCACATGACTCTTCGAGGGCAAAAAGTTGTGACGCACCGCAGCCTGTATATCTCGTCAGTTGTGCAATAAACAGAATAGCTAATTTTTTTAATATAGGGTCAGGTTGGGATACTTCAACAGAAATTTAAATAATCTAGCAGCCTAAAAATAATAAACTTTAGCTTAAATATTTGGTTAAAGTGTAGCTGATCCGATTTTGCCGGATGATTTTCCACCACAATTTTTAAACAGTTTTATTTTATATTAATAATTGGGACTAACTTAAACTCACAGTGGAGTAAAAATGAGTGGTGTGAAATCTTCCGATACAGGGTTCGTGCGGGTTTTTAATTTGTTAAAATTCCGAAATTATGAGAATTTGTTTTAAAATGTCCTACTATTTGAGATACTCGAGAGAAATTCTGTCGGTATTTTACAAAACGCAGAACCACTTTTAAAATATCAGACCTTTATACGGCAATATTTCAAAAGTTCGAAATTTTAGCAAATCCAGGATCCGTACGAACCCTGCTATAAAATCGGAAGAGTTGGTAGCTATGGTGTAAAGTATACAACGCATCTTTCATGATAACTGTCTTTCATCATTATTAAGTAAGATAGTGAAAACTGAAAAACAAATAGAGTGATATAGGGAGTTTCGGATTTCCCCATTGCTTAATATAGGGTTTTGTCGAAATGTCGAGAAATATTGGTGCTAGAATTTAGCTGACTTCACTGCCGGGTACTTATTTTTGGCTCCAAATTTGGCGATATTTCGCGAAAACGTTGTCCAGCTTGAAGACATTTCGGACATTTGGCTCGATTTTTCCAATGGGGCCTGCAATGTTTGTTTTCTTTAAGTGGTATTACGCAATAGCCTTGTATTTCCTATTAACATTTCTATGATATAATCAAAACGTGATTGTTCGAGGTCTTTACGACGAAGGGGAACGTACGACGAACGGTATAAAAAGCACAGAGGTCGGGGAAGTTCAGTCAGTTTGCTGTTATCTACCGTGACATGCAGACATCCGATCTGCTATACCATAAGATTCTGTATTTGCGCTTATAGAAGCAATGTTTTGCTTGATTTTGAATTCTGTTAGTGAAGGACACATTGCTTTATAAGGAATAGATGTCAATTCTCCTCCAGTATTTCTCTTGAATTTTACGCTTGTGGAATTATTTTGTTGTGTGTGAAATACAGCATCCATGAAAGCTTCTGAAATATGCTGACAGTTATAAAGCAAGTTCCTGGCTGTTAATGCCTTGAGTTTTGTACAGCAGATTGCTCGACGAAGTTCTAGAAGCAATAAAATTTGTGTTTCATCCTCACAAGTGGGCGGTTTACTAGAACTTTCTACATACCCTGGACTTTTAAACAACGAACCCGAGAATTAAACATTGTTTTATGCAACAATATTTTGGAGGAGAATGGAATAGAAGTGGATGATGCTCTGTTTCAAGAGGAATGGAGACAAAAGCTCAAGGAAACTTTTGGTTGAAACTAAACCTTAGCATTGAGGGAATTCCTAATACATCGAGAGATATGCATTTTTTTTTTCATTAAATTCGATTTAGCAGTAAAAAAGTGTTCACATGGTCTCATTACGTTTGTACAAGTTTGTGTTATTCTAAAGGCATCATCTATCCATCGTCTCAAATACCACATGTGCGTGAGAAACCGTTAAATCACCGCAGCTTTGCAGCGTTGAAACTGAATAGCAGAAAGTAAATGAAAAAGTGGTTAATTATAAATTCCTTAAAAGCTGGCAGCTATGTGTATGTGTTCACATATTCTTTATTTTCGAATTTAATTTCTTTCAATGATAAGTAAAAATATAAATCATGAAATAACTAATTGGATAAAATTTAATGGCTGTTCTTTAACAGTATTAGCAGCCCCCCGTAAATTTATTCAAACCAAACGTTAATTATACGGGTATTAAATAAATATTACTCTGCTTCCAACGTTTAGGAAATTTATGTATCTTCCTTTACCATTAATTTTTCCTGTGGTACTTGATACAAAGGTTTCCTCAAAATTAATATCGCACTATTGATTCCTTTCACGGCATATTTTCTAATTATGCAGCTGTGTGCAATTTGATTTTCACTTCATCAGCGAAAAATTAGTTTCCTTCAAGTTTCTATGACTGAGTTAAGAGCTTTGAGCGTACACATTTGTAAGATTATCTAGGAAGAAAATTTTCGAAAGACATATACTTCGGTAAACTGTTATACTCGCGCGGGCAGTACTTGATCTTTTTCTTACTTTCTTTGGTGAGTGCAATTAATACCATGGTTCAGTACATTCATTAATCGCATGAAAATTTAAACTGAAAATTCAGTAATGATTAAATTTTAGTCGATTCATAGAATTTATCAGAATCTTCATTAATTTATTTGTGTGTGGATATAAGAAGCATATATATTTTTAAATATGCACTAAAATTAAATGATAATTTTTAGAGTGCGCTGACACAAATTTTCGATATAATCAGTCAACTTTAAAAATAAAAATTTAAGCATGATCATCTTGTGGGAACGGGAACTAAAGATAAGTAAACCCAATAATACCTTATGTTTTCTGTACCGCATGCAACCGAACGATTTTAATATAGAGTATTTCGTCCAATAGAATGTTTCGTGGATACCCCCAGTCGACAGCAGTAGTACCAAAAGGGCTAAAGTTCCAATAAGCTTCGAGGTGTAATAAACAGAATATTTTAACAACCAGAAGTTTGAATCGAAGCTTTTTCGTATAAAACTAACATTTTCGTTGCAAGCTGCGTGTAAGTGGTTCGAGGTATCTATCTGTCACGTAAACCTGTCTATAAGTTCAGGTTCTATTGAATCATGATGAGTAAAGTAAATGTGATGCAGGCTACTGAAGATATATTTAAGCGATAGTAAATTCGGTAAACACATGTTGGGCAACCAGAAACTTGATATTTCTACACAAATTTTCATTATACCCCTTAACCCGATTACTGAAGAAGATTGGCGATGTATCATCACCTTTTAGACATAGAAGGCCTAGCTGAAGCTTTAATGTTATCACTAGATCTTCTGACATGACGGTGTAGTAGCTATATCTTCAATATGTAACACTATTTAAATTTTCTGGTGGATGCTACTAATATTCGAAAATATTTTAAATTAAAGATAAAAATTAAAATATCTTTCTGATACAAAATATTTCACTGTGATCTACCACTACCTCCTAGATATACAATGCCTGAGAACAGAAACTTTTACGGCATCACTAGGTCCACTAAAATGATGTCATCACACACTTACAGAGATGCCAAGTCTCCCGCTGTTTTCGGGAGATTTCCCACCACAATTTTTAGACAGTTTTATTTTGCATTAAATATTTGGACTTATTTTAAGCATAAGTTTGTAAGTAAAAATTAGTGGTGGGAAATCTCCCGAAAAAAGCGGGAGACTTGGCATCTCTGCACTGACTTTCACAAAGTAAAGCTATTGAAACTTTTCGGTGAATTTACTCCCCATATAACATTTTAATGATTTAAGATAGAAAATTTAATTTTACGACAAATAGGAAATTTTAACTATCACTAATTATATAATATGATATAGTAAAGAGCATAATAAATTATATTTTATCAGAAATGTCTTTTAATTTTTATCTTTAACTTAAAATAATTTCTAATATTTGTATCATTCACCATAAATTTTAAATAATTTTTTTTTCTGAAAGTAAAACTGCGGTGACGGCATCTTAGAAGCCTTTGTGATGACGTAAAAGCTTCTGTTCTCAAGCCTTCTATATGTAGGAGATGTTGGATCTACTCCTTTATCGTATTGTACCAGAGTTGCCAACTGCTCCGGAATATAATTAACCACTTTTTGAAAACAGTAATTTTCCTTAAAAATTTTATCGAAATGACAGCCAGGCAATACGTTTAGCTTCGAAATTTTGCGATAATTTAAGCCAAACAGTTTTGTTTTAAAAAAGTGGTTAATTATATTCCGGAGCAGTTAGCAACTCTGATTGTACGATTAGTGATGGCCAAAAATTGCCGTTTGTCGTAAAATTAATTTTTTTACTTTAAGTCATTAAAAGGTCTACAAATTTAAAATATATAAAGTTTGTGAAAGTAAAACTGTGATGACGTCAAAACTTCAGTTGAGAGGCTTTCTGTATCTAGAGGGTTTTGGCCGTATGCAGCAGGCCTTCTTTTTTAAGGTCGCGATGTTCTCATCTGACACTTACCTTCACGTACACGGTATTAGACATTTTAATCCCAGGAGCTACCGTAAATACACACCTTCTCTCAGCAAGTCATCGTAAGCTTATCATCTGCCTACACTCTCTCGTTTCCAGACATGTTCTTTCTGGCAAATGAAAAATAATTTAATCATAAGTATCCGGCTTCGCTATGAAAACAGCGATCCTAATAGTGAAATAAAATTAATATATTTTATATTATTACACCAAGTATTACGGCATATAATTAACCATTTTTTGAAAACAATAACTTTTTTTAACATTTTTCCAGAAAAGCCGCCGGACCTTGTTATACCTTAACCCTCCCACTGTCAACCCCGTGTTAAGTCGTTCCTCGAGATTGCCTCTCAAATTGACAAAACCGACTATAGTCACTAATTGAAGATGCCTTCAAAAGCGCTCAAGCCGAGTTTTCTCGTTTTCTATTTTTGCTTCTCAAACTGGCAAGACCGTCTCCGGAAATTGTCCCTTCCCCCTCTGAAAATTCGTGAGAACGGAGAGGCAATTAGCTGCCACAATGGGGGGTGTCCTGCAGGCCTGAGGGTCCACTGTAGTATCGGCGGTGGAGTTTTTTTCAATGGCTCTGACACGACGGACCCTGGTATTGTTATCAAAAGAAGACGAATGGATTCTGATCCCCTCGACCTAATTACTGTCAAGGTTGTCTTCAAATTTCGCGTACGCATAGCTGGGGAATGTTCGTACATCCATTAATTCAAAATTAGGGAATAAGAGTTTAATTATACAGAAAGCATATTAGTCAGATCTGTTGATTTCTTTCTTCTTTTTTAAATTGCTTGCTTTTATATTTTACTTGCAAAATTTTCCACTACTGAAATAGACATCAAAATACAAAGTTTATAGCTCCGTTTAAGATACATTTAATGTATTTTTAAAACACCTTGGCAATAATTATTATTGAGGAAGACAAATGAATATTTTTATAAAAATGACGTAACTGTGGAGTATCGAAACTTGAAAGTGCTTTTTATCCCATTTTAACTCCTTATTAAGAAGTTGATGATGAATCGTCTGTGATTTCGATTTGTCTGCTTGTCTGTCTCCTAATTGCTGTGGACATAGAATTAAGGGTTTGTACGAAATTTTAGAGATATTATGAAAGGAGAGTGGAAAAAGCGAACAATATTAAAGATGTCATTTTTTATGGAAAAGAACTTCCCCTGTCTTCTAGCGTTTGGTGTAGGGAAAGATTTTGTGGTATATTGAATTTTTTGCTCTATTTTAGCAATAAAATGCTTGATAGTCTGGAACAGAAACTTTTAAGTAACAAAAAGCGCTTTTAAAAGTACTTTTAAAAGCGCTTTTCCAATTCCCCTCCACCACATAATATTTACAATAATTTTAGAGGTATATTTTTTAAGGGGGAAAAAACAGTGTTTTGGTGCATATTTTATTTTGAAGGCTGTAAAAATCTTGCAGAAATAACAATTTTACATACGTAAGCCAGACAAATTGTGTGTCCGTATGCGAGGGAGGTCTGTTTTGGTTTGAGCTTCGGCAAACCTACACGAGGGAGATCTGGTCCATGGAGATTCCTCGGTCGGGAGACTTTTATTAACCTCACACCTGGAGAAAACCGACCAAAATTCCAGACAGTTTGATAGCCGGGTGGTAGGCCCTAACACGGGACTTCCATATTTCAGTCGTCTACCATGTTTAGTGTCTTTCTACGTTTAGTGTTATGTCTTACCATGGCACTCGAAATAGCCCATGCACGTTAACATGCATAAAGAAACTATGTGGTTAAAGGTCTAAATACTTCAAAAACTTCTCAATCACTCTATTACTTTACAGAGAAAGCTTATTTTTCTGGCTAGTAAAAGTCACCTCTGAGACACCCTCCCAACCACAAATGAAAATAACCTCAAATAAGTTCAATTTTTTGTAGTTTCCAGAATTCATAGAAACATACCGATCCCCCCCCCCTAAACTTATTGAGCTGCTGCGCTTCTGCAGCAGACCCACTTATTAAAAAATGTGTGTGCGTGTGTGTGTGTGTGTGTATATATATATATATATATATTAATTTAAACAAAAATATTTCTGAAATTTTCTAACCTCGCTGGTCTACTACGGTCTTTGTTGCTGTGTTAAGCACGAGGACCATCTGATAAAGTAAGAATATCTTTGGCGAACGACATTTTAAGGGGTTCTAACACATATTCATGTTACATTTGGAGAAAACCGCCCGAAACTCCAGACCGTTAGATCAGCAAATGCGGTGTAATCCAAAACTCTGGACCTTCACACTACCTCACATCTCACATCCACCAATTTTCACTGTCTTATCCTCTCGGCAATTCTATGGAGATAAGAATGTGGTGGGCGGAAAAAAGCGCACTCGGAAAAAAACGCACGATATTGAAGGGGCTTATTTTTTTTTATATGAGTGGGTGGATGGGCGGGATTGGCGCTTGAAATAAAAAATGTAAAAAAGGAGTGGACATCCGAAAGGGTGCTTTTTGGTTTAGTGATTTTTTTTAAGTATTTGATTTTTTTGTTTCATTTTTATACTAAACTGTTTCACACTCTGAATGCCCAATCCCCCCTCCAAGTGAGGATATTCACTCATTGACTACTGGGCTCAAATTTGTTTTGTAATAAAAGTGCAGATGTGTAGTAATTTCGTTTCTTTGTGAAAAAATAAAAATAAAAAATTAATTAATTACTACACTAATACACTAATGTACCTCTGTTTACGCTCTTTTGGATGCCCACTTGTTTCGCACATTTTTTTAACTCACGCCGCGCCCCCCCCCTCCTCTTCTCTTCCCAAAATACAAACCCATTCAATATTGTGGGCTGTTTTCCGGGTGCGCTTTTTCCGTGATTCTAACAATGTCCATTTGGAGAACGGGCCCCCTCATTTTTTTTAAGTCAGTGCCAGTGACTCTTAGATGGTCTCATCGGACATGATGGCAACGTGGAAATCAAACAACCACAATCATGCGAAATCCTATGCTCAGATGTTGCAATACAGAGTCGTAAGTGTGCATTCTAGGATTTGAAGGGAAAGAACAGCGATAAAAATTCAAAAAATATATATTAACTTTAAAAAAAAATGTTTTAAGAAATCCTTGCGAGCTTTTGCTCGGAGGATAAATGACACGATCAAAAAAAAAAAAAAAAAAAAGAAAGTGCCACAAAGCAAAATTAGTCCATGGAAATAACATTTTATAATGTACATGAAATATGATAAAAATGGAAGTTTTTGGCGCAAATGCTATAGTGCAAACAATAAGTGATTCCGAGCCCGCGTATGCTCTTATCCCATTTATGCTCTCTTTTCTAGAGAAACATATTAAATATGAAGCGCAAGGAAAACCTAAAATAAATATTAAAAAATAAAAGAAATAAAATGCAAATTTCGTAAATTTTTTTAAAAACTTTCAAACTCTGTGTGAGTTGGGGAGGTGTCGGAAAATGAGGTATTAAAATTCTAGGAATACATAAGATTCCATTATATGTTATGCTTAATCTTCATTGATTATCAGTAATCTAAATTAAAAAATAAATAAAAATAATCTTGATCCCCTCTTCTCTCTATTTCCTCTCTTCAAATAAAAGCATTCCATGTTGTTCTTACATATGTAGTAAATAATGACAAGGTGATTTTTTTCCCCGAGGTCTTTTTTCCGCGCACCCTATAAAATATATTCTGTATTCTATATGTTTCTTCTTATTTTTTAAAATATATATTATATTAAAAAATAAATAGCTTACATCATCACACTATATTACAACCCTCTTTCCCCAACCTCTAAATAAAGCCTGATTTTAAAAATTGGGCGATTAGAAAATATATTGCAAATTGTTATTTTTAACTGTTCAGAAGGCAGTTTAAACGCTTGATTTTAAATACATAGGTCAGGGGCGTAGCCAGGGGGAAGGATATCGGTATATATCCCCCCCCCCGAAATGTTTGGATTAGTGATGAAATTCCGTCTATTTATACACATATAAGTTCATATCCCCTCCCCCCGAAAAATTTTCCTGGCTACGCGCCTGACATAGGTAACAGATGTAAAATATATGAGCTTGAAAGTATCGTTAAGACTGATTACCTCTCCAAATGAGGCACAGCGACAAGTTGTTGAAGTTTACAATCAGTGGCGTAGGAAAGGAGGAGGGCTCAGAGACCTCGAACACCTGAATCCCATGCCCTTGGTTGAAGGGTGAAAGT
This sequence comes from Cheiracanthium punctorium, assembly GCA_038373885.1. Taxonomy (NCBI): domain Eukaryota; kingdom Metazoa; phylum Arthropoda; class Arachnida; order Araneae; family Cheiracanthiidae; genus Cheiracanthium; species Cheiracanthium punctorium. Next base: position 242,300 of record JAWZYV010012000.1, read on the forward strand.
AACCACAAATTAGCACAATCATGATGTCTTTTTTGTTTTGGTTTCTAGAATCGATAGGAACATACTGAGAGCCCCCGCCCATATCTTCAAAACATTGAATTGCTACGCTCCTGCTTACAACAGACCACCTTCTACTATGTTTTTTAACATAGAGGCGTGAAGAAAAATGCGAACAATTTTTAATTCAATCAAAAATGACCAAAAAATATATTTTTTTAAAGAATATAATGCAGAAATTTCTGAACTGGCTAGTCTATTGATGTCTGTATTGTTCTGTTACAGCAAAACTACATGAGGATTGTAGGCTTTAAGGGGAGGGTGCTTGGGGTAAGGACTTTTTAGAGGGGTTCTAATGCGTATTCACGTTACATCCGAAGAAAGCAGCACAAAACTCTATACCGTTAGATCGACAAAAGCGCGGCATTCTAGAATTTCAGGCTTTCACACATCCGCCATCTACCAATGTTTAGTGCCTTATCCATTGGCAATTCTTATACAGTCTATAGACAGATCAAGACCTAAAATATTGTACCACTAGGATCAACTCCATAAATACTCTTAAATAGAATAAAATAGATGTTAAATAATTAAAATTTGAGCATAGTCTGGAAAAAAGACTTCTATCTAACAATGATAAAACAGTTTGGTATCAACCATGTTCTTAATAAAAAGTAAATCATGTCATTAAATAGATTTAAAAAATAGAAAATAAATGAAGAATATTGTTTGAATTAAGTGCTTTATCAGTGCCCATCACACAATGTAACAAAAACTGAACATTTCGGAAATTTAATTGAAATATATGTAAATATGCCGCAGGGGACCAAATGCTCAGTTTTGTCTCCTGAAACAAACCAGAATATTGAGTGGAGATATGAGGTGTCAGATTTGAGACACAAAAATTAGGGTAATGTTACAATTAAAATCAAAACAAGGGTAAAAACAACCTACTATTTATTTATATTTACTTTTCCAGAATAAATCAGAGGGAAGACCACCGTCTTTTTTTGTTAAAACAAGCATATGTTTTTATATTAATAATAAAAAGAACTAGAATTATGAAAATAAAATTTCTTTTATACGCAAATAAGTTAAAAGTTGAATTAAATTTTGAAAGGCTAAATTAGGAATAAAAAACTATGCACGTTTATTTGACGTGGATGGAAAACTTCGAGAAATTCTGTAGAACATGCACATGATAAAAGTGTATTATTTAAGCAGTTTTTATAGAGAAACATACTAAAAATGATTTGCAAGGGAAAATCATAAAGAAATACTCGTGGGGGGGGAGTAAATTTGATAAATTTATTTATACGTTGAGGGGGGGGGGATAGGGAAATAAGCTATCAAAATTATGGGAATTTAAAAGATTTCATTATTTGTTTTGGTTCAGCTTTGTTGTATCTCAATCACAATATTTTAATACAGATTTCATGGAGGGAGGGGGGGAGGGAGAACAGAGAGCATAAAATATACTATTTTTCTCAAGATTTATGCTATAGAATCCAGCGAAAGGGCAATTCCTGTGAATGACATGCAGTTTAGAGTTTTTTGCACCATTCACAACTTTAAAAGAAAAAATGCCTGAATATTACATCTACTGCATCAGAATGACTTTATAATTCCCCGAAAATATTCTTTTGGGTAAAGGAATAAAGGTTTAAGTGTTTAAGAAGAACAAAGATAATTTCTGAAAGTATACGCAATTACTATCCCTATCCCTCCCCCCTCCAATTAAAAAAAAAACCTTAATTTTTAGTAAAAAATAACTCTCCCACAAACTCCACTGAAAAATAACTCCACGTGATCTCTCCCACATAAAGAGTCTTCTTCATAGCATCTTTTCAATGATGAAAGCGAACAGGTTAAATATGGGTTATATACTTCAGAGCTCCAGCAGGGCATAGCGACTGCATGAGCGCAGAACTTGATCAGTGCAACATTCAAATATGTGCGCTTGGACACAGCATTTACTATAGAAAAGAGTCTTCTTGATTGTTTCTTTTCAGTAAAGGCAAGGAAATTAACAATGGGTTTAATAATGTTTTAAACTAGTTAACAACTCGAGAGTTTTTTATGCTTAAGTGTGCTGAGTGTTAAGATTTAGTGAGCCTCTCTTTTTTAAAATTGGTTTGATTCATACTTTTTCTTTCATAATGAAGAGAGTATCTTTGTTAAGATTGCCGTATTATTATTTTTTTCTTTTTGTAAGCAAAATTATTTATAATTTGAGAAAAAAAATTTAAATGAAAATGTACCAGTACTATAAAAACAAAGCCAATTTGTTTTACCAGTGACTCATATTTAGACCTACGCCTAAGCAAGATTCCTGTATAACTGTTTTTAAAGACAAATGCTGGGAAGTGCTTCATAATCTATGCATTTGTCATGATTTATTTCCTAATTTTATTTCTATTCTTTTATTATTCTTATTATTTTTATTATTATTAGCACTTGAGAGTGCTATTTCTTTCAATCACGAGTTTTTTGTCAACGCGAGTTTTTCTACGCGCCGTATCACTTTTCAATTTTTGTTGATTTTAGGGACTTGGGTAGGATTTTCTTTAGTTTTCAATCTATATTCTTGCATTCTGTGTGGTTTTTTCCTTGGTACGTTGGTTTTTTACTCTACTTTTTTTTTTCTTCCTACCTAGCGTGAATGAAGTATTTTGATATTTAAAGTAGGATTTTTTTCATACTTTCTTGGCTATTTCTATTAAAAGGTTATCTCTCTATTCTAAAAAAAAGTAACGGCCGCGGTCGCCGCTGTCAAAGCTTGTTGGGCTATCTCCTCCTAAACCGTGTGGATGTGAGTTTCGACTAAGGTGTTCACAGATTCGAAAAATTCCGAGGAACCTGATAAACTGACTTAAATTTCGAAAATCGAATTATTTTAGAAGATATTAATAAAAAACTGAAAAAAATAAACATAATGGTTGCCAGATTTGGCATAAAATCATTCACTCCTTTGCAACAAAGCAACTCCAAGTATGTAAAATAGCGAGAAATTGACAAACATGAAGTAGAATGATACCCATTTTACGCCAAATTAAAAAGTATATGAAATAAATAACTCAAAGTGTGTTACACAAAGTTGACAATTTCAAGTAGTAAATTCGCTTAGACAACAGGAGTTTAGAATGAGCGACTATTCGTTTTTACAAAACAGAATAACTAATTGTAAATGATTTTAAAAGTGCCATCTTGGCATTAGGAATAATCTGGCAAAATGGTATCTTTCCAAGCAGGGTAAACTTCGCGTTCCAGAATGTTAGAACCCAGTATCTTGAAAAAGAAAAATAATTAAAATGTAGATTATTTTAAAGCCGGTTCGGTCCATCTGTAGTATTATTTGCTACCAGTAGACATATTTGGTGGCGTTAACTATGCCATTATAGCAGTTATAGTACACTTTGGATGTTTGCCAGCGCGGCGAGATGATATAATTCGTGGTGCTAAATATGTCAATCTGCAAAGGATTATGTATATGAAAATATGGATAACGGTTTTCCGAGAACCTTACATGAGCAGCAATTATAAGTTCTGAGCATGTGTAAATCGCCAAATAATAAAAAGTTGCCATTGGTGGCAAGCTATCCTAGCTGTTCCGTAGTTTTTATAAAAGAAAATATATGAAGAACCGTTTTCTTAGAGCTAATTATTAATTATACATATACGTAAGTAGTAGATAAACGAGAGTTCTGCCCAGGGGCAGCCCATGTTAATTGTGGGCAGCCGTGGGCAACTGTATAACTGCTTTCCCTGGGTCGAGAGAGAGGGGGGGGGGCGTGGTCGGACCGGATGTGGGGAGCGGATGCTAAGACCGGATGTTCAAAGGGTTGATAAGAATTTTTTTCCTTTTTTTCAAATAAGGGGACTTGTAATTTTTTTCAGATTGTGACATATTTTTCAAATAAGGGGACTTGGAAAAATTTTCAGATTGTGATGCATTCTCTCATGAAAATAAGGGACTTTGTTATATTTTAAATAAGCTATACTTTATGAATTAAACCTGAAATAAAAAATATTATTATAAAATGAGGACCCACCAGCCGCCCGGTACAACGTCTACCGCCTCATTTCAAATAAAAATTCTTACTGTGCCTTTCCCCATCACGCTAGCCTCGCATGAATGGAGACAGGGCGTAGCACAGAGGATGCGTTGTTGTTTTTGTTTCTTTAAATAATAATTAACTATGTGGAGCAAAGAAATGAACAACATCCCCAGGAGGATTTAGTTTTCTTTACCATTTAGTAATAGAACCAATGCAAATTGAATAAATGCTGCTTAATACATACTTCTAATTTTTGTATACCGTTTAAGATTATAGCATATATTTAATAAGTAACAGTTTACTAGAATATTAAAGTAGGGTTTAGGATACCCATACATTTTCTACAAATTTCTTCTACTGTTAGGGAAGTGAGAAAATTATACCATAGAACGATTTTAGTACCTATAGTTTTTACAAATAATGATTTAGATAGTGTATGAACTTTTTTATCTAAACATTTTTTTTTTTTTCTTAAGAGATTTTTACCCAAGTTTTAATTTTAAGTTAAATAAGTAATTTTACAACAAATATTTTTTTAACCAACAGTTTTAATTTTAAGTTAAATAATTTTACAACAAATTTTTTTTAATTAATTTTACAACAAATATTTTTTTTAATCAAGAGTTAATTTATTTTTTAACCAAGTTTTAGTTTTAAGTTAAATAATTTTACAACAAATACATTTCTAAATTTATTTTTTTTTTAACCAAGTTTTAATTTTAAGTAAATAATTAATTTTACAACAAATTTTTTTTAATCAAATGTTTTTAATTTATCAAGAAAAAAAATTTAATCAAGTGTTTTTAATTTTTTGTATATCCTATTTTTGTTAAGTAGACGTTTAACACTAAAGTAGGATTTAGGATACCCATATATTTTCTACAAATTTCTTCTACTGTTAGGCAAGTGAGAAAATTATACCATAGAAAGATTTTAGTACCTACAGATTTTACAAATAATGATTTGGATATAGTCTTATTTTCTATTGCGAGAAAACCACTTTAGCCATATATCCCCCAAAACTCAAGTTTTTGTATACGAAATGCATGAATACGCGTTAGATCCCCTTAGAAAGTCCTCCTACCAAGGCACCCCTCATCCTAAGCAGATACCCCAGCGTGCAGGTTTGCCTTAAAACACAAACAAACAAAGTATTTATCTAAACATTTTTTCTTACCCACACATTTCTGATAGATTTTAGACAGCGATTATACTAGTTTATATTTTCTATAGATCAATTAGAGAAAAAATTACATTTTTAGTAATCCTACAAAATATTCTTACTGTATATCACAAGTAGAGTAACTTGATTTATAGAATTTCAATACGATACGAGTTAGATTGTTTATGTGCAAAACTCATTTCAGTTTGACTATGAAAGCATAATTTTATACATGCATTAATATTTTTAGAGGTATGCACTTAGCATATTTTATAGAAAGGTGAGCATAACTAGCACAAACTTTTAGACTAGATAGTACTATTGTTAGAAAGTTGAACTATTGGAAATAAAAATTGAAGATCCGTTTTAGCACAGTTTTATACTGCATGTACATAAATATCTTTCAATACTTAGATAGTTTAAATCGCAAATCATTACTTGAACTAAAAAATACAAGGTTTTTACTTACGTGAAGGGAGATCGTGCTAAATCTTCTAGTCTCTGGACAAAGTACCAACATCTATACGGCTAGCAAGACCGGAACATAGAGTAATGATTTAAAATACATTAACTCTAAGTTCCGTCCCAGCTGACCAATATCAAGACATTACTTCTTTTTATCCTCATATGCTGAAAATAGACATAATATTTTGACACTAAAAACAAAATAACACATTTGAAGATATTAAACGCTTTAAAAGTAATTTTTTTCTTATAACAATTTACAAGATTCACAATACTATTTTATGTGGGATAAAATTAGTTAGCAATCGAAAATTTAATCTTAGTTAGAATTTACTGAAATACAAATACCATGCATGCCTTATTTTCTATTAGGAGAAAGCCCTCAAAACCCAGTTTTTGTATACAAACTGCATAAAGTACTTCTACCGATAATGCTATTAATATTAATTACACTGGATTACCAACTTAAAATTTCGCAAAACACCAAAATACAGAAAAACATACATTAACAATAACAAAAAAATCACACTTAAAAGTACAACACATCAACAGTGCAACTATAAGAATCACATAATTCTTTTCAATTAGAATTACGGTATCAACTTATATGTAACTAAAATAATAGAAAATATTACACTTACCCTGTACTTGTACACGCGAGAGGTGAAAATAACAAAAAACTCACATAATTCACAAAACAATGATTGAAGTAAAATCCACGTGCACGCCATTTTGCAAACTCATTCGGCACATTGCTGATAACAGAAATTGAGAGAGATAAGAAAGTGCCTTGAGACCCTACAGAGTAGGTTAAATAACAGAGGCTCAGTTTGCCCATAAGATAAAACCAGGGAGGCTGTTAGGGGTATGCAATTGGGGACACGTGTTTCATTCTACGTTCAAAAATGGGGACTTATGGATTAAGATGTTTACTACTTAAAAACATAATCTAATTTTTACAAACGCATTGGAACTTTGTATAGGATATCTATTGAACACGTATTAAGTACATTATGATTATTCTTCTGATCAACATTATATCCTAAATTAAAATATCAAAGTTAAGCTGCAACGATTAATATATTTTATATAGTTTATGAAAATAATGAATCATTAAATTAATTTCTGTGAAACAATTAGCAAAGATCATTATACTAAAGCAAATTATTTTTGTTAAGTTTTGATAAATAACAGTAATAAATTATAGGCATTGCAGATGAATGAATATTTACGTATAAAATAGGTATTAAAATTATTGTTTAAAACAATTTTTAGAATAATAAACTAAAATTTTTATTTAATAAAATCATAAGCTAAAATTATTAATGAAAACTTGTTAATAAATTAAACATATCAAAATTTTTACACTCAATTTTTTTATATACTTAAATTTTACATAGACATCCTTTTAATAAATGCATAAACTAAACTTATTGTTTAAAACAATTTTTTACAATAATAAACTAAAATTTTTATTTAATAAATTCATAAACTAAAACAATTTTTACAATAATAAACTAAAATTTTTTTAATAAAGTCATAAACTGAAATTATTAATGAAAACCTGTTAATAAACTAAACTGATTACTCTAAAAGATAGCTAATCACAACATATATCAGAAAAAATATAAGCAATTATAATACCTGAAAAATACCGGACAACACTCTTGTTGCATGCGGACAAAACATCGGTCAGCTCGGCTAAAGAATTCTTAGGTATCCGTTGCAGGAGAACTTACCTACGCCCAACCTACAAACTCTACAAATTTAACGGCAACTGATTTTCTCTTATCAGGTATCACAGATCAGATAAGAGATAAGGAAGTGACATGCGCAGAAGACACGTGATAGTGACGTGTGCAAATCTGTGTTGATTGAATATCCGGTAGGTTTCTGGCAGGATGTACTATTTGCAATTAGGGGCAACTCTTAGTAACAGGCCAAGACAAGTTAGATGATGCAATATCTACTGGGTTGAGAAAGTTTTAAGGTAGAGGGCGCTTGGGTAATCACGTGATTTTTTAAAGAATCAGTATAGAGACATTTTAGTTAGATAAAGTGGCCAGGTGTGTGTTGCGAGACTCTCTTTACACTGTGTGCGCCTATACTTAAGACGTGTGTTTTAATTGATTTTTCGCCGAGTTTCAAAAATGTCTTTGCTTGAATCGATCGAAAATAACTTTAACATTGAATACACTCCCGAGTTTTATACTCAAAGTAATGCTGATGTGTTGCTGCAAGAAATAATACAATTGCCTTTAGATGTAAAGCCTCTGCAAAGTATTGAAAAGAAAATTTCCCCCGAGTTTTATACTGAAAGTGATGTTGGCGTGCTACAGCAAGAATTGTTTCAATTACCCCTGCAAAGTAGTGAAAAGAAAATTTCCTCGACCCGTAAAGTAATTACTTTTGCTGATGAAGGAATCGATTACAGTTTACCTGGAGCAACAGTCACTGTTTACTCTTGGATACCCATTTTGCAAAAAATACGTGAAGATCTACAGAAAGTGACAAATTATGAATTTAATATGGTACAAGTGAACTTTGGCTCTGAAGAACAACCTAATATTGAAGATGGCAACTACGAAGATTTTAATCTAGACCTATCATCGGGTGTATGCATTCTAAGTTTTGGATCTAAACGAACTTTGGATTTTAAACCAGCGAACTGTGAAACCACTACCATTAAATTAGAACATGGTTCAATGTGTAAGATATATCCCCCAACCAACAAACTTTTAACGCATGGTATTCCTTCTGAACCTTATGTGACAGACCCGCACATTAACCTAACATTTGCCAAAATGTACATTTATGAACCTTCCCCGAAAAGGGTAAAGTTGGACGATTGGACGGGCGATCTTTACCATAGCTTATATGCTTCTGTAAATAGTACATGGCACTTGGAAAGACTTATCTACGTTTCACTTCACGATGAAAGAACTGACTTGAAGATTTATATTAGACAATTTATACAGAATGCCCAATTAGACTATATACCAACCGGTCAGGGAGTCGTGATGAACCCTTCCACATGGATCGAATTTATTGTAAAACTATTAGATTTAAATATAGGTCATAGCAATAGCTCTTTTATTTGTAATAATCAATTATCTGTATTTAATGATGATGGAAAATGCATCTTACAACAAATTTACAAAACCGGAGATTCATTCTCGTTAAATCCAATTTCCTTAACACTTTTAAATGATCAAGTAAAAAAACTTTGCGAAATGAGAAATGAAATATTGGAATGCATTTTAAAAACGCTATATACGACGACCCTACCCCATTTAATTTTAAAATTAAAGCCGCAAAAATGTAACCGCGAACCCCATTGTACTTATGATGAGGCTAAACAACAATTAATGGATATAGTACATCAGGAAATTTTAAAAAACATAGGCCGGGTTCAGGATCATCCTTCGCAAAGGATACATGCTTGCTCGAATAGAACACATGTTGATGAGAGAGAGGGTCTTATAAGTAGTAAAGCATGGTTTATGGTCGACATGTCGTATATTGCAAGAGAGATATGCGAGAACAAATGTACTTGTCATTATGACGGAGAATTTTTTTCAAACATTTTCATTGAAGACTATATGAAGTATCTTCAAAATGTGCTATTTAATACATTTTTTCAACCGTTTTCAGATTTTACTAATTTCAAGGATGGCAAAACATGTGTAATTATGTGATGTATAACTAGTATTGCGATTGTAAAAAATATATTAAAACCATTGTGATTATGAAGAAAAGGTATGCTTGCTTCTACAACAGTAGGATTTTACTCACTTGTGCATGCTTAGTTATAGAACACTCATTGAAAAGTTATTATTTTCTTAATTGTGTAAATAGTTTGTGTAATTTAAAATATATTTTTGTAAATAAATAAGTTTAAATACGAAAACATTTCTGTGTTTTCTTTATGTGTACATGTGTGTTGATTACTTGCAAAATAAAAATCTATAAAATTTTACTGCAGCAAAAAGTGGTAAAGGTAGCATACTTGGTCACGATTTAAGGTTCTCGTTTTATACTTATCTTTTATACACTACAAGGTAGAAAGTTAGAAATTTAACAAAATTTATTGAAGCATGTACTATGGAAACATTAATCTACTACATAGAAATAAAATGTTTTGATTAAAATCATAAACTTAAGTGTGATAGGTAAATTGTGTTACATGAGAATTCCCAAAGTACTAATTTTTTATAAAATGAACTTAGCTAAAAAAGTTAGTTTCCATAATTTTATAACTTAATCGATTTTACAGGTTTTTCAAAAATAAAGTTAAGTGAGATAAAGAAACTTAGTATTTTTAAATAAAGATTTTTTGAGGTGTTCTTTAATGTAAAGATCTTACCACATTTTACTTGAAGTAACAGAATATTTTAAATCAGACACTATGTTTTTTAAAACATCAGAGTATTAACTTAGCATATTTTTGTAATTTTTATTAAGTAATGGGCTTGAATATTTTTATGAGAAATATCCACTAAGTGCACATGTTACACATTTTAGTGATTGAGATGGTTATGCTTACAAATTTTAAATAAATATGCTCTTACTTTTATACATGTTACTTGTTCAAACTAAGTATACTTTTGATTCTTGAAATAAACTAACAGATCTGTACTTTGAAAATTTTATTGAAGTGTTGAACTTTGGTATTTTTCGAATGTTACGAACTTGATACATTTTTTCTGAAGTGCTAGATATGTGAAATTGTCTTTTTAGAAACATTGAATTATTCAACTTAGTGCATTTCAGTTACTCTTTCAAGATAACGGATTTAGAATTTTTTACAAATAGCAAGCTAGTAACTTAAGAATGTTAGAGTAAGTACTTTTAAGAATGTTATTTAAAAATATTTGCAAGCATGTTTAGCAAGTTACTAGCTTGCTATTTGTAAAAAATTCTAAGTCCGTTATCTTGAAAGAGTAACTGAAATGCACTAAGTTGAATAATTCAATGTTTCTAAAAAGGCAATTTCACATATCTAGCACTTCAGAAAAAATGTATCAAGTTCGTAACATTCGAAAAATACCAAAGTTCAACACTTCAATAAAATTTTCAAAGTACAGATCTGTTAGTTTATTTCAAGAATCAAAAGTATACTTAGTTTGAACAAGTAACATGTATAAAAGTAAGAGCATATTTATTTAAAATTTGTAAGCATAACCATCTCAATCACTAAAATGTGTAACATGTGCACTTAGTGGATATTTCTCATAAAAATATTCAAGCCCATTACTTAATAAAAATTACAAAAATATGCTAAGTTAATACTCTGATGTTTTAAAAAACATAGTGTCTGATTTAAAATATTCTGTTACTTCAAGTAAAATGTGGTAAGATCTTTACATTAAAGAACACCTCAAAAAATCTTTATTTAAAAATACTAAGTTTCTTTATCTCACTTAACTTTATTTTTGAAAAACCTGTAAAATCGATTAAGTTATAAAATTATGGAAACTAACTTTTTTAGCTAAGTTCATTTTATAAAAAATTAGTACTTTGGGAATTCTCATGTAACACAATTTACCTATCACACTTAAGTTTATGATTTTAATCAAAACATTTTATTTCTATGTAGTAGATTAATGTTTCCATAGTACATGCTTCAATAAATTTTGTTAAATTTCTAACTTTCTACCTTGTAGTGTATAAAAGATAAGTATAAAACGAGAACCTTAAATCGTGACCAAGTATGCTACCTTTACCACTTTTTGCTGCAGTAAAATTTTATAGATTTTTATTTTGCAAGTAATCAACACACATGTACACATAAAGAAAACACAGAAATGTTTTCGTATTTAAACTTATTTATTTACAAAAATATATTTTAAATTACACAAACTATTTACACAATTAAGAAAATAATAACTTTTCAATGAGTGTTCTATAACTAAGCATGCACAAGTGAGTAAAATCCTACTGTTGTAGAAGCAAGCATACCTTTTCTTCATAATCACAATGGTTTTAATATATTTTTTACAATCGCAATACTAGTTATACATCACATAATTACACATGTTTTGCCATCCTTGAAATTAGTAAAATCTGAAAACGGTTGAAAAAATGTATTAAATAGCACATTTTGAAGATACTTCATATAGTCTTCAATGAAAATGTTTGAAAAAAATTCTCCGTCATAATGACAAGTACATTTGTTCTCGCATATCTCTCTTGCAATATACGACATGTCGACCATAAACCATGCTTTACTACTTATAAGACCCTCTCTCTCATCAACATGTGTTCTATTCGAGCAAGCATGTATCCTTTGCGAAGGATGATCCTGAACCCGGCCTATGTTTTTTAAAATTTCCTGATGTACTATATCCATTAATTGTTGTTTAGCCTCATCATAAGTACAATGGGGTTCGCGGTTACATTTTTGCGGCTTTAATTTTAAAATTAAATGGGGTAGGGTCGTCGTATATAGCGTTTTTAAAATGCATTCCAATATTTCATTTCTCATTTCGCAAAGTTTTTTTACTTGATCATTTAAAAGTGTTAAGGAAATTGGATTTAACGAGAATGAATCTCCGGTTTTGTAAATTTGTTGTAAGATGCATTTTCCATCATCATTAAATACAGATAATTGATTATTACAAATAAAAGAGCTATTGCTATGACCTATATTTAAATCTAATAGTTTTACAATAAATTCGATCCATGTGGAAGGGTTCATCACGACTCCCTGACCGGTTGGTATATAGTCTAATTGGGCATTCTGTATAAATTGTCTAATATAAATCTTCAAGTCAGTTCTTTCATCGTGAAGTGAAACGTAGATAAGTCTTTCCAAGTGCCATGTACTATTTACAGAAGCATATAAGCTATGGTAAAGATCGCCCGTCCAATCGTCCAACTTTACCCTTTTCGGGGAAGGTTCATAAATGTACATTTTGGCAAATGTTAGGTTAATGTGCGGGTCTGTCACATAAGGTTCAGAAGGAATACCATGCGTTAAAAGTTTGTTGGTTGGGGGATATATCTTACACATTGAACCATGTTCTAATTTAATGGTAGTGGTTTCACAGTTCGCTGGTTTAAAATCCAAAGTTCGTTTAGATCCAAAACTTAGAATGCATACACCCGATGATAGGTCTAGATTAAAATCTTCGTAGTTGCCATCTTCAATATTAGGTTGTTCTTCAGAGCCAAAGTTCACTTGTACCATATTAAATTCATAATTTGTCACTTTCTGTAGATCTTCACGTATTTTTTGCAAAATGGGTATCCAAGAGTAAACAGTGACTGTTGCTCCAGGTAAACTGTAATCGATTCCTTCATCAGCAAAAGTAATTACTTTACGGGTCGAGGAAATTTTCTTTTCACTACTTTGCAGGGGTAATTGAAACAATTCTTGCTGTAGCACGCCAACATCACTTTCAGTATAAAACTCGGGGGAAATTTTCTTTTCAATACTTTGCAGAGGCTTTACATCTAAAGGCAATTGTATTATTTCTTGCAGCAACACATCAGCATTACTTTGAGTATAAAACTCGGGAGTGTATTCAATGTTAAAGTTATTTTCGATCGATTCAAGCAAAGACATTTTTGAAACTCGGCGAAAAATCAATTAAAACACACGTCTTAAGTATAGGCGCACACAGTGTAAAGAGAGTCTCGCAACACACACCTGGCCACTTTATCTAACTAAAATGTCTCTATACTGATTCTTTAAAAAATCACGTGATTACCCAAGCGCCCTCTACCTTAAAACTTTCTCAACCCAGTAGATATTGCATCATCTAACTTGTCTTGGCCTGTTACTAAGAGTTGCCCCTAATTGCAAATAGTACATCCTGCCAGAAACCTACCGGATATTCAATCAACACAGATTTGCACACGTCACTATCACGTGTCTTCTGCGCATGTCACTTCCTTATCTCTTATCTGATCTGTGATACCTGATAAGAGAAAATCAGTTGCCGTTAAATTTGTAGAGTTTGTAGGTTGGGCGTAGGTAAGTTCTCCTGCAACGGATACCTAAGAATTCTTTAGCCGAGCTGACCGATGTTTTGTCCGCATGCAACAAGAGTGTTGTCCGGTATTTTTCAGGTATTATAATTGCTTATATTTTTTCTGATATATGTTGTGATTAGCTATCTTTTAGAGTAATCAGTTTAGTTTATTAACAGGTTTTCATTAATAATTTCAGTTTATGACTTTATTAAAAAAATTTTAGTTTATTATTGTAAAAATTGTTTTAGTTTATGAATTTATTAAATAAAAATTTTAGTTTATTATTGTAAAAAATTGTTTTAAACAATAAGTTTAGTTTATGCATTTATTAAAAGGATGTCTATGTAAAATTTAAGTATATAAAAAAATTGAGTGTAAAAATTTTGATATGTTTAATTTATTAACAAGTTTTCATTAATAATTTTAGCTTATGATTTTATTAAATAAAAATTTTAGTTTATTATTCTAAAAATTGTTTTAAACAATAATTTTAATACCTATTTTATACGTAAATATTCATTCATCTGCAATGCCTATAATTTATTACTGTTATTTATCAAAACTTAACAAAAATAATTTGCTTTAGTATAATGATCTTTGCTAATTGTTTCACAGAAATTAATTTAATGATTCATTATTTTCATAAACTATATAAAATATATTAATCGTTGCAGCTTAACTTTGATATTTTAATTTAGGATATAATGTTGATCAGAAGAATAATCATAATGTACTTAATACGTGTTCAATAGATATCCTATACAAAGTTCCAATGCGTTTGTAAAAATTAGATTATGTTTTTAAGTAGTAAACATCTTAATCCATAAGTCCCCATTTTTGAACGTAGAATGAAACACGTGTCCCCAATTGCATACCCCTAACAGCCTCCCTGGTTTTATCTTATGGGCAAACTGAGCCTCTGTTATTTAACCTACTCTGTAGGGTCTCAAGGCACTTTCTTATCTCTCTCAATTTCTGTTATCAGCAATGTGCCGAATGAGTTTGCAAAATGGCGTGCACGTGGATTTTACTTCAATCATTGTTTTGTGAATTATGTGAGTTTTTTGTTATTTTCACCTCTCGCGTGTACAAGTACAGGGTAAGTGTAATATTTTCTATTATTTTAGTTACATATAAGTTGATACCGTAATTCTAATTGAAAAGAATTATGTGATTCTTATAGTTGCACTGTTGATGTGTTGTACTTTTAAGTGTGATTTTTTTGTTATTGTTAATGTATGTTTTTCTGTATTTTGGTGTTTTGCGAAATTTTAAGTTGGTAATCCAGTGTAATTAATATTAATAGCATTATCGGTAGAAGTACTTTATGCAGTTTGTATACAAAAACTGGGTTTTGAGGGCTTTCTCCTAATAGAAAATAAGGCATGCATGGTATTTGTATTTCAGTAAATTCTAACTAAGATTAAATTTTCGATTGCTAACTAATTTTATCCCACATAAAATAGTATTGTGAATCTTGTAAATTGTTATAAGAAAAAAATTACTTTTAAAGCGTTTAATATCTTCAAATGTGTTATTTTGTTTTTAGTGTCAAAATATTATGTCTATTTTCAGCATATGAGGATAAAAAGAAGTAATGTCTTGATATTGGTCAGCTGGGACGGAACTTAGAGTTAATGTATTTTAAATCATTACTCTATGTTCCGGTCTTGCTAGCCGTATAGATGTTGGTACTTTGTCCAGAGACTAGAAGATTTAGCACGATCTCCCTTCACGTAAGTAAAAACCTTGTATTTTTTAGTTCAAGTAATGATTTGCGATTTAAACTATCTAAGTATTGAAAGATATTTATGTACATGCAGTATAAAACTGTGCTAAAACGGATCTTCAATTTTTATTTCCAATAGTTCAACTTTCTAACAATAGTACTATCTAGTCTAAAAGTTTGTGCTAGTTATGCTCACCTTTCTATAAAATATGCTAAGTGCATACCTCTAAAAATATTAATGCATGTATAAAATTATGCTTTCATAGTCAAACTGAAATGAGTTTTGCACATAAACAATCTAACTCGTATCGTATTGAAATTCTATAAATCAAGTTACTCTACTTGTGATATACAGTAAGAATATTTTGTAGGATTACTAAAAATGTAATTTTTTCTCTAATTGATCTATAGAAAATATAAACTAGTATAATCGCTGTCTAAAATCTATCAGAAATGTGTGGGTAAGAAAAAATGTTTAGATAAATACTTTGTTTGTTTGTGTTTTAAGGCAAACCTGCACGCTGGGGTATCTGCTTAGGATGAGGGGTGCCTTGGTAGGAGGACTTTCTAAGGGGATCTAACGCGTATTCATGCATTTCGTATACAAAAACTTGAGTTTTGGGGGATATATGGCTAAAGTGGTTTTCTCGCAATAGAAAATAAGACTATATCCAAATCATTATTTGTAAAATCTGTAGGTACTAAAATCTTTCTATGGTATAATTTTCTCACTTGCCTAACAGTAGAAGAAATTTGTAGAAAATATATGGGTATCCTAAATCCTACTTTAGTGTTAAACGTCTACTTAACAAAAATAGGATATACAAAAAATTAAAAACACTTGATTAAATTTTTTTTCTTGATAAATTAAAAACATTTGATTAAAAAAAATTTGTTGTAAAATTAATTATTTACTTAAAATTAAAACTTGGTTAAAAAAAAAATAAATTTAGAAATGTATTTGTTGTAAAATTATTTAACTTAAAACTAAAACTTGGTTAAAAAATAAATTAACTCTTGATTAAAAAAAATATTTGTTGTAAAATTAATTAAAAAAAATTTGTTGTAAAATTATTTAACTTAAAATTAAAACTGTTGGTTAAAAAAATATTTGTTGTAAAATTACTTATTTAACTTAAAATTAAAACTTGGGTAAAAATCTCTTAAGAAAAAAAAAAAAATGTTTAGATAAAAAAGTTCATACACTATCTAAATCATTATTTGTAAAAACTATAGGTACTAAAATCGTTCTATGGTATAATTTTCTCACTTCCCTAACAGTAGAAGAAATTTGTAGAAAATGTATGGGTATCCTAAACCCTACTTTAATATTCTAGTAAACTGTTACTTATTAAATATATGCTATAATCTTAAACGGTATACAAAAATTAGAAGTATGTATTAAGCAGCATTTATTCAATTTGCATTGGTTCTATTACTAAATGGTAAAGAAAACTAAATCCTCCTGGGGATGTTGTTCATTTCTTTGCTCCACATAGTTAATTATTATTTAAAGAAACAAAAACAACAACGCATCCTCTGTGCTACGCCCTGTCTCCATTCATGCGAGGCTAGCGTGATGGGGAAAGGCACAGTAAGAATTTTTATTTGAAATGAGGCGGTAGACGTTGTACCGGGCGGCTGGTGGGTCCTCATTTTATAATAATATTTTTTATTTCAGGTTTAATTCATAAAGTATAGCTTATTTAAAATATAACAAAGTCCCTTATTTTCATGAGAGAATGCATCACAATCTGAAAATTTTTCCAAGTCCCCTTATTTGAAAAATATGTCACAATCTGAAAAAAATTACAAGTCCCCTTATTTGAAAAAAAGGAAAAAAATTCTTATCAACCCTTTGAACATCCGGTCTTAGCATCCGCTCCCCACATCCGGTCCGACCACGCCCCCCCCCTCTCTCTCGACCCAGGGAAAGCAGTTATACAGTTGCCCACGGCTGCCCACAATTAACATGGGCTGCCCCTGGGCAGAACTCTCGTTTATCTACTACTTACGTAAGCCACCAAATATTGAAAAATCGCCATGCGTGGCAAATACGCAAGGTGTCCAGTTGGTTTTAAATAATTAAAAATACAGCTGAAACAGATGTTCTGCTTTTATTACGCTTTAAGCTCCTAATTAATATAACTTTTGATTGGCAACATTAAATATGATTGTGTTTCTCAGGAGTGCAAATAATTTTTCCAGCGATTATACGCGGAGTCCGCACTCCAGGTGGAGTATAGCTAAGGACCCGTACAACACGGATTCCTATAACAAAATATCTACCGTCTTATGGGGGGGGATCTACTCTAGTGTGAAGTTTAAATTTTTATGTATCAATGAACATGCAAAAACCAAGCAATGTGTAGCTCAGTAACATTCTTTCTGATCCAATCTTTGGGATTTGTCTCTTGAAATTCTGTCTTTTTTACGAATAAGCCTTATTAGGGGCCGAATACCTCGTACGAAAAGCGAGCGTAGCGAGTCTAGGGGCCTTGGCCCCTAGTATTTATAAAATTATCAAGAAACCTTTTAATAGAAATAGCCAAAAAAAAAATGTAATTGAAACATTTATTTGAAAAGGTATTTGAAAACCACTAAAAGCAGAATTGCAAAAAATTATTATTTGTTCTAAACTATTAATTTTACAGTTTTACAAATATATAATTTGCTATGTAAAATGAGAGAGTATTTTTTATACAGAGTATTTATAAATTTGTGATACAATTTTTATTTATTTATTTTTTACAAATTCATATATACAGAGATTAGTGTATCCCTGTAAACATGTACGTAATTGTTAAATGCAAACTTTTTAACCTGTACTGAAAAATAGTCTTCCTAACTTCACACAAAGAGTACAGTTTCAATTTTATCCATCTGGGGAAAAAAAGATAGTCTTTCCAAGTATCCAAAATTCTGTAAACAGACAGAGGGGTTGAACCCCTGTCCCGGAATCATGCCTCTACTGAAGCACAAAAGACAGCTATTAGCTGAGCCGGAGGCTTCGCGGTAGGGAGTCCAGGGCGTCTGGGGGAATGAAAAATCAAGTTTTTTTGCTAGGAAAATATTCTTCCCGTCCTGCTTCCGTAGAAAGAGATTTCTATTCTAAGACGAGGTGAAGTTTCTTGACGAAAACATTCAAATGGCTAGTCAGTCAGAAGGTTAAACAGAAAATTACCGTTCACAAAAAGTGGTTAATTATATTCCGTTATACTTGGCACCTAAGTATGTTAGCTTTTTTCTAATAAAAATTAGGTAATAAATTAAGTTAATTTACATTAAAATAGGTATTCAAACAATATAAATCATTTTTATTAAAATGTTTTCATCATGTGTTAGAGCTATGCATTCTTAGGTAGGCGATACCCAATTTTGATGGCGAAGGAACTTGTGCAAGTACAGCTAGTCACATGGTACGAATGACTTATCATGAAAGTCTGCACTTGAGATCGGGTAGATAAAGAAATAATTAAATCTGCAACCATATTATATTGTATCAAAGATAAAAGTTAATTATTGATGAGGAAGAAAGTACAATATTAGGAAGCCCATTTTTCTAGCGCATCTCTCAATCAATTGAGGGTTTAACATCTATCTGTTCTTGAACTATAAACAGAATTATGTTTAAACAAAGAATTAAAAAAGCGCACACAGTATTTAAAACTTTAGTGACATAAAAATTGGGGTTCTTAAACATGCTTCTTATGAAAATACGTTCTAAGTATGAAACTAATTTTGCATAATGATCTCTAAAAATTTATCTTCTTAAATATGTCTGGATATCAAAATACTTTTTAGAAAAATGATACCTAAAAAATGAAATCGTTTATTAAATTAAAGAATATAATAAATTCCTAAATTAAATTAAATTTTTTTCGAAGAAAACACAACCATAATTTTGTCAAGATTACATTTTCTTCACTTGCTTTAAAAAGAATGCATATTTACTTCGAAAATCATAGTACCTTGAGTTAATTAATTTTGCAGCTCTTAAAAATTATTTGAAATAATTTAAACTAAATCTTTGTGGAGAAAGACCGAAGAAACTACAAGAAATTCGTCTCTGAAGCAACTTCAAAATCTTTCTTAAAACAAGGCATAACTGTCTTCCCCATTTCAAGCATTCAATTTTCCGCGAAAGTACAATATCTTCTTTCACTTATGATTAAAATTTTTCCCAGAGCATTAGCAGAATTTCGCAGGTTAATTAAATAAACCAGGAAGCTGCGAAATTATTCTTTTGCATATTGCATGTAAAAAAGATCTTTATTGAGATGATCTTAGCAAGATAATTTAACGTTCGTTTTACACCCAGTTGGTTGTTTTCATAACACGAAGGGAAAATGTTTAATTACCATAAAATTCAGATATAAAATAGAGAAGTTTATTTAGAAGAAAATTTAACACTTTAATTAATTTTACAAATGTTTTAAAATGAATATTTCTTTTAATAAATATGAAACTAATTACGCGAGTGTACATATGTTTTTATTTGTACCTGAATATTTAATGATGTAAAAGAGGTTTTACTTACATACCTCCTACTTTGTAGGGCTTTCTATTAGTTCGTTTAACAGCAAACTGAATTATATTCCACACCAAACATGACGTAATTCTCCCCCACATTTTCACAGGGGATGAGAAATTTTCACTGTCTTGTATATTTCTAGAAATTTAAACATTTGATAACATCCCGGCAAAGTGCCGTATATCGGGATCAAAGTGCATTGCTGTTTACTGCTAGTCACTAGAATGCCAATATCTGAAAAATGCTAATGCGACAGTACATAACCAGTAATGGCGAAGTGCCATGTGTCTATGACATGCACAGAAAAGTTAACGGCGTGAACATTGGGCCACATATTTCTATTGGCTCGTAACTTAGTTACGGTTAAAAATTGCCATTTGATGAAATGCATGAAAGCCGGATTTAAAAAAAAATGAGAAAACACGAGAAAATTTAGGATTGAAAATAAAGCAAAGCCGCATGAGAAAGTGAAGGTTATGATGGAGGAGATAGAGAATCTTAGAGGAAAGTAAAGCGAAATATGAGGCTAGGAGAGAAGGAAACGTCACAGAATTCTAGCGAGATATTTTTAAAATACATGAAGAAATTGATAATAAAATTGTGGAAAATGTGTAGAATTTGTTCAAACTGGGAAAGTTACCTGAAAATATCAAAATCTTGTCAAGCCGCCTATCCGTAAAACTAAGGATGTATGATGTAAAACCTCCTTGGGAAGCTTGTAAGACACAGCTGTGTCTGTCAGCTTTCTGTGAATGTAACATTAATACGAACGCATCATTTTTCATCTATATATTTTTTCGATTAAATAAAGTTAAGTGAGTTTTCTTCAGAATTTTACCTGTATTACGATTTTTAAGTGTAATTTTTTTTTAGATTCCATTTATTGAAGCCAAAAATAAGTCAAGTATTTGAAATTGAGGCACTAAAGCCTTTGCAAATATTAAAATAAAAACTATGTTTCAAAATTTAAAATATGTTAATTAAAATATGTTTCAAAATTTATTTTTCATCATCATTCGTGACAGATCCGTAAGTAAATAGAGTAGCACAAGGATGTGCTACTGATTAGTTTTAAAGTATGTACAGAATAGCATACAAACAATAAAAATGCATGCATAAAATTCTTTTTTTTTCCATAAAATCTCTCTTTTATTAAAAAAAAAAAACACTTTTTTGAGAGGGAAGTTATACTTAAAATTTTTAAAAGCTGATTTCCCGTTCAAAACGCATTTCCCATTTTCACTCTAAAAAAAGCGAAAAGAATAACATCTACTAGTTATGTATGAGATAAATTAGTTTCGTTCAACATGTTTAAAATACTACCGTTGTTAATTTCTAAAACAAATAATAATTTTATAAACAAACATGTCAAATTCTTTTGACAGATCCTAAAATAATGGTGTTATTTTAACATGCATTGTCCAAATCATCAATCAGGATAAAGGGCTTAACTACCACATCTATATTCTTCTTAGACTTACAAAGAATAAAATATGTTTGTCTGTTCCGGATTGGTAGCATACGGAGCAAAATTTTCTCTGGTTGGAAAGTAATTATTAAAGCTTTCGATTATGTCGATAGTTAAAAATAATGGTTCATTTATCTATTGCAGCAAAAGAAGTAAACTTAATTAAATTAGAATTAAATTAAAACTCTATTATTTACAGCGGGGCTTTTAAAATAGATGTTACAGTTAATACCTATTAAACTGCGGGTCACAGTAATGTAATGTTTCCAATTAAAAATGCATTCAAGTACTGCCTCCTAGATATAGAAAGCCTAAACACTGCTACGTCACCAAGCCTTTGCGTCATCAGTAGGCCTTTCAAAGGTGACGGCATCACAGTTTGATTTTCATAAAGTAAAACTATTCGAAATTTATGGTGAATTTACTCTCTCATAACAACATTTTAGAGATAGAAAATTTAATTTTACAAAAAAGGGCAGTGTTTAACTGTAACTAATTATATAATGTAATAAGGGAGTAGATCACAATGAATTGTTTTGTATCACAAAGGTATTTTAATTCTTATCTTTAACTTAATATACTTTTTAATAGTTGTAGCATTCACCAGAAAACTGAAATAGTTTTACTTTATGAGAATGAAAGTGTGGTGGCGCAGGGCCTTCTCTATTGTACTGCTCGGGCCTGCTACAGTGCTTTCCCCCCACAGTCCTACGTCACAAAACCCGTCTTGCTTTCTCACCACGTGCAGTTACTTTACCTAGGATTCAAGAATGTACTAGTCGGAAGTTCAGTGCAGCTAGGTATGTGTGATTAAAAGCTTCTAGAGTGTGAATATGAATAATATTTTGTAAGTGAAGTGCATTAAAGTGTGGATAATTTTGCCTTACAAGGTAAGTGATCTTTACCTTTTTTTTTTTCAATTAAGTGTAGTATAGCTTTCTTTGACTTACTCAAGCTATCCTCAAAAGAAGAGCCACTTTTCAACGTATCGAGTTATAAGTCTAGGGGAATCTTAAATATTTTAAAACTAGGTACTTTAAAATAGATATAATAGAGAGGATGTAATGTCTTTTCCTGTACTTCATTATTTTATTTCTTTCAATATATGTGTTTGTACGTATATTTTTCGAAAAAGTAAAACTAAAAGGGTTATAATTTGATGCAGAGTCAATCATACATCTTTTAGTGTTATTTAATTAGAGCACATGGTGAAAAATGCTATGTATTCCTATAATTTCTAACTGAAGGCTATATGCAACATTCAGATATAGTCTCATACACAAAAATTGCATTGTAACACGTGAAAATTATTTTAAAATACTACTCATTTAAGATTTTACCTCATTATTTTATACTTTGTTACTTTACTTTGTTACTTTATTCTTAAACGTATCATAAGTATTTAATCATTTTTATACGCTTAATGTTAACAACATTGCAAAGAAAACACCGGGAAAAGGCATTCTGAATGTTCCATTCTCTCTCATACATTTTGATTCGTTAATATACTGCTTTAAAAATTCTTCATTTTTTAAATGAAAGAATTGGGACTGCCTTTTGAAGGGGAAAAATTGTTTCATGCGACTTGTTTAGGAAAGAAAATAAATCTCTTAAGTGACTTGAAATTTTTCAGGATGCCTCTTCACAAGCTATACTACACACAATAATTAGCGATAAATTATGCCAGTTATGGAACTCTGGGAAAATTCTTAAACGTAGAATATATTGGAATATTTTCTGAAGCATGACATATTTAGTATATACGTAATATAATAAGGTCACTACATAAAGGTTTCGATTTTTTCAGATGCCTCGTAGATGTTCTGTTCCCGGTTGCTCGTCAAATTACGATTCTGTAAAGCAATATACCACAGTATTTAGTTTCCCGAAAGATATCCAGCTGAGAGAAAAATGGATAAAATGCATAAATAGAAAAGATTTCATTCCAGGAAAACAAGCGGCTGTTTGTATTAAACATTTTGAAGAACAAAACATAATTCGTGAAGATAAGGCTGTTAGAGATGACGGTTCATTGCTTATTGTTCCCAGATTAAAATTAGCTTTAACTAAAGACGCATATCCTACAATTTTTGAAAATCAGCCATCATATTTAACGAAGAAACTCCCAACAAAAAGAAAATCGCCCGATTCAAGAAGAGAATCAAATAAAAGACGAGATGATGAAAATTTCGAAAAGTGGTTACTAGAAAATAAAATTGATTCTTTTCAGAATTTTTCTGAAGGAATCAAAGGCAAATTAAATAGTTCTTGGTCAGTTTCTATTGAAGCAAATTTCCTTGTTATTTACCAAATGTCTTTTGAAAACTATCCCGCAATCACTATAAGTTTTAAAGTCATGCAAGACCTGACAGTCTTGGTATTTAAAGATGGTTTAGTGTTTGAAGGCAAAACACTGTTAGCTTTTATTTTAGGAAAAGAAAATAAGCTAGATAGGTGGACGAAACTTGATAGCGTCTTAAGCTTCTTTTCATCTTTGAATATTGCAAATCTTACGTACGAGAAAAAAATTGAAGTTGTGGTGAACTGTTTGACAAATCTTCATGAAAGCTTAGATGATAGCGATGAAAATATTCCGACTGTCAAGTTTATTTGTGAACAGTTACTTCTGACAACAAGATGTAAAAAACAGTATAGTCCAGAAACTTTATTCTGGTCTTGTAAATTATATTACAGTTATCCTGCTGCATATTTAATGCTACACCAAAGTCACGTTCTTTTGCTCCCTCATCCATCTTATCTTAGAAAATTATCAGCTAGTCTTAACTCTAACAACAATAGTAATAATATAAGTAAGCATAAGAATTATTTACTTAAAAAGGCACAACTCTTAGAAAAACATGAAAAAATTGTAAACGTATTACTTGATGAAATATATATAAATCCTTGTGTGAGTTACAAAGGAGGGAATATTGTGGGTGTTTCTGACAATGCAAAAACAGAAGCAAGTACTGTTCAAGCTTTTATGCTCTCTTCAATATTTTCCCAAAATAAAGACGTCATAGCATTAATACCTGTTAAAAATTTGACCGCTGAACAACTGCACTATTATACACTTAAAGTTTTACACTTGCTCAATGATTGTGGTTATGAAGTTGTCTCACTCATCTCAGACAACAATCGGATTAATCGAAATATGTTTAGCTTAATGTGTGGTGGTACATTAAAGTCATATATAAATAACCCTTTTGATACTAGTAAAAAATTGTTTTTTCTTTTTGATACCTGCCCTATCCTTAAAAGCGTTCGCAATAATTGGCTAAACCAAAAATCTACAAATCAGACCTTTTTTGTCCCTAACCCAAATGAGTCTAAAGAAATTATAGTTGCTAGCGTCTTGCACTTAAAATAAATTTATGATTCAGAAAAGCACCACACTGTAAAGCAAGCGCCTAAATTAAATCGCAAAGTTTTATTCCCTTCGTCAACTGAACGGCAGAATGTAACTCACGCAATAAATATATTTCATGAAAGTAATACAACTGCTTTAGAATTGAATATTCAAAAGTTCGGTAGTGATCTTTCTCAGACAAAGAAATTTGTATCTTATATGTTAAATTGGTGGAATGTTGTTAATTGTAAGCATCCATTGAAGGGTAAACATTTACGCAATACTTTTTGTGATCCTATAACTAGTAGAGGACATTCAAATGTTCATTTCCTGAGAGAATTTGCATCCTGGGTACAGTCTTGGCAGGTATTATCAGAACTCCCATCAGAAACAAAAAAAAACTTAAATTTACCAGAAAAGGGGGGTTCACTTTCCAAGGAAACTAATTTTTCTTTAAAACATACAACTCAAACTATGCTACAATTAATTGAGCATATGTTTGATGTTTATAATCCTAAATATTTGTTATTGGGAAAGTTTCAAACTGATAATTTAGAAGCTCGTTTTGGCCAGTACAGGCAAATGTCTGGCGGTAATTACTCAGTTGCATTTAGGCAAATTTTGGAATCTGAAAAAAAACTAAAAGTTTTGGAATTAATAAAACTGCGCTCAAAATTATCGGGAGATATAACTATAAAAATTCTGGATGTAAATGACTCAATGGACGTTCAGGAGTCAATTGATTACCCTGAAGATTTTACTGAGTACAAAACATCTGAAATTCCAGACAAATTTATGCCAGTTTTAACTTACATAGCTGGTTATATAGCACATAAAGTAAAAAACACAATTTTGTGTGTTGATTGCATATCCCTCATAGTAACAGACAAAGAGCTTTCTTGTGAATATTCCAGTGATTTAGCTGAATATATAGCACTTTCTGATAGAGGGGGATTGCAATGGCCTAAAGAGTTCACCATTAAAATAGTGCTACATACATTTCAAATTTTTGAAACTCTAATTTCAGAAGAATTCGAAGAACTCTTTTTAAATATTAATTGTCAGAGAAAGCTTCTAACTAGACTTGTAAAAGATAAAATTTCCTTATCAAATGATCTTCCTCTTAATGTTTGTTCTTGTGGGATATCGTCAGAAGTTTTAATAAATAAATGTATTGCTATTGCATGCAATATCTTTTTAAATAATTATTGCAAGCAGAGAAACGACCAAAATAAAGAAAAAAATGCTAGAAAGATGCAGAAAAAACTTTCAACTGTCAACTCTGGGTGATTCATTTTCCTTAAAAAAAAAAAAAAAAAAAAAAAAAAAAAAAATCCATGTATAACTTTGTACAATTTTACAAATGCTTTTTTGAAATTATTGATTAATAATATGTCAATTTAACTGAAAGAGAGTAAGTCAAATTTTTACTTTATTTTGCTGCCTTAATCTAGAGTATTTGAAAACAGTTTAAGCTGAAAGCTTTTTAAAGAATGACTGCTCAAGGATAAAATACATTTTTGTGTTACAATATTAATCAAATGTCACAAACTTTTCCCCTTTTTTCAATTATTTTATGCTCACGTTATTCTAGAAAAACACAGTCATATGAATATTTTTTAATACACTATGATTAAAAAAATGTGTATGAAAAATGTTAATGCCACGCTTAAATTTTCTAAGTTGCCTCGAAATATTGTTGAATAAACATTGTATTTTCATATTTTGTATTGTTTCTTTAACACATATACATATGCAACATTTTCTATGTTACTATACTATTAACTTTGTTCAAAAAGGTTTTCTTAAAATAGGAAAATAGAAGGTTTGCACTTAAATAAATGTGTTCAACAACCAGTTAGGAACTATAGTAAAATAATATTTTTGTTAAAAATTGTCTACTATCGTCAGTCTGATATCAGCGTTTCAGAGTTGGATTTCCAATATGATATTTTTGAAGAAACAATTATGCTAATGTTCACTTTTAATAATTTCTTTAAAGGCAATGCATTTATACTTACTCAAATCGCTTTATTCAGTTAGCTTTTTTCAGAATTGGTATATTTATTAAAGAGTTTGCAATGAAAAATTACATTTAGCGAGTTTTGGGAAAGTTGGAAACATGATCAATAGCAAAGATTTCATATCATCCATTTCGGTTATCTATACATGATTATTAAATTATTCTGAATTTAATTTAATAATGGTGAGCAATAAATATATTGTCAGAAGAAAGGAAACTATTTTCAAATCAAAAGGTTTCGCTAACGATTTCCATCGTGTTTCTAAAAGAAAGTTGAAATAAACAAATAAGGCGATTACAAAATTATAATAATAACATTTTTCCTTTTAGTCAATAAATGTGGTACTGCTTTAAAAAGGCGATTTTACATTTTTTTCGTAATTAAACACTTTGAATTATCCCTCCGTTAAAGGTATTTGCTCAGTATTCCTTATCTCCAGCGGAACAAACCGGACTCATTTCTAGACCCCTTCTTTTCAAGGAGCAGGCCCGGTGAGTAGAATAGAGAAGGCCCTGGGTGACGTCGTTACTTGGAGGCCTAATGATGACGTCAAAGCTTCAGGGCTTAGGTTTTCTGTATCTAGGAGGCGGTGTTTCAAGGGAAGAATAACTTTCTGATACTGAGCGTTTTTACAAGGGGTTGTATGCATATTAAAGTAGAAAATTAAGTGTGTATACTATTCATCCCTTTTCTCTCACTCATGTTTTGAAAAATATTCTTTTGACTAAAAAAAGCAAACCAAGAAGATTGGCGCAGAAGAAAGAAAAAAGAAAATTGTGTCAGTTGTCTCCAAATACAGAGGAGGTGCCTTTAAAATGAGAAAACTGTAGGAGAGAGTCGGGAGGGGTGAGAATTTTTAATAAAAATATTTCTTACAAATTATTTTCTACTAATAGGACTTTGAAATTTCAAAATAACATGTTGAAGCATTTTAACATATTTTAAAAATTTTAATTTCATAGTAATTATTAAAGTATGGACCGTATTCACCAAACACTTGACACGTGAATTAACCCTAACACGCGTGTTAAAGTCATGGGTAAGATATCGTGCCGATGACTTTAGCACGTGTATATTTGGTCTAATCCTGGTGTCATGTATTTGGTGAATAGAGTTATAACTCCTCTAAATAACATGTTGAAGCATTTTAACATATTTTAAAATTTTTAATTTCATAGTAATTATTAAAGTATGGACCGTATTCACCAAACACTTGACACGTGAATTAACCCTAACACGCGTGTTAAAGTCATGGTTAAGATATCGTGCCGATGACTTTAGCACGTGTATATTTGGTCTAATCCTGGTGTCATGTATTTGGTGAATAGAGTTATATGTTCAAATTAAAGTAGTAAGAAAACTGTCCCATCTTCTTTTACGTGAGAGAGGGTTGGGCTATGTCTTAAAAATTGAAATTTATGCAGAATTTTCATAAATATTCGGTAATAATGACCGAGACAATGAAAAATCTATGTTTCCGAGGTTTGTTGCAGATTATAACATGTAATTATCTAATATATTGTTAAATGAAATGAAAAATATATGTGGCAACGCCTAGTTCCACCATCCGCCTTTGGCGAATGCAATTTTGCAGTAATATAACATAGCTATAAATTATTACGGAATATAACTAGCCACCTTTTAAATATATTTTTCATAATTGCAACGTCTGCAAATTCAAAATATTTGCTGCACTTTAAGAAAATTATCTTTGCGAAGAGTGGCTGATTATATTGCGTGTTCGATCGCAGCTATACTGTAATATCGCCTTTATTATGATGAAACAGTCAACTTCTTGTAGGGAGATAAAACTGCATTTTTCTCATTAAATTTCTCCTCTAAGTTAAATCATCCCATCCCTCCCTTTATACAACATCTCAATAAAATTTATTGTTCCTAAAAACGTGCTCCTGCTAGGCCTCTCTAAACCGATAATTTACTAATGTTATGGTCTTAGTTCTACGAAACATACTTTTGATTACATTGTTAAATATCAGATATTAAAGGCAATTTTTAATATTATCTATTTAAAAATTTAAAATTACTTCATTTCAAATTCTAATATCAGGTGAGAAAAAATGTGAATCTTTTGTGTGTGTGTGTGTGTAATTCTTATTCAAACACGTTTGATATAATTAAATGCTAAATAAAATAATTTAATATAATTAAATGCCAACACAATTAATTTAATATAATTAATTTGCATGCTACATTAGAAACTAAGAATTAGGAATCCTGAAGCAATTTATAAACACTACTTAAACGTCATACAACACTAATAATAGTCCTTTCGACATCCAGGAAATAAGTCGTTTATTTTTGCTATGTCTACTATTTTAAGTATTTGATCACTCTTTGTTTAGCAAACGCGTTTCATTTTAGGTTGATATTTTGCCTTGTGTGCAAAAATTCGAAGTTTAAACATGCAAAAGGTTCATTAACGCAAAGCTTTATGCTAGCATTTCATCGCGTTTCTTGAAAACTTACGTTAAATTTGTCAGCACCGTAATTTCAGTTCATGAAAGTAAATCTGACATTTGACCAGATAATTATTTAAAATTCAAATCCGTGAATATATTACCCTCAAATTTTAATTTACTCTGCACGTTAATGTAAAATTTCAAAGCCGTACATTGAGTAATCTGCTATTTTCCTGAGAAAAGTTCTTAATGCCATTAAAAGTGTTTTTGATGTACAAAATGTGAAGTAATATATATCTACTTATGTTGGAAAATTGTAAACACATTAACTTTTTTATTGCATCTTCTCTCGAAAGAATTTTGCTTACAATGAGAAGTCAATTAAAACTGCGCAAGCTTTGGCCTTCTGGATTTATTTGTGCATTTATCATAGCTGCCTAGTATTCCAGAAAATAAGGATCCACATTTTGTAAACAGTATTATTTTGTGAGTCCTTTTTTCAAAATAATAACCAAGCCGTGGGTTGAACCACTGCCCCCAAGATATAGGAAGCCTAACCACTACTACGTCATTATTTCTTTGCGTCATCAATAGGCCTTTCAAAGGTGTCGTCATCACTTTAATTTTCATAAACTAAAACTATTCGAAATTTCTGGTGAATTTACTCTCTCATAACAACATTTTAATCAATTGACATAGAAAAATTAATATTACAAAAAAGAGCAGTTTTTAACTGTAACTAATTATATAATGTAATAAGGGAGTAAATCACAATGAATTGTTTTGTGTCACGAACGTATTTTAATTTTTATCTTTCACCTAAGATACTTTTTAATATTTGTAGCATTCACCAGAAACCTGAAATAGTTTTACTTTATGAGAATGAAAGTGTGGTGACGTCATTAATCGAAGGCCTAATGATGACGTCGAAGCTTCAGCACTCAGGCTTTCTGTATCTAGGTGGCAGTGGACCAACACCTCCTAGATGTACAATGCCTCAGAACAGAGATTGTTGCGTCATCACTAGGTCCACTAGAATGACGTCATCACACATTTCATTTCACAAAATAAAACTATTCAAAGTTTGTGGTGAATTTACTGCCGCATAAAACATTTTAATGATTTAAGATAGAAAATTTAACTCTACGACAAATAGAAAATTTTAACTAATTATATAATATGATATCGAAACAGATCATTATAAATTGTTTTCTATCAGAAAGGTATTTAAATTTTTATTTTCAACTTAACATATTGTCTAAAATTTGTATCACTCACCAGAAATTTTAAATAGTTTTACTTTGTGAAAGTAAAACTGTGATGACGGCATCTCAGAAGACCGGGTGATGATGTAAAAGCTTTTGTTCTCGGGCCTTCTGTACCTAGGAGGTGTTGGGTGGACACGAGAGGAGAAAAAATGAATAACGTTACGCTATAGGGGTTTCGCGAGCCGAGATAACGCCTCCTGGAAATAAAAAGCCCTAGAACTCGCTCGTCACCAAGCTTTGTCGTTATAATCACCTCGACATTAAAAAGTTTAATTTTCACAAAATAAAACAATTAACATTTTCTGGTGAATTTGCCCATAAAGAGCAATATTTTAATTAGTTGTGATAAAAAATATAATTTTACGACAAATGGCAGGTTTTAACCAAGACTTATTATATAATATTATAAGAAAATAGGTCATAATGAATAATTTTGTAAGAGAAATGTATTTTAATTTTAATGCTTAACTTATTTTCTAATACTTGTAGCATTTACCAGAAATTTTAAACATATTTACTTTGTGAAATTAAAACTGTGACTACATCACTTTTGCAGACCCAGTGAAAACGTCAAAGCTTGTTGACGTACGAGTTGTAAGGCTTTCTATATGTAGGCGGCGTTGGCCGAAACAAGGAGTTCTTGCGAGGCGCCTAATTCCACTGCCTCCTAGATATAGAAAGCCTAATCACTGCTACATCACCAAGCCTTTACGTCATCCGTAGACCTTTCGAAGGTGACGTCATCACAGTTTAATTTTGATAAAGTTAAACTGTTCGAAATTTCTGGTGAATTTACTCTCTCTCATAACAACATTTTAATGAACTGAGACAGAAAATTTAATTTTACAAAAAAGGGCCGTTTTTAACTGTAACTAATTATATAATGTAATAATGGAGTAAATCACAATGAATTGTTTTGTATCACAAAGGTATTTTAATTCTTATCTTTAACTTAAGACACTTTTTAATATTTGTAGCATTCACCAGAAAACTGAAACAGTTTTACTTTATGTGAATGAAAGCGTGGTGACGTCATTACTTGAAGGCCTAACGATGGCGTCAAAGCTTCAGCGCGCAGGCTTTCTGTATGTCGGAGGCAGTGTCTCACGTCCATCCCTAAAAATGTGGTGTCGATGTCAAAAAGCTTGGAAAGTGTTAACTATCATTTCTGTCTATGCCTATTTCACTCAAAAAATGAACCTACAGTGCCACATTGAACCCTAGTGGCGAAAATGTGAACTTTTTTTCTTATTCAAACAAAACCCCTCGTCTGATTAGTATTTACTGCAAATTTGATACAGGTTGAAAAAACAGCTTTCTGACATTCGAGCTCTAAACACTTTTACTTTAACTATGACCACCCTGCTTGTATATGTATATACTAATTTGATAGATGAATAGTATTTTCTAAAGTTTAAACGCTTTACATCAATCCCATAGCTGACAACTATTCCGAAATATATCAACCACTTTTTGTAAACAGTATACTTTATGAGTATTTTTTTAAAATTGTAACCAAACCTGCATCGTGCTTAACAAATTTTTATAAAGTGTAAGGTAAAAATTACTGTTTACAAAAAGTGCTTAATTATATTCTGGAATTGTTGGTAGCTATATCCATGGATCCATTCGTTTTCTCTGCTAATCTATTTAAGATCTAAACATCGGATTCCTGTTTTAAAGAAAGGTTTAATGCTATCGATAACAGTCGAGCTGTTTCTTAAAAATTTACACTGAATTTGTCCCCTTTATTATTTAAATTCATGAAAGAAAATCTGACAATTAGAAGGATTTTTCTCTAAAATTCAAATTCGTGAATATATTATAGTTAGCTTTCAATATACTCATCACTTAAACGCAAAATTTGAAAACTTTACATGCAGAAATCTACATTTTTCTGAAAATAGTTCTTAATGGCACTAGATAAATAATTGAAAAATAAAATGTGAAGTGATATATATCAATTTATGTTGGAATACTGTAACACATCGAGATACATTACGCGTAAAAAATGCATCTGCACATGAAATAATTCAACTTACAATGAGAAGTTACTTAAAACTGCACAAGCCTGGCTACTATGTGCATCAAAAATTATTAACATATTGTGCAAAACTTTTGCCCTTAACTGCAAATCATTTTTAACATATTGCATAGACGCCAACTACTACGGAATATAATTAACCATTTATTGCAGACAGTATATATTCTTTAGTACTTTTTCAAAATAGTAACCGTTCTCGGGCGTTACACAAAAATCTGCATTTTAAGCCAAAAATTGTTTTTAAAAAGTGGTAATTATATTCCGTAGTATTTGGCAGCTATGTGTATGATGAAGAATGCAGTATATATTCAATATTCTGCAGTTGAAATTATACTATGCATGAGCAATGGACCTATTCACTCTGCTTAAAAATTTATTTTTCTAAACATCTTAATTTGGTTTTAAGAGGTACTTAAAAATGCTGGTGATAGGGGATGTATTGTTTGGAAAATTTTAAAGGATAGTGCATAATTTGTACAAATTATTCAAGGCTTGAATAAAATAATATTCAAAACCTTTGATATTTTTATTGATATAACAAACATCTTTGATATAACAAAAGAAATTTTCTCACAGTTGGAAAAATTCAGGGAAACGTTCAAATTTACCTGCTTCTGTTTCAGAGTGAGTTTTAAATAAAAAGTTTAAATAAATAAATAAATAAATAAAGACTATTTTTAATTGCTCCGAAACAATTTTCTCGTAGTCCGGAAAACCGCATTAAGAAAAAGAAGAAAAAAAGAAAGAAGAAAAGAAAATTCCTTCCTCAGTTTCAAAGTGAAAAGCAAGCACACTCCCTTTATATTTGTTGCGTTATTCTGATCCTGAAGGTTTTTAGCGAAAGTTAAATCAGGTGTTATTGTGACTCGTTATTGCAGTTGTGAATTCACAAAAGAGAATATAACTGTAGAAATATTTTCATCTAAATTGAGTTTGATCAGCACATAAATCTCCAACAACAGTAATTTCATTATTGTTAACCATTGCACTGCATTATATAAATACTACACAATTTTGTTACTAACCTCTATCAGTATTTACTTACAGTTGAAGGTTAACTATTAACTACCGTATTGTAGAACGAATATAACGCGACATATTTTTAGGGATCATTTCTCGTTAATAAACGTTACCTTCGCAAACAAGGCCTTCTTGTTTAAATATTGAGTTATCCAGTGAAAGCAAAATCTAGGCGTAAATTTAAAAGTTGCTTAGCATCATTTTATAAAATTTATTATTTCTTACATTTATCTTGATTTATTATTGATTATGGATTAAATATGATACTAAAAATGCATTTAGAAATTCTGATTGCAGCTTCAATGTTTAATGTATATAATTTTAACTGTTGTTTCAAAGATATATTTAAGCAATGATAAATTTGATAAAACGATGATGAGGAACCAGAATTTTAATTTTATTTTACGAATTTTTACTTTACACCTAGCTTTACAGATCTAGGACGACTCCTATCTTAAGGGGACAGCCTACTTTTAAAATGCCCAAAAAATCGATTTTGAGATTTTTATCTCATTAAATAGCTTACTTTATTCTAAAAAGATTGATACCAACCATTTTTCTGTATGACATTTATTTGTTGAGATAAAAAGGAAAATGTAAACGCAAGTTTGGCAGCATGCTTGTAGAAGCTGCAACTTAGGTTGACACTCAAAGCATAAAAGAGGCAGAATAGAAATGTACAGAATTTAATTTAGAAACTCGAAGAGCCAGAAAAATGCTCATCAGTTCTCAGTTTGAGGCAATAAAAGAAAACGAAGGCATTGTGCATGAAAGCGGAAAATTTTAAATCGAAATTTCATAAAGTGAAATAAAATCAAATTTTTATGTTGCAAAGTAAAAATAAATATATATATATGGATATAGTTATTAAAATAACTTCAAAACATGTACTTTACCAATATTAATGCCTTTATATCCTAAAAATGTATTTTTTGTTAAGGTATGTACATATATTTTCATATTTACAATTGTCGAGCTTTTCTTCAGACTGATGTTTCTTAAGCCATATTAAAACATATTTTGGGTTAATCATATTACGTACTCCGTAAAATTATTCTTAAATAGTAAATATTTCATTAGAAAATGTTTTTAACTTTTAAAAATTAAAATTTATGTTCCAAAACAACAATTTGAACTTTAATTGGCGTTTTCTCAAAACACTGTTTTTCAAGTTTGCGCGCATGATATTTTAAAAACTATTTAAGATATCAACTTGAAACTTTTCTCAGGCATTTATTCTAATATAATGAACAAAATGAACTAAAATGAAATGTTTGTATTTCATAGAAAAAAAGTTATGATTGTAAAACTATCAAAATTTTTATGGTAATTTAAATTTTCAGATTAAATGATTTTTTAAAATTTAAATTATGAAAATAATTAAACCATTTTAGTTCAGATTGTTAATTTGAATGTTTTGTTTAATTTAGAAAAAAATTATGAGGTTCAAAGGAATTCTAATTGAGATATCTTGCGCGCAGTGGGAAAGTACCCTTGAATTTTTTTTTCCAATATTGTGTGGTAAAATAATTTTTTTTAAATTATCACCTTTATAATAAACTAAAATAATATTTTTAATCAATAGAGTAATGTCATAGTAGTTAACTGAAAAAAAAGTTATGTTTCTGCATGCATTCATTATTTTTTTAAAAATTATGAAAGTTGATCTAAAATTTATACATTTTCCCATTCTTAAAAGTAGGCTGTCCCCTTAAGCCAGAAGGCCTTCTTGGCAAAGGTCACGTAATAATCCGACCATCGCTCAATTCGAATTCGAAGAAAGGATTTTTCTATCTAAAGGAAAAATTTCGGGGTCGCATTATTTTCGGTTCCGCGTTATATTTGGACTAATACGGTAGTACTTCTCTAAATTGTATCCAATTGTGTTTAAGCGAAAAAATGAGCCAAATATATTTTATCAGGGAAATGAATTCTTTAAGGTTTTTTTTTATTTCACTACTACGTTTTGAAACGGCGCTAGCATAAGATCAAAGAAATGTAATGAATCTAGTTAATTATTACATATTTAGTGTGGTTATAAAAAGTATATGAAAGCGTTGAAGAATTATTATAGAATTAACTTAGACAACACAGAAAAGTAGTACAAGGTACTGGTTTATTCATTGTAAGAAATGTACTCGAATTACACGTTTATCTGTATGCCATAGTTCTAACCATAAAAAAATATTAGAGTACACTTTCAGAGCATGACACGTCATACTGATTCAGCCTTTTGTCATTATGTATGTGTCGAATCCATGCATGGTTTAACATGCACTGTCAAAGCATCTGTCAAAGCAGTTACAGGGAACGTACACTTCGATGCATTAAATCTCGAGATCAAAAGATACACAGAGGAAACGAGACGTAGTGCATGGTTTCAGATAGATAATGTCAGAATACACCAAAGGAAGACAGTAGTTGCCTTATATTGTGTAACTGAGTGATGAATAGAAATACAGCGTTTGTTTCGACGTGAACTTTGATTGAAACCTTAAAGATGTATTAGGTAAAGGTAACTACTCTAAAATGACTGTGATTACTGTAATAACATATTAGTTGTTGTACAAACAGCTATTGCTTAGGTACACATGCTTGCACAACAATGTAGTCAGTTTTTAACAAATGTATGTGACGCCTCTTATGCGTCACATATGCATAAGAGGCGTCACATACATTTGTTATCACCATAGGTGCCAAGATTACGGAATATAATTAACCACGTTTTGTAAACAGTAATTTTTTTTTTGAATAATTTTCCAAAATACCAAGCCAAGCCTTGAACTCTGAAATTTCGCTATATTTTAAACAGAAAATTACCGTTCACCAAGAGTGGTTAATTATATTCCGTAATACTTGGCACCTATGTATCACATACATTTGTTACGCGTAATCGCATGTAACACACTGAACTGGTCTCTTTTTTTGGAGGCAGGTTTGAAAAACTGGCTGTCTATACCACCGCGTAATGCGATTTACTTCACCAATAGCAGAAAACAGTTTATAAACCTCTACATACATAATAATAGAATTAATTTGACCAGAATCTGAAAATACTTGGGGTCATGATTGAGTCCCGTCTGACATGGAAAGCACATGTGCTTTACGCCCGAAACGCAACGGTTGGAGCAACAAAAAAATTAGAGACGTTGCTTTTCCAAAATAAGTCAGCAGTCAAAATAAAGTAAAATTATATAAGTGCACAGTGCTTCCTGCAGCGACCACAAAGAATTGTAACTAAGAAACTGGAAATGTAGCCTTGAAAGACCTAGATATTCCCAATTATAAAATTTCGTCATGTCATGTCATGATCCCAAACGGCAGAACATCGGTGCTTTAGACCCTCTGACCGCTTCCTTTGAAAAGCTCACATGGATTTTGAAGAACATTATACTACGTGATCTCCATTAAGCATGAAATGATAATTTGAACTGAAAAGTTAGCATTTTGGATGCTCATCATCATCTTATCAGATTTTTCTTTGCGTAATTTCGTCTTTAGAACAATAGTTAAAACTATATTAAAAAATTGAATCTGGAATCATAATTTCTAGACAAATGTTTAGTATAATAGTTTATAAATAATCAGTCATAAATATCGATAAATTTAATCAATAATAAATTTGATAAAATGATAATGAGAAGCGTTAGTCGTAGTTTTTCTATACAACTTTTCCTGTTACGCCTGAGACCACCAACATAGGAGGACTCATTCAATAAATAAGCAGGCCTTCTCGACGGTCGCGTTCTTACCCGGTAAGCTCTCGAGCCTTTAAAGTGATCCAAACGTTTTATCAAGTAATGAATTCGAATGGTCATTATTGTACTTGAGAATCTTCATCGAGAAGAAAGTTAATTTCTCTCATTAAAGTTTTAGTTGTGTATTTCTATTTTTAATTTTCCCTAAATTTTCCCTAATTTTCCCCCATTTACCTCTAAATGTAAGGTTAATAAATTATGCTAGTTTTTAAGTATAAATATTCTTTTCGGTTATTAAAGAATATGAAAAGTGTAGAAAAATTTACTTTTCAATGTGAGTTTCCGAAATATAAAAAAAACTTTCCGTGATGGCAGGTTCTTTTATATTTCGGAAACTTTCGGTAAACTTTCTTAGGACCAAGGGATTTAATCACCGTGAGTTCCAAGAATTTCTTAAGTGTTTTGATTCTGGTTATGACGGCGTTACTTTTATATCAGAAGTAAGATGGCTGACCCGTGCCAAAACGCTGGAAAGATTGCTTGATTTGAAACAAGAAATACAACCATTTTTTAATGCAAATTTTTGTTTTAGGATAAAGAGTGGGTTATGGGATTTTACATTTATAGAAGATTTGACTAGCCACCGAAATGACTCTAATACACGTTCACCAGGAAAAGACCAATTAATTAATAACATGTAGGATCTAATTTCGACAGTTTAAATGAAGCTTGGTCTTGAGGAACAACAATTAAGAAAAACTTCACTCACTTTGCTACGCTGTCATTGCAACCAGATATTACACAGGAGGCGGCGGATACGCTTCTTTAATATTGGAATACAAACTTAATTCTAGAAAATCGGTTTGAAGATTTTAAGTTACATCGTGAGCTGTTTTCAGCATTTGCAACGCCGTTTGTTGTAGATGTTAACTTAATAGCAGGAGAATTACAAATGGAACATTGTTAAATATCTTTTAATACACAATTAAAGGAGAAATTCCGTCAAGTTTGTTTGGAAGAGTTTTATAAAAACTATTTGGACAAGAATCAGGCTTTCATTCCTTCCGAAGGTCAATAAAATGAGACTAATCATACTTTATAGCAAAACACTGACCACGAGTCAGCTTGACCTCCTAGCCGGGAAACAGTATAAGGAAACACGTAACACTGTATAAGCTATTACATTTCGAAAAAATGTTGTTTAGAAAAAATGTTTACTTATTGTCTAGAGCAGTCGTAACTCAGCCGGAGCATGTGTTTCCACATCCCAGAGATCACCGTTACAATGGCGTGAAAGGGCTGCACAAGCCTTGTCCCTGGGTGGGCCACGTGGCCCTCCACTATTGGGTTTAATTTTGGTGAATTTTTGTGAATGATCTTTTATTATTCTACTTCCATTTTATGTTTTATAAACTCGTTTTATTGCGTCATATTCGACCTTCCAAAATCTCTATCCGAGTCTTTTTCAGTTCTTCCGTCGTGAGGTCCATTCCTCCTTCAGACCTCCCCCTCTCATCGCTTTTTTTAATATCACCCAACTTTTTCTCCTGTGGTGTGCCTCTTTTCGCTTTTGATTACGTTAACAATAATTTTGGGTAACCTTTCGTCATACATTCTTTCAAAGTGACTGCACTTAATTAGTTTTGGTTCTTTTAATATCCCCTAATATTGATCGCTTTATTTTCATAATTTTCTTGATCCTCTCATTTCTTATTTTCCCAACTGTTGCTATTCTGCATGATCTTCTTGGGGCATTAAGTTCCACTGACGCTGGTTTCTTTTATTCAACTGTATTTAATTATTTAAGAACTTGTTATCCTCTTTTTGCCAATTTTTCCTTCCCCACTTCTTTGAACTGTTTTTTCTGGTTTTCTTTGATTTTTCTTGATTCAAATAGCAATCTCTTCTCCTTCACTCTTTAAGTTAACTTTTGGTTTTGTCACTTTCTTGAGTTTGTAGTATTCTTTGCACCCCGAAACTTTAAGAGCCTTTCAATTCTTATGCAGGGATTTTTTATATCTTATTTTACACTACAGATGACAATAAGAGACTATCTTTTTAACTTATTCAGAGATAGGTTTTTTTTTTAAATAGATGGTAGCAGTACCCAAATACATGTATTTGGGATATACATTGTGCAATCTTAGCTCGCTTTTTTCACTTATGTTCAAAGAAAAATTTACAAATATTTATTTATTTTACGAAGTAAGTTTAATAAAATTTTCATTTCGTGTTTAAGACATATATTTTTAATGATTACCTGTTTCTTACAAAACACATATTCAGCCATACACAGCCCTGAATGTTGGCTTTTCCTAGAAATTAACTTTTTTTAATTTTTATCTTTCGCGATGAAAAAAAAAATGTCCAAAACCTTAAAATGAATGCATATATTCTACATGCATTTATTTTTATTCAGTTTTCTGGAATAAAAAATAGACACTTTTATGACCGTTTTCTTAAAAATAATGCTGCCGTTATGGGGTTAAGCTCCAGGTTTTTTGTAGATTTTTTTTTCTTTGCTTCTCATACGGTTATACTAACGCTTTCTTTTTCCTTTAATCAAGAATTCCATCGATAAACAAATTACGATTTTTCAGTTTTAAATTATATTACTAGTACAATTACAATCAAGTGTTACCGAAAAAAGTTAAAGCACATAATACATAAGAATTTTTAAGAACTGGAATAAATATTCACCTTCTTGATATTTGTTTAAATTAATACGTGTGTTTTCACATTATGTTTTCGCCTTTAGATTCCATTTGCTGCAACCAACGATAAGACTTTTTTTTTAAACTGAGCCGCAAATGTTCAAGTAAAAGTCTGGTGTTTCAAAAATTCTTTTAAACTATCATTCGCGACTGATCCGTATGTATACGCAGTCGCACAAGTACACGCTATTAATTAAATTTAAACAATCTACAAAATAATGTACAAATAATGAAAATTTATGCATAAAATCCATTATTTTTTTAAATCTCGGCATTTTCATTTTCTTGAGAGGAAAAGTATGTAAAATTTCTAAACTCATTTGCCTCTTTAACTCACCCTTCATTCTGAAAAGAAGGGGAAAAAATAGCATGTACTAATAGCATATTAGATAAATTAATTTTGTACGACGTCATGTTTAAAATACTACCGCTGTAAATTTCCAAAACAGTTAACAATTTTTATAAACAAACTTGTCAAATTCTTTTGACAGATCCTAAAATAATTGTGTTATTTTTAACAGACTTTGTCCAAATCATCAATCAGGCTAAAAGGCTTAATGATTAAATCTAGTTTCTCCTTAGACTTTCAAAGAATAAAACATGTTTGTATGTTTTAGGTTGACAGCATAATAAACAGACAGAAAACAAAATTTTCTCTGGCTGAACAATATTTATTAAAACTTTGGATTACATCTATAAATAAAAATAATGGTTAAGTTATTAATTGTGGCAAAAAGAGTGAATTTATAAAGAATTAAACCAAAACTGCAATTTCCTTCATACCGGGTGATTCAAAATAGATGTTACAATGATTATCTATTAAACTTCTGGTCACAGCAATGTGCACGTAAATATATTGTAATAAAGAATGGCTATTTGATATGCAACTTTTTTACTAGGGGCTGTATAGATATTAAAGTACAAAATTTACTTTTTATGCAGCCCATTTTTTCTTGTCACTTATTAAATATATATATACAGGGTGACCCATAAATATCGCCTAAACTCTGTACAGCCAGATTCCTCGTTTGATTTTCATTAAAAAAATGCTCAAAGAACTGTATTTGTACGACCCACAGGTTTCGAGAAAAAATGGAAAACAAAGTATGACGCCACATCCGGTGCAAGGAAAAGCATCTAGAAACATTAAATTGGACACTGGATTATATAAAGGGGGACTCGGTTTCACAGCAGCTAAGCTCATTTGATCTGGCACCTTAAGATTCCTTCCGATGAAAACGTTTGAAAGAATTAATCTACCGATACCTAATTACAACAAAAAGTGATTCTCGCTCTGAATTATTTTTTTTTCCTATCCTTTAACTGATGATTGTGTAAAGAAGAAAGTAGTTATTCAACAGTTTATGAAGGTTTTGATGATAATTTGTCTGGCAAGTGAGAACTTTAATCCTGTATATTGTTAAAAAATAGTCTTTGGCTACATTTGTCGGGAAAACAGCTACGTATATCTTCATAAATTTCTTTGAATATAATATTTAAATTCTACTTTCAATTCAAGTTCAGTGAGATTTTTAAAAATGTCATTAGAACGAAAGTTCTTCTTTAACAAGTATTTGATTACTGGAATATATATTATATCTAAAGATCAACTGAAATAAATATAGCACTTTAAATATCTTGTATTACCTTTAAACATCAAACGAATTCAAACACATGAAAGAAAATTGCGCCTGTGTTGCCTGAGTTTAATGCACACATTTTTAAAAATTCATTTCATGTACTACTTGGCGAAGATGCCTATTTGTATTTAATTATGATCTAATTTTAAATGTTATTTTTCCAACATTAACTCACACATAAGCGTAAAGTTTTCAAAATTATTGGGGGGGCCGGGCCCCACGACCATATATATTAACGTCAGTGGCATAGCCAAGGGGGAGGGGGTCATAACCACCCCCCATGAGGAATTTTTTGCCATACAAAATATATATTCTTCACTCCCTTATCATACAACCGTATACATATATGTGAGTTGCAAAAGTCGTAACCCCGCCTATGAAAAATTTCTGGCTATGCCACTGATTCACGTACATATAACTTAATCATAGCTGCCAACTACTACGGAATAGAATTGAACACTTTTTCTACATGATTTTTCGGCTTAAAACATAGCAAAATTTTTGTGCTGCGCGCACGAGCTGGTTACTATTTTGGAAAAAATAATTAAAAAATATATTGTTTACAAAAAGTGGTTAGTTATATTTCGTAGTAGTTGGCAGCTATGACTTACTATATATAAGTGTCAATTATTGGAGGCGCTCGATCTCTATGGGTTCATAGAATTCTACACCTATGTAAGGTAAGTATCCATGTTAGTATCTTTCTACCATGTTATAAGTTAAAAATAGAAGCCAAAGGGGGGAAAAAAACATTAAAAAAAAATCCAAAGGGGGGGAAAAAACATTTTCGATGAGATAGTGCATTTTAGACACATCTGAACTTTTCTTCATTTCATACTTTACATTGCATAATCTGATTTTAATTAACCAGAGCCTGGCGAGGGCAGCTTATAGTAACATTGTGTGTTACAGGGCGTCACAATGAATACTAAATCATGGTTGAAATCAAATGAAGGAAAGTCCTCCTTGTAAATGGCATGAATACTTTTTTTTATGTTAGTATAAATTAGTTTTCTGTATTGAGTGATAAATT
Source organism: Cheiracanthium punctorium (assembly GCA_038373885.1). Lineage (NCBI taxonomy): Eukaryota > Metazoa > Arthropoda > Arachnida > Araneae > Cheiracanthiidae > Cheiracanthium > Cheiracanthium punctorium. The sequence continues at coordinate 284,903 of JAWZYV010012000.1, forward strand.
ATTGGGTGGGCTCAGCCCCTATTCACAATTTATTGGGGGGGCTCGAGCCCCACGGGCCCATATAACTCTACGCCTATGAACTCACATCATATCCCTTGTCACTCTGTAATAAACTTTGAAACTATCTAAAGAAGTGAGACATAGTTTGTAGATGACACCTAAAGACTAAATATTTTATATTTTCAGACTACTGCAGCAATAAGTTTAGATAAAACTAATCCTGTTAATTTTACCAGTTTCGAGGCATTTGATTGTCATTTTTAAACAGAGATCAATACTCAACTTTTATTGACTCATAACGTGCCCACTCTGACAAAGACTTTCTATTTCTTTTTTTTTACCACATAATGGACACCAGCACATCAACTAAAGTGGTGTAAGTCATCATTTTTAATTATCAATATATCTACAAGTACTGTACTCAGAATAATATGGCCTTTTTTATTTTATTCTAAGACGCAGGATAATATTTTTATAAATATAAAAAAAAAGGGGTGTCCGTATGAAAATTTAATTTCGTGTTTTAATATCCATGCAGCCCCCCCCCCCACTTAGCAATTTCGACTTAAAATAAGTCTAATTCCTAATGTAAGATAAAACTGCTTGAAAATCTTAATGGAAAATCTTCCGATATAATCGGAAGAGTTGGGAGCTATGGGTCTGAGATGCAAGACACAGCAGCAACATAATAAAAACACCAATAATCTTGATAAATCCTGCTGAATGATTTCAGTAACTAGGGATGGACGCGAGACCACGAGACGAGACGAGACTTCTCGCGGTCTCTCACTTTGACGAGACCACGAGACGAGACCACGAGACAATACCACGGGTCAGGTATCGCGCGAGACCGCGAGACCAGTCTCGTGGTCTCGCATTAAAATAGGCAAAGATGGTTATGGCCGTTACTTCAAAATCTTTCTAAAAGCGGTAAGCCCGGATTTTGCAAAAAATTTCGTCCCACAGCACAGATTAATAATTAGCTTACAGCATGAGATGTACAGAAAATTACTTTTGTAGTACTTTCCCATTTCGGAATATTCGTGAAATTATATGTTTACATGTGATTAGTCAGAAACAAAATAGTATGACTATGGGTGTGGGGAGTGGCGTATAGCAAAGGTCTGAAGGTCTGACCTCCACCCCCCGGGCCCGGCAGAATATTTTATAGGGTGGTTCCCCTCGAACCTTTAATGAAATGGTCAAGTTTTCAGTTTTTATACATTCCCCCTCGCATCTAGAATACAAGATAATTCAATAATGATTACCGTAAAGATTAAAAATTAAAATGTTTAAATTAATATTACTTCTTTAAGCTGAAATGTACTTAAAATATACAAATGTAAAAATGTATTTTTACACAAATCAAGAGTTCGTTTGATTGTTGAAAGCGCTTTTATTTGAAATACTACTACTTTTCATGAACACTAATAGCAATCACTTGCATTGTGAATGATTAATCAAAAGAAGGAGTATTAGAGAAAGGGAAGTTCTTTGAGATTATTTTATTAGAGCAATTATTTGAGATAGGGAATTCCATGGGGAAAAGGAAGGAATTGGAAAAAAAAGATAACCTGTATACTTTCAGAAGATTTCAACCCATACACCCAGGCATTGGCGTCGCAGCCTGTAAATTATTGGGGGACGGGGGGGGGCGGACTCCTTCCCCAAAACTTTGATTTTTGTTTCTAAAATGATAATGATATAGTCTTGAAGTGAAAAATTTTCCCTTTTTTTGTCGTTTGGACCGCTCCGAAAATTTTGGACCCCTTTCAAAATGTTTTTTTTTTTTCTGGATATCTGCTTTCCAAAGGCGTAACTTAATAAGGACAAAAGGGGTCAATTGTTTGCCCCCTTCCCAAATTCAATTAATTCAGATTTCACCTATTTGAAAATTGTATTTTCCACAATGGGAAACATTTTGCCCCCGTCCCCCTCAATATTACTCTCCCAAAAGCGCCAACGGGGTGAGAGACAAACAATAAAATAACATTCTTTACTATATACCGTCCTTAATGTCAAAGAAAAACCCTACCATTGTCATTAGACAAGGGTAGTGTTTGGGGGTCCTCAAGTTCTGTGAATTTTTCTGGCACACAAATTACTATTTGTATTGAAAAACTACCATATTGGAGCATAACACTTAGGTTGGGATGAGCTTATAAAAAAGATAATTTTGCCTATCCAAAGTGCATTATAAAGCATAATATTACTTTTCAGCAATGTCTTTCTTTTTTGGGGGGGGGGCGGAAGCCCCCTTGTCTCTTTCCCTGGATCCTCCACTGGCAACAACTGGGTTTATCATAACGACTTAATTTCTTTTGATACTTTCTCTTACAACATAAAAAAAAACCTAAGGATCTTACAGTCCCACCCCCATTCCTTGAAACAATATGTCTGGATACGCACTGGAAAAAAACAATCTCCAAGAGTAAGTGCTTCGTCTTTTCTAGAGTTTTCCTTATGAAAAAACTCTCAATATTGTGCGATTATAACTTTTTCGGAGGACCCATGGTAAGAGAAATGAGGACTCGTAAAAAACTCTTGATGCTCTGTGAGAGAAGACATACGACTGATATCACACCCTATAAATTCTACCGGTCAATAACAAAAAAGTATTTTCTCCACAAGTAAATGTTACCTGACTATTCGTATACCCGTATCTATTATGTCTGTAAGTCTGAGTTTTTATTCCTAGTGGACGGAAATATTTTGTGAGGCATCTTCCAGTGTTCGGACATGGCAGGAGGCCGAAATTTGAACTAACCACTCTTCTCGATATCAATGCGCGGTCTTTAAAAGTAATAACGCAGATAGGAAGATAAAATATCCTCGTGTGAGGTTCTGAGCATCCGATTCCTATACTGTATTGTGCAGCAGTCAAAAAAAAAAAAAAAAAAAAAAAAAAAAAAAAAAAAAAAAAGGTATCCACCTCGAAGTTAGAGAAAAAAGTTGCTTTGGGATGTGACTCCCAAGCGGTAATCACCCCTCAAATTTCCATTCCCTCCTCTCTGAACCCCCAAGCAGCTGATTTTCCCGGAGGCTATTGGAAGAAGAAAGCGTCTATTTTTGATCACGCGCTTACGATATTTTTCCTTTTTTCCTTTCATCGTACTCTCTTCGAAAAGAAATAACCTTAATTTTTTTTTTTTTTTAAAGAGAAATAAACATATTTTAGAATAGTGCATTTTTTAAAAAATAAATAGATTATGAATTGCATTTATTTTGTACAATGGAATGTTTTAAGATGAATCATCTGATATCCTGCGCAACTAAGTACATTTACTGAAAATGATATTGAAAGAATCGTGTTTTTAAAAATAAATAATTGATCACGTGTTTAAGTGTGATTATCAATCAAAATCCATCCCAGATATTATTGAAATCATCCGAGAACTAATTTTATAGTAAACTGCTGATTTAGGAAAACTTTAGGGTTTTGAAAGGAAGAGCAGATTAATTTTAATAGAGATAGGTTTAAATTTTAACTTTCTTTTAATGAATAAAATAATTGAATGATAATTAATCTTGTCCTCTTACGACCAGCTAGGGCCCTGGCCAATGATAAAAGTGATGGCTCCACCTGTGAAATTTGTTATACTTTTTAATTTCTGTTTTACATTTTTGGAAGTCTTTCACGATTATGTATCTCAGAGCTAACTGCAACTCCCCTCGCCCACAACATAAGATTTTTCGTCAACAGTAAGAAAGTCAACATTCATTTATTGAGTACGTTATGTGGAAATAATAATATATAGAGAGGGAATGTTTTAAAACAATTTGAGGAGTGTTTATAAGTGTCTGAAGTCTGAAGTAACTGTGTATGCGTTTCAAAAAGTCACGTGTATTACCCGATCTCAGAACTTTTTTAGCTTTTCCTTATAAGTTCTTTAAAATTTTTAAAGTCAATCTTCTAAGAGTCTCTGCCATATCCGAGTGGATAAGGCACTCAAAATGGTAGACGGCTGATCACACGGCTGTCGATTTAATGGTCTGGAGTTTGGGTCGGTTTTCTCCAAATGTAACGGAAATATGCGTTAGAACCCCCCCCCCCAAAACACACCCTTCTTAGGCAGATACCCTTCGTGCAGGTTTGACTTAATATACGCAATATATAATACTTCTAAGACAGCTCGTTTGGAGGCCACCTTCTGGATCTACTAATGTCCTATCGCACAAAGTCGAATTTTCTCTTACCCGATAGCTCTGGGAACGCATTTCTCGCGTAAGTCAATACTCTAAAGTTATGTGGATCGGACAATGAAATATTTTGTATTTTTAATTTGATAATTACATGAAGAACTCGCATTCATAAATTGGGTTGATAAGGCCCTATGACGAAGATATTTTAAGCTATTTAAAATATAAATTTATAATGAATATTTGGAAAAGTGGGTCTATTATAAACTGGGGATAGTAATGACAAGCTGAGCTTTTAAAAAGCTTTGAAATTTAAAATTTCAAAAATATTAATTACAAACAAAATACACATACTTAAGTACCGTGTTTACTCGCGTAACAGTCGCACTTTTTTGCCAATTTTTCAGAGTGAAAGTCTACGTGCAACTGTTATGCGGGGTAAAATTTACAACATTTTATTGTAGCTAAAGCTATTTTTTCTACTTCAAAACGGGGGTGCGACTATTACGCGAGTAAACACAGTATTATGTATTTCAAAAAAGATAAAGGAAAACAAATAAAATTTGATTTATTAGATTTAATTGTATTTATGGAAATGAAGCATACAATTTATGTAATTCTAAATACATACGGTGAAGGAAAATGCAGTTTTGTCCCCAAAGCTTGCGACCCCCCTGGTCCCCAAAACTTGCGACGCCCATGGACCCAGATATATCTATAGCAGGTCTATTCTTTCTACGGTGTTAACATGTAATGTTTTTCAACTGTCATATTTTACTAGTTCCATAAAAACTGAAATCTGAAAGCATTTAATTCACTAAAAAACCCCATTGTGTCGGAGCCGCTCTTCAGCGACCACCCCCCTCCCGCATTCCGGAGGCTTACAGTACGCTACTTAATTTTTTGTTGCATTTGCTCTATTAAAAATGACTATTTGCTTCGTGGATGTTACTCTTCATTAGCACTATTTAATGTTCATTTAATTTCTAATTATATATTTCTAAATGATTTAAATTTGTTTAAGTAAAAATAACTGCGAATCCAGTTCTTTGAAAACTAAGAAATTATGGCTGTATGTATATGCAAGATATTCAGACTGTTTCTTTATATGCAATCGCAAACAAATCTATGCAATTTTTTTGAGAAAAGGTACAACACACACATTTATTTATTCCATTTTAATTCAAACGAATGAATGCCATCCCTTCTACCTCGAGATAAAAACTAATGAGGAAAGAAAAGAAAAAAAAGAACTATGTCTATTTACACTATTAATTGCTAAGTAAAGGTTGCCCCCCAATTTGTAGTTAATGCAAAATGATGCCGTATTACTTACATTATAAAAGATAACCAACAATACAAACATTTCAAGTGCATCTGAGTATTTTGTACTACAGTGTGACATACGATACATACATATAAACAAATAGTGAAGGCGGCCCCCTCAAAACTTTTTCGGGGGAGGCGGGTTTTTGTGGTGCGCCATGGAGCTTGCGATATTAAATTTATTCAGGGAAACACTAAACCATTAAAAAAATAATATTATAAATAATGATTTTATATCTCGCAACCATCCCTCCTAGCTGGCACGTAGCCAGAAAACAATATGGGGAGGGGGAGGAAAGCTGAAAAAGGCAGAATTTCCCACAAAAGAAGCCTGATTTTCAGTATCCGGGTAACAAAAATTCAAATTTCGGGGGGAAGGCAGGTCCCCAATCCCCCCCCCACCTCTTTGATTACGTCCCTGTCTCCTAGTCTGTGTTAAGCGTGTTTCTTTCGAAGAAATAAGTAGGTTTTTGTTTTTTTTAAAGAGTGTTTCAAAAATTTTATTGGGTGAACGTTTATATGAATTAAATACCGCCTGTGAAGAGTCTCAAATTTTTCTGAGTATCTACTAGCATGAGCGATTCTTTACAAAGGTGTTCAAAATTGAATGATTTCTTAAAAGAACCATCTTAAAGTAATTTGCAAGGAGATTCTATCGCATGCAATTACTTTTTGATGCCTCATACCCTGAAGTAAATATGAGGACGTTAGGTAATATGCGACTATGCCAGACCACGATAAATGTGAAACGACTGTACATTTTTTACTTTGAACAAAGAAGTAAAAGGGCATTTTGGATGAGACAATATGCGAGACCGGTCTCGTGGTCTCGCACGAGACGAGACCATGGGGTGCGAGACGAGACCACGAGACGATACTTCGATATGAAACGACGAGACGAGACGAGACTTGAGCCATTTCTCGTCTTGCATGGTCTCGCGTCCATCCCTATCAGTAACAAATATATTTTCTTCAATGCAAAAGGACAAAGAAATTGAAAGCTACTTTACTTCATAACAGGGAGTGGTAAGATTAATACCTGCGTATATAATACGTTAACAAGAATGCAGGGTTTTATTAACATGCCATTTGGAACTATACACAAAAGTTTTTTTTTTTTAAATTCAACGGAAAAGTTTCAGTCTTATAAGAGAATTTAAGCAGACTCATCAAGATGTTACTTATATAACGGTGCTAAACTTTTGGAAAAACTTTAACTGATTTTGAAAACTCAAGATCTGAGATATATTTGCATGTTTATCCCTTACACTTACGCACAGTAGGAGCAAAAGCTGTATTTTTTTTTTTTTTTTTTTATTTTTTTTGCAACGAAAGGCGTTTTTAAAAATTAAAACATGTCAAATTTAAGATCTCTTGCATTAAAAATAGCCATTTATGTTATTTATTACGGCAAATGTCTACAACAAATTCATCCATTGAGTTTGAGAATTTCCTAGCCTCTTTTTTATTATTGCACAAGTTTTCAGTGCATCTGCTGCCTGTATATCTGTACGCATAACAACTAGTGACTAGTATTTAGACAACATGTTTATAAATGCAGCTACTGAAACTAACAGTAAAATGTAGTCTCTGATTGCTTTTTAAAAGGAGACTTTCATGGTTGCTTTTATTTATTTTTCGTAGTTCTATGTTGTATATAAAAGAAATAAAAGTTGATTCATTAAAATATCGAATGTTAAGCTGCAAAATTTTATTTCGTTTCATTATGTAAACCACAAAAAAAATTTAGACTATGAATATTTTCTGAGATAACGCTATCCAAGGGGTTTCTGCAACTTTATATTATAAAGCGTATAAAACTTCTTACCTCTCTATATTAATCATTTCATTTTGCGCACTCAAATTCATTCCTGAAAGTGGGCTCTGGAAGAGCGAATGTTATGTATCATAGCTGCTTACTCGAGTAACAGAAAGCAGGAGTGTTTTGATAAGCTCTCAAATGCTGCTGGCCGAAATGAGATTTTAAGCTTTATGACTTCCCATTTATTCACGATGCCTTTCCATTAAATCATGGAGATTAAATGGTCTAATGCGTGATTTGTTCATTGGAATGGTATATCATCGTGAATAATAGTGGATCTCTTTGGAAAGATGTATAAACTTTTTATTGCGGTTAAAAATTATTTTATGTCAACTAGTTTAGTTATGGTGCACATTGTAGCTTAAAATAATTTAATAGTTTTTTTTTGCATAAAGTATGAATAAATGTTTAGTTTAATCACAAACAGATTTTCCCTAGGACGTTATATTTTTCTATAAATAAAAGTTTTAAATGTCTCATAATACCATGTACACTAAAGGGAGGTGTTGCACGTAAAATCTTTCGCAGCTCTTACATGCTCCGTGTTCAAACAATGCCTCGGAGGGTACTAATCCAGGTGCTGGGTCTCTTATCTTTAATTGGTACAAAATCAGGAGACGATTCATTGGTAACAACGTTGACCTGCCCACTAGATATCCCCATAATGAAATTACCAACATCTTTGGCCCTCGTAGCAGTTAAGCTTACAGTAGGCCACTGATCCGGACATTAGAAAAAAACATCTTATATTATCCTCTTGCAATGCATGTTAGTGATATGTTTGAAATAAAAGTTTTTCTCAAAGATCTCTCCACCTCATCTTTTGGTTACTTGTGTTTCTTATAAGAACTGTAAAATAGTCTTTCTCTCTGCTTAAATACTGTCACTGTGTTTTCCACTTCAGACTACAAGGATTTACATGCGGTTTCTTGAAACTAAGCAAAATCCAAAAATAGATGTTCCAATTACAAAAACGACAAGGACAACAATTCCAGAGGGTTCCGGAATGACACCAAATCTGATGACCAACCAGACCAACGTTGTCCAACCAGACAGTGATGTTGAGTGTAAAGCCTAAATATTGCAACCACCTCCTGTTCAACCAGTTATCGCAATTGGTTCTAGAGGTTTCTAACTCTTGAAAGACGTTCGGGCTCTCAAATCTTGATGATGTCTGGAACATATAGATTTTTTGAAGAGACGTTTCCAGTAAAAAATGGCACATTTTCACGAGTGAGCGGCAGAACATTAGCTTGCCACTTAGTCCTCAGTGACCCGGGATCTACTGAAGGACAATGATCTTTCCATTGATCCCAATTCTTGTATAGAAAATTTGCAATCCAAAATATCCCAGGATGGTGGGTCATGAGTTAAGCTAAAGCACTGGAGGGCAGCCTTGGAGTCAGAGAGGATGACTGCCTTTTGGAATTCATCACAGCAGGCAACGAATTGTTCTAGTGCTGTACGAGCAGCGGGGACCTCTCAATCAAAAGCTGTCCAGTAACATCCGAAGAGGTTATGAAAAGTGAACAGTTTACGGATAATTCCCGCATCAGTATTAGGTTGGTCATCAGAAAATTACCCATAAGCATAGCGACCAACTCTTCCGATTTTAGATCAAGATTTTCCACCACAAATTTTCAACAGTTTTATTTTTCACAAGATAATTCGGACTTACTTTAAGCTTAAATTGCTAAGTAAAAATTAGTGGTGGAAAATCTACCGGTAAAAACGGAAGAGTTGACAGCTATGCATAAGTGTAGATTCTTGGCCAATCAGGTTCAAGGTATCCATTATTTATACTTTTCACGATGGGAGCCAATACTACCTCATGTGCGGTGTTATATTAAATTCAGTATATACTTCTGAAAATTTAAATTGGCCTTGGATTCAACATACGTGATATTGTTATATATTCTTTCATCCAAAACGACTCTTCAACGTGGTTACGTGGGCTTTACGTGGTTGAAAATCACATTTTAATTGAAATTTCAAAATTCTATTTATTTTAAAGTTCAAAATCGCAGCATTTCAAATAATTTCAACATGTTTTTTGTGTGTGTGAGAGAGAGAGAGAGAGAGATCTTGTAATTGTTATCTTAAACACTTTGATAAAAAATAATTTTGCATGTTACATAGAAACTAAATATTTTGCATTTTTATTTCATTCACATAAATTTACTTATAAATAAACAACATCAATAATAAGTTTTTATGAACGGCAATCGTTTATGCATTCTTATATGCCTAATATTTTAAATGTCAAATTACTCTTTGTTTAACAATCGCACTTCATTTTATGATAATATTTCGCCTTAAGAGTATAATTCGAAATTAAAACATGCAAAATCTTCATTAACACAAAGCTTTATGCTTGCATTTCAACGTGTTTCTTGAAAATTTACAATAAATTCATCTGCATTATGATTCAAGTTCATGAAAGTAAATCCGACATTAAGCTAGTTCTTTGTTTAAAATTCAAATACGTGAACATATTACAGTTAGCTTTCAATTTACTCCACACTTCAATGCATAGTTTCAAAGTATATATACAGGAACAGTGGCGAATCCACGGGGGGGGGGGGCTCTGGGGGCTCGAGCCCCCCCCCCAGAGCTAGAAATACACTTCATTAGGGAAGTTAAAAAAAATTGTAAATTTTCGCATGAACTGAAATTTTAAAAAGTAGCACTGTATATACAGTTGACTGTCAACTGTCAACTGTAACGACGATCTCTTTCCAAAAACGATATTTCAAAGTCCAAGAAACTCCAACGTAAAAAATTTCTATTCAAAGACGACGTCGTTTCTGTTTAACAACGATTTTTTTTTTTCATCTTATGTTACAGGAACAGGGGAAAATTTTTTTAAGAGTGGGGAAAAATCAAATGTCAAAAGTGCATATCGTAAGACAATCTCAACTACCTCAGTGTATTCTCAGAGGTATTTTAGAAGCAAAGAGAAAATTCTTGAAGCAGCACAAAAATTTAGTTCGGGCTCCAAATCCAAACGGCCGAAAAGTCAATGTGGCCGATTGGAAGAGTTTGCCAAGGCACTTCTGAATGCAAATGGTTGCATGAAGCAAGAGCATCGAACATACTAATTTCTGGGCCCCACCATGGCTGAGTAGATAAGACACTCGACATGATAGACGACTGAAGTGTGAAGGTCCCGCGCCTGGGCCTACCGCGCGGCTGTTGATCTAACTATCTGGAGTTTTTCCAGATGGTTTTCTCCAGATTTAAGGTGAATACGCGTTAGAACCTCAGAAAAAATCCTCCGACCAAGGCAACCGTCCCAGAATGCAGATGCCTCTAGTATAGGCTTGCCACATAACATCTCATAACACATAACTCCCATTTCTGGAGGCCCGATGGCTGAGCGCATAGCGCTCGCAACTGGGAGAAGAAAAGTGCCTGGTTCACACTTCGGTCGCGTCCGTCAATGTAGCCGTTTGGAGTCTTACGCAGTTTTCTCCGAAACTTCTCATAAATTCGGATTAAGGCACCTTAGAAAACCCCCCACATAGGGCACCCCGTACTCGGCCTATATACCTCATGTAGATAATTGTTCGTATTACCAAAATAAAATAAAATATAATAAATAAAGCAATTACTGCAGTGCTGATATTCTAGCAGAAAAATTGGGAATGCAAAATTTTCAGGTTTCGGCTAGTTAGCTAGAAAAATTCATAAAATGGAAGCTGACGTATTTCACATTTGAGAAAATCTGGAAGATAGTATAACGGGAAGGCGAAAAATGAAACTATTGACTCTTTTTGATATTCTTGAAACGTAATTTTACTGTTTTGCTTGTTTTTACTACCTTTTTTTAAAGGTAACTTTAAATAATTTTTTTGTGGATAGTAAAATAATATAATGATAATAAAAGTTACATGTTAAACACGCCAATATATCAAGAAAAATATTCACAGTCCTAAGAATGTAAAGTGTAAAAGGGTTGGTGTTGGTGCTGTAGGATTGCGACCAATTATCTTCACGTGGAATCTTAGCCGATGGGTGGGGTGCACTCCGTGGGGGGCTTTCTAAAGGGTCCTAGTCGTAACCCTTATTTACTGTAAGTTTCTGAGGAAAGCACGGAAAACTCCGAACAGTTAGGTAGGCGGAAGCGAACTGGTTTTGAACCAGGCACCTTCCAAAGTGTAAAGGGAAATGTTATTCTTTTACAAATTCTGCTTATGGAAGATCTCTATTTAAGGACGATTTTTCACATTTTCACGTTCCCTTGAAAGTCGTTAAACAGAGAGCCAACTCTCTCTCTACGAAATATTGTGGTAAAATATAAAAGTAAAGCATATTCTAAGATATCAAACAAAGCGAGTACCTGGCAATGTATAGCTGGTCTGGTTTTAAAAAAGAAAGCTCAAATTGTAAATAGCAGGTAATAATGATAATAGTTGTAAATAGCAATTGAGGTTGGTTTACTACAGTCCTCACAGAAAAGGGTGGAAATTACTTAATCTGGAAAATTTAATGCCATCCTAAAATGCGAAAATGTATGCTGTGAATACTGTATATTGCATGGTGGCTGTGAAATGGGTTCAATAATGCATTCAGCAATTATACTCTGTACACACTAAAATGTTAATGGGTAGGGCCCGCGAACAACAACATGAATAAAGGTCATTGCTGATTAGCCACGTCTTGTCGTCACTACAGTGGTTAAGGTGACATTTTTCTGGCGAAATTTACGACTTTTAATGTATTAAACTGAAAACCCTGTCCCCCCACACAATGGAGAGAACAATGGAACATTTTTTTTTTCCCGTATCAGTCCCGTCGTCCATTGAAAAGCATAAAGCACGTGGTTTATGAGCATCGGCCTTAACTTGATTGGTATAGGGCGCACGATAGCTCTGCACCCCCCGCCCTTCCGAGTTTTCTTTCGACGGTTCTTGCAGCAGACAACATATTTATTTAGTTGTGATATATCCTGTCTAATTATACATTGGGAGAAAAAGTATTGGGAAATCAATGTATAATCCTAATGAAAAATGGAGCCCCCCCCCCCCCCCCCGATGGTTTCTCTGGATCCGCTCCTGTACAGGAATGTATTATTTTCCTAAGAATAGCTTTAATGTCATTTAATATGAATTTGAAAAAAAAATGAAGTAATTTACATTCAACCTTGGATAATTCGATGTTGAAGGGACCAGAGATAAGTTCGCAATATCCAAAAATTCGAATTACATGTATTCTCGCCAAAAGGAGAGATAAATAGATAAAAAAAGATTTCTAAGGACCGAGCAAAAATTTCGAATTATCCAGAATTTCTTATTAAACAAATTCGAATTATCCAAGTTTCACTGTGTATCTACTTATGTTAAAAAACTGTAACACATTGAGCTAGGACTGAAAAGTACATCTGCTTATGAAAGAAGTTAGCTTATAATGAGAAAATGTGAACTTGAAAATGTGCAAGCCTGTCCTTCGGGGCTATTGACACACGATGTGCTTTAACAATTATAGCTCAGTTATATAACAATTAACAAAGCTAGCTATATTGTGAAAAATTATTGCCTTTAAGTGCATATAATTTTTAATTTGAATAGTGAATAGATATGTAATTATATAAGTATATTTGGCACGTTACGTAGATTCTGCATTCTGCCAAAATGTATGTGTCAGATCTATGCATGTTTCAACGTGTCACTGTTTCAAATATCATATCTGCGAAAGATTTGTTAGTAAAACATAACAATAAGTGCTTCACAATGTTAAAACTGTTCTAACATAGGAAAAATAAAACTTTCAGTAACTTTATTATCAGGAACCGCCGACCGAGTTGTATGGTGGGTAAAGCACCGTACTCAGGTTTCAGGTTCAACTCCCGGCTTCCGGGGTTCGATCCCCGACTGGGCGTGGTTGTCGTGTCCGTCCATTCATAGGGGGTGACGTTGGTCCACCTACTAGGTGCCCCCATAATAAAGAGACCAACAATTCCGGTCTGTTGTGGAACAATCCTTCAAGGCAGAGGCCGGCCATTAGAAAAAAAAAATTATCAGGAACCGAATAGACGCCAACTACTACGGAATATAATCAACCACTTTTTGCAAAAAGTATAGCTTTTGAGTATTTTTTAAAAATAGTAACCGGCTCTCGCGCCTGGTGCGAAGATTGGCACTGTGTTTCAAGCCGAAAAATAATAACTAAAAAAGTGGTTAATTATATTCCGTAGTGGTTGGCAGATACTTCGGAATAGACATTAAAACGCGCAGGTTAAAAGTGCGGTCTCAAATAAGTATTAATCTTTATATTTCACCGTGTCCGACGTTTAGGAAATTTATAAATGTTCCTTTAACATTGTTTCTTTCTGCAGTGCCAGATTCGAAAGCTGTCTCAAAATTAATTTCCCTCTATTGGCTCCTTTCGCGGCATAATTTCTAATTATGCAGCTGCGTGCAATTTGATTTTCACTTCATCAGCGAAATATTAATTTCTTTCAAGTTTATATCACTGAGTTAAGAGCTGTGCGTTTGTACATTTCTTGGAATATCGAAGGAGAAAATTTTTCCAAGATGGGTATATTTTAAAGCTGTCACATATGCATACGCACTTCTTAATCTTTTCCTTACTTTCTATGCTGGTTGTAGTCAATAGCATGTTTTAGTTGACTTGTTAATCAAATGAAAATTTAAACTGAAAATTTAACATAATGATTAAAATTCTATAGATTAATTGATCTTCTCATAATCTCCATTAATTTATTTGTGTGTAGATATAAGAGTCGTGCTTTTTGAAGTATATTCCAATTTATTCAAGTCACTGATTGACTCTCTGTGCATGCATTTACTTACAATATTTGACTTGCGCGGTTAGAAATTGATTTATTTATAATTAAATCAATTTCTAACCCCGCGATTTAATTCAGAATGCTGCATTTTAATCACTAAGCCATTGTTTAATATTCAGTTCTTCATTTTTTGTTAGTTTTGTAATTTAACATAATTCATTATTACGGTTATATTCATTTACTGGACTAGAATAGAAAAATATGTAACTATGCAGTAGATCCTATTTCAATCAATAATTTACTTAATTTTTTTTTAAATGCTATGAACTGATTTACTGGTTAGTTAATGACATGTTTAAAGCAATATACACAGTAAATTGCCTAATTAAGCACTTTTATGGACGAACATGGGGCAGATTTTATATTTACTTGTTTAAAACTGACATCGTAACGATAGAATTCGAATAAAAATACATTACGCTTACAGTGATGATTTCGTAAAAAGTATTTTGACAACCTGCATATTTTAGTGCTGTCGAAAAGTTTTGTAGGTCTTTTACATAAAATTAAAAAATAAATTAATTTACTTTAAGTTTTCAATAACATACATACTGTGCCTAAACAAACGATTCATATTTGTTATAGCAAGAATTTTATGAATATTTTTTTTATCTTTCGTGATAGATAGCTGAACCTCCTCCCCTCTCCCACTTTAGTATGTCGATCTTAAATGGAGGAAAATATTCAAAATGTCCGGAAATTGATGTTGTGCCAATCCAGACGCTATTTGTCTCAAATGTAATTACAACTGTATATCACGCTAGCCACGGTAATTTCCAATGTCGAATGACTGCATTTCTTTACAATAAAACATTAATGTTATTTTTGTCTTCGCAACCAGAATATTGACAGATATTGTTTAGTTTCAGTCAAGCTGATGCTACTTCTAGGCTGGCACCCCCACCTTAAGATAAAGAACCACGTGATTTCTACATCTCATCACTGGAGATGAAGCTTTTATGCTACGGCGTTCCATGAAAACCAAAACTTCAGTCAGTCTAGGCTGGCAGGATATGCATTCAACGTAAAGATGTCACAGAGGTATTACCTGACATCGGGTAATACGGAAATGAGCGATAATTTCTAGGTAAACAGCCTGTGCTGCGACTGCGGAGCTTACGTATGGCCCTGGAGATGGAAGGAGAGGGAACTAATACTGAAAGAAATAACTCACTTTTTCTCCTCCGTTCATCCACCTATATCACAGATAATCTACATTCATTGATATATATGTTACCCTGGATTGTTGTCTTGATCCGATTTTCCAAGCCGTCTAAGCGTGGCTAAAATCCCTGAAAAGGTGGCAGAAGCACATCCTTACTCGAGAACATACACGGAATATAATCAACCACTTTCTGAAAATAGTATTTTCTTTGAATAATACAACGAACTGTTAAGCCCCACTTAAAGTTTTAGATAGATTCGGAGTGCAAAATTGCTCTTTAGAGAAAGTGGTTAAGTGATTTATACGTAGCTCGACTTCTGCCACTTACTCTTTGAGTATTTTATCTACACCCAGACGATTGGTGAAAATTTCTTCACCAATCTCGGTAATGTTCCGAACGAATTATTGGCCGAGCTGCCAGATTACGATTTCCGAGAAGAAGTAAACTGTAGAAGACCCAAGGCGATCTTACTCGTAGATACCGACTAGGAACTTTGCAACCACTATTCTACTTACTTTTTTTGTGTCTTTGCGTTTAAAATTTGTTCACCGCCAATCCTTGATATTCTTATCTCGTTTTTATCTATATACATATTACTGTTTTATTATTTACATTATTAAAAAAATTGTTTTTCTTGACGTGACCACGCCTTACATGGAAGCACCATTTATTTAATGCCTGAACAAAACAGGATTGTAACTAAGAAACTGGAAATGTAACCTTCAATGGCCTAGGTGTTCCATGAAATAAAAATTTTGTCATTTCATGTCATGATTCCCCAGTTTATCAAAAAGAGGACGATTCACGAACAATCCGTTCGAGAAATTATCGCCGCTTTTGTCTGAATACCTCCTGTTCAGACGTTACTCTCTATCTCAATATTTGGCAGCTGTGAATATAGGAAGTATTTCAATTAATCCTAATAAACGGAACAGAAAATTTCCAAGTACTTTCATACATTTACTGCTCCTTCTACTGCAATCATTTATTGTACTTACCTTCGCCCTTCAAAGGGTTGACCCCAAACACATTTGAAATATATACTTTGTTTGTAGTCAACAACATAAGAAGACATATAATTCCCTCTTTGTTTCATAACATATTGCACAAGTACACACCCTAGACTTTTAATTCGATCATTTAAGATTAAGAAATTTTCTTGTTCCCTCGCATTTTAATTAAGTTTCAAATAACTAATTTTAATCATTGTTCAATAAATAATAAACTTCTAAAACTTGAGTTATTCAAGGGAACTCGTTTAAATGTACAAGAAAATGCTATACAGACACGCTTTCTGACACAGAACTAAAAGGTAACTGAAATCGAAGCAGACATGATCAGTTAACCGATATATAATCGGTGTGAGATAGGCGAAGGATAACTGAATGATTAATGGAAGGTTTATTGAGTGAATTAGCGATACTTAATTTATAATCATCATACATTAATGAAGGTAACTTTTAAGGCCCTTCTCTCTTCAATTTACTATCTCTAGGAAATTCATCACTGTTACTAAAATAACCATGGCTTATTTATTGACTTGAATAGGTGATAGCACACAAACATACAATAACCCAATTTCTTTTAAACATTAGTGATACAGTGAAACGTTTCAATTTTTTTAAAGAATTATGCGAACGCCCGCTGGTTGCAATAAATGTGTTTCATTTAATAAACTATTCCACTGTAAATCATATCAGATGCCCAATTTTGACAGAGTTTAAAAAAAAAATCTCAAAAATTTACCAATAGAGGTACGTCTTTAAGCTACAGTATCCCTTAATTTTACATTTTCTTAATGAGGAAGTAGGGTACTTACTAGTAAGAATAAATCAGCTATTTGACAGTTTTCTACTTTTAAATGTTTCAGCTGAATAATTAAACCACTCTTTGAACTCTAGCTTGATGACCCTAGAATAAAAGTTCAGACCGTATTTAGTCTTCGACAACGCGAGGTAGGCATGGATGGCTGAAACCTGTGCGTGGTCTCGTCATTTATCGCTTGTAAGCGTACAGGATGATAGATTTGCTTCAACTTTATTTGCTATTGTCGTTTCATTGTAATCTTTAAAATATTTTCTCGTGATTTCGTTTAACTTCACGAGGTCTTATAAGGGAATCGTTGAGATCAAACACATAACTTAATTTACGTAATTTTCTTACTCAATGCTTTTTCTGAACCAACACTTCCTAGATAACGAAAGACGAACATGGCTGACATGAATTGCAACATGGCGGACGACATATGGCTGACGACTTCGCGTAGCTGACAAGAAATGGAGTACTGATATTTCTGTCACAGCCTTTCGCCCTCGAAAAGTCATGTGACTAAGGGAGTGTGGTCATCTTAATACAAGATAACCACAGTAAGATTACAACACCCCCTAGATCTCACAACTCTTCGAGGGCGAAAAGGTGTAACCAAAATGTCAGCACTGCAGCTTGTGTTTCTTATCAGTCACGATGCGACGATGCTGACTCATCAGTCACACTCCTTTGCACAACAAAATTCAATTAACTAATGGGGGTGTGACGATCTTAGTCGCGACCTTCGAAAAGAAGGCTTGCTGCCTTTCTGTAAATGCGAACGTGTGTACGCCTAAATGAAAATTTGAGTAGAAAAATTGATTGCTCATCATCATTTTTATCAAATTTATTATTGCTTAAATTTATTTTGATTTATTTCTTATCAAATACTATAGTAAAATTTTGTCTAGAAGTTATGATTAAAAGTTCGATTAAAATTATTTGAAATAATTGTAACTGTGCATAACAACATGACCAACACTTCCGGCCTTAGTGGTGGCCATTTCCTAGATGGCATGTGTCCGGCTTTGTAAAATAAACTCAGTGACTACTGAAACCATTATTATTTTCAAATTTTTTTCCCCGTAAAAAAATACAAAACTGAATAAGAACTTTGAGAAATACGTTAAACATTATAAGGCACTTGTTCATAGTCACTTCCACAGATGCCAACTATTGCGGTATATAATCAACCACTTTATGTAAAAATTAACGTTTTAAGCATTTTTTATAGCGGTACCCAGCACGCATATACCTGCGCGCAAATTTTACTATATTCTAAACCAAAAATTCCTGTTAAAAATATGTGGTTTGCTTTATTCCAGAATAACTAGAAGCTATGGTTGCAACTATAAATATTTGATTATGATATTGAGACTTTTCATTTTTTCAATGAAACTGTAGAAAACAGCGGTTGATAAAGCTTAATTTTGTTTTGAACTTTTTATCAAGTTGACGCAATTCAAATCAAAAAGGTGTACAAATGAAACAGAATCCCTTTAAATACTTATCTAAAGGAAGGCTATATTAAATTTATTTTTTTTTTTTGCTGTAAATATTCACCTAAACAAAACTCATTCTAAATATTTCTAACCGAAAAGACTGGCATATTCTTTCTGAGATAAAATGTTTAAAAAAAGTCGCTTTACAATATAAGAAATTTAAATAATCAAACGTTATAAATATTTTTTCAGAGATACTTCTTTGTTTTCTACATCGCAGTGGAACATGATGGATTGATGGGACTGAAATTCTTCAGTGTCATCGCCCAAGCATTCTTCTGCAGCAAATGTGTGATAATTTACAAGATATTTTCAAGGAATCCTTTCATTCGCTTGGATTATTTCTGATCTCTTAAGAAGTATTCATGACGGATAGCCGAATAAAGGAATCTATATTAAAGTTTTCAAACTTTGTACAACTATAAAACAATACATAAACTTTTTTAAAATCTTAATAGTTGTAAAAATGAAAACTTTTCTATTTTGTCTATTTTGTAGCCCTAAAGATGTGTTTATAATGAGGTAACTCTGTGTTCTCAAATTAGTATGTTTAACAGAAAATGATACTCTCATTCACTTTAAAATGCAGGTAACCGTGTAAGTGGTAATGATGACACACGAAGATGCAGAGTTGCCAACTGCTCCGGAATCTAATTAACCACTTTTTTAAAACAGTAATATCCAGCTTATACAATCAATAAGACTCAAGCTAAAAGTGCAGGCAGTTTCTCATTTCAAAAAAATATTTTAAAAAATTGCTGTATGCAAAAAATGGTTAATTATATTCCTGAGTGGTTGGCAACTCTAGAAGATGGCATGCTTGTGCTAACCAAATGATGACATGTTTGTGCTAACCGAAAATGTGAGTCAAGCATGAATTGAAAAGTGTTTCAATTACTGTAACTCATGATTAACATTAGTAAAAAGCATCGTATGGGTCACATTGGATTTTAAACTTTTTCTTTTAAATTTATAAAATATTTGATGAATTATTCAGCGACATTTTGCGAGTAACGCGTGCGAACTCACATTTTCTAGAGACTGTTATCAGTATTAAATCCACTGTGGAAACAGAAAACAATCATATATGTAAAAAAACGTCATTTGGAAACTACTGTATCATGAGTATAGAAATAACATGTGGAAATTAAGCATAACATTTACGTAATACAGGTTGAACATAAAAGAATAGCTTACATTTCAAGAACTAGAAGTACAATGCTAAAGAATATATACATTTTTTAACTACTTAATTGAAAAATATTATTTTAAAGTTTGTAAACTGATTTGTGTGTCTTACATGACCACCATCCAGTAAAAAAGTATATTCTACAATTAAATGATCCTATTTTTAATTTCTCTACCAATGAAACTATTGTTAGTTGATAATAAAACAAAATGAAATATTGGGATTTTTTTAGTTAATAAAAAAAAATAAAAGTTCAAAAGTTCGTCACCAGTGAGTGTCTTTTAGTGAATTACTCGTTTACATTGCTGCCAACTACTACGGAATATAATTAACCACTTTTTGTAAAAAGCAATTTTTTTTAGTATTTCCTTTAGAGTAGCAACCAGCCCTAGCGGCTGTTTAAAAAATAAAAAATGGTGCTGCGCTTTAGGCCGAAAGTATTGTTTAAAAAAAGTGGTTAGTTATATTCCGTATTAGTTGGCAGCTATGATTTTAGCGTTCATTTACGGTAGCTTACAAAATTTATTGCAACAAATCCTGTTCCGCATGACGGCGATCGTTTACAGCTACAATCTGCGGAATATTAAGATGACATGTTCCACAATTGGCCGAAGTGTGTTCTAGGAAATTCTAAGAACATGTCGTGAAATACTGATTATAATGACAGGTAAAGTTCTTGGATTATCACAATTTACCAGATGTCTCGAATTCCCTCAAAGCCAATGGTTACTTGAATTGAGGTCTATGGATCAGGAAGGTCGCAGATAACGATAATGGAGGCTGATGAGACGTTTTTCTATCTCGTGACTTTTGAGGACGTCCTTAATACAACGGCTAACGTGTGGAGGAATTCCATTTTCCATAAAAACTGTCCAGTGATCGAGCATGCTGCTGAACCTCCAGAACATAATTCCAGGAACAAATGTTGTGTAGCTCATTCAAGGAACCATCCTCTGGCAGCGAAATTTTGAACTAATTTCTTCCTTTCCTGAAACAAATTCATACCCCTTCAACATATCCTATACAAAATTTCATAATATTATGAACCGTAGACTCATTTGTAAGCAATATTAAAATAGGATCGGCTAATTGCAGTTACCCTGCATAAATGTTGGCAACTGCTGCAGAATATACTTCATCACTTATTGCACTCAATAATTTTTGAACGTTAATTTTGACCAATTTATAGAAATTTAATCTTTCTTAATTTTTAAATCTTATTATGGAAAAAATACTTTAATTAATTAGAGGAATATTTCACTTTTTTAAAACACCTTGTAAAAATTTTGCTTCTGCTGGATAATTTGCTTAAAGTTTACAGGGGTGGTCAAAGCTACCCCAACAAATTCACAGAATTGCCAATATTAAGGGTACATACGCTCATCAATCTAGGAATTGTAAAAACTGGATTTATCTTGATGCTAACGCGGATAACTTTTTTGGAGCAACTAAGACTACTCTTCTTGTTTCAGTAAGTGATTGGATAGTGATTAAAATGAACATGGCATCTGACAGCGTACAGTGATTACCGGGAATTGGACGTGGCTAGGCTGGAATGTGAATCCTAAACGGACATGGGACTTCCCGCTGCAACGAAAAAAATGAACATGACACCTGATCAACACCTTCTAGAGAAACAGCGCCTAACAACTTCTACGTCACCAAGCTTGGACGTTATCACTAGGCCACCATTCAAAAATTTTATTTCCAGAAAATAAAACTATTAAAAATTTCTGGGGAATTTACTCATGAATATTAATATTTTAATAATTTGAGATAAAAAATATAGCTTTACGACAAATGGCAGTTTTAACCATGACTAATTAGATAATATCATAAGGAAATAGATCAGAATGAATAATTTTGTATCAAAAAGGTATTTTAATTTTAATGTTTAATTTAAGATATTTTCTAATTTTAGTAGCTTCACCAGAAACTTTAAATAGTTTTAATTTGTGAAAATAAAACTGTGGTGCTGTGTCATTTCCTCAGGCCTAGTGATGAGGTCAAAGCTTGAGATGTTAGGCTTGCTATATGAAGGTGGTGTTGACCTGATAGCTTACGGAGGTTATCGGGAATTGGACGTGGCTAGGCTTCTCCTCTTCTACTTGTCTGTGTTCTATCAGTCATTTATCACTAATACCTACGCCACTACTAGAAGGCCTTCGAACGGCCGAAAACTGGACAAAATATAAAATAACTTAAAAATTATTACTCAGATTAATTTTATTTTTTCTACATTAGCTTTCTCTTGTGCTATGTATTCAGCGTGCCGAATTTGGTCCAGATGCGACGAGCGGTTCAGGCGCCTATAGCCAACACCTCCTAGATGAAGAAAGCCTAACAACTCCTACGTCACCAAGCTTTGACGTCATCATTAGGCCTACAATTAAAAGTTTTATTTTCATAAAATAAAACTATAAAAAGTTTCTGGTGAATTTACTCATGAATAACAATATTTTAATAATTTGAGATAAAAAATATAATTTTTTGACAAATGGCAATTTTTAACCACGACTAATTAGATAATATGTTAAGGAAATAGATCGGAATGAATAATTTTGCATGAGAAATGTCTTTCAATTTTAATATTTTATTTAAGATATTTTCTAATATTTGTAGCATTTACCAGACATTTTAAATAGTTTTACTTTGTGAAAATAAAACTGTGATGACGTCATCACTTGAAGGCCTAATGATGACGTCAAAGTTTCAGTTGTTAGGCTTTCTGTATGTAGGAGGTGTTGCTATAGCGGACAAACAGACAGACAAGATGCTTCTTTTATATCTCTAGATATACAGTAGAATCCTTTTACAACGATATCCTCTATAACGATAATTCTCTCTATTACAATATTTTTTCATAGTCCTGGCTGAATTCCCTTTAGATTAATGTAAAACAGTTCTCTGTATTACGATATCCTTTAAAACGATAATTCTCTCTACAACGATGGTAATAATTATCCCTTACATCACAATAATTCTCTCTACTACGATATATTTTTTTTTCTACGATGCATCAGAAGCCCAACTCATGCACACACATTGAAAGCTACACAAAGAAAGTCGAGGTAAAATGTGGTTGGAACGGGTTGGACCACGCCTCTGCCAAAGAACGTCTTCGAAGTTTCGTTTTGCTGATGTAACACTATGGTGATGAGAAAGTGCATTTCTCATAAGGTGGAAGGACAGTTGGCATTTCCTGGATGACACATCTTTGATTCCTATCTCCCTCTTTAAAAAATGATCAAGGATTCCTTTCACCGGAACTGATATAGAAAACGATACGTTCTTTCGTCAGAACTTGAGTAAGAATTTTAACATCCGATAAATCCTATCGAGGTCGATTATTACACGAGGACATTTTAAATTATTTATGAGTTTTGTTTACTTTGAAGTTTGTTTAGTGAAAATCGAAAGCAAATGTCTAAAAGAAAACAAATATCTATCGAAGGGAAATTCAGCATCATAAAAGATTTTGATAAAGGCATGAAGCAAAATAAATTAGGATAAATTAATGGGTATGTATTTTCAATTAATATCTAATACATTTTAAAAAACGCTTTTGCGGCACTCAGGTATTATTTATTTAGACATTATATATTTGTTATTCAAATTTGCTATAAATAATTATAAGCCATATCTCCGCTAGAATCCAGGCGAGGCGGCAAAGGTATTTAACTAAAATTTGTGAGTGTTGTGAAAGTTAATGAAAACTATAAACATGTTTTTCTCCTTTTATTTATTATATATTACTTGCGAGGGTGTGCTGAATGAAAACAGAACACTTTCTGGTGACACCGCAGGGTATGGGATATATGAAGAAGAAAGATCAAAAATCTTTTCGTTTCAATATTGATTCTCTCTATAACGATAATTCTCTTTACAACGATATATTATTTTGACCCCCAAAATATCGTTATAGAGGGATTTCACTGTATATATAACGGGGGATTCAGATTAGATGTTAAAGCGATTATCGTTTAAACCGCAAGTGATCGAAACGTACTTTCAGTTAGAAAAGTTCATCAAATTATGAGTAGCTTTCAAATATGCAATTTTTTTGCTAGGGGCTATATGCACATTAAAATACGAAATTTGATTTTTATATGGTTCCACCTTTCCTATCATATATATTTAGAAAAATGTTGATCTATGTTTAAGAAAATTAATATAAAAAGTCCCGTGTCCCTAAGTAAAATAGCCGGATATTTAATGTTAAAAGAATGACATACATCACTTTACTAGTAATTGTGTTGGGGTCGGTTTTCAGGCAAACAATCTTTACTTTAGGCAGAGCTGCCAAGTCTCCGGCTTTTTCCGGGAGATTTCCCACCACAATTTTTAGACAGTTTTATTTTGCATTAAATATTTGGACTTATTTTAAAGATAAATTTGTAAGTAAAAATTAGTGGTGGGAAATCTCGCGAAAGAAGCCGGAGACTTGGCAGCTCTGCTTTAGGCGATTTGATAAACGTTAATAATGGTCCCATTGTTCAGAATGGCAATTCCATGGTGTTGCATCAAACTATATTGAAGAAAAATGTTGAATTGTAAGAATTCTTGGAAGAATCAGAAAAAGATGTATTCAGTCGTTTTTACCTTTTAACTTCTTGGTCGCAGTTTTTCCGAATTTTTGAACCAAAAATCATTTTTTAAATTGCTTTAAATGGAGAATTGTCACGCTTTACGCAATGTAATTAACTATCTTCGTTGCCATCAAAATAAATGTTCACGGCTGCTTAGAAAAATAAAAGATATTTTCTGTCGAATTTTTTTTTTTTTTTTGTGTGTGTGTGTGTTTGTTTCAGTGACACAAGTTTTAGTATGGATGAATTTAAACCTCATGACTAAGATAGTGATATATGTCTACCTAAAATATGAATAAACCAACAGGACCCAGATTTGCATACGACGACTGTTCTCTTGGAATGGGTTATTACGTAATGTGAATTTGTCCTTTTACTTACTAATGAGAAAATAACTAGGTTTAAAAAAAATGTCCATCGTTTCATTTTTATTATAAACTCGTATCTGATAAACATTCAACGTCTTGGAACGTACTTGAAATTTTCAAAATAATCAAAAGGAAAATATCCATTATGTAATTTTTTTCTACTTAAAATATGCCAAATAAGTAAAGCATTTTAAAAATTACAATAACTCAATGTATTTAAATGATATAAAATGCAAAAACGTTTTTCTTGGTCGGAATGATTGCTTCTACTATTTTTTACACATAATCATCCTACTGCAAATTAGAGAGTTAATTCAACACCTCCTAGATATAGACAGCTTGAGAACAGAAGCATTTAAGTCATCAGGCCTGCCACAACGACGTCATCACAGTTTTATTTTACCAAAGTAAAACTATTAAAAATTTCTAGTGAATGCTACAAATATTAGACAATATCTTAAGATAAAAACTGAAGTACTTTTCTGATGCAAGGTAATTCATAATGACCTATTTCTGCATCCTGTCATATAATTAGTGTTGTTTAAAAATAGTCATTTGTCTTAAAAATAAATTTTCTATCATAAATCATTAAAATGTTTCATGCGTGAGTAAATTCACCGTAAATTTTAAATAGTTTTACTTTGTGAAAGTTTTTCTGTGATGGCGGCGTGCTAGTCGATCGGCTGATAAACGCTTTTGTTCTCGTACTCTTTCTGTATCTGGGCGATGAGACCACGGATCCAATATGATTTAGCACCTACAAAACATGTCAGAAGCTCTTAAGTACATTACAAACATACTAATTAATATGAATTGACTTGTCTAGAAAATTTTCTCTTGCACCAAATAACTTATGTGTACAGAACCATCAAATCGACTTATTGAAATTTTTTAAATGCTTTTAGTTTTAGAGTTGTTACTTCTTTAAAAATATATGAAATTAATAATGAAATCACCTATCATGAAAAATGTATAATAAGCTGTGAGCCTTAATGTTCTTGAGAAGATTTTTCATTCACAGATTTTTTTTTAATTCTCGAGTGTATTTGAGTATTGCGTCTTAGTATTTTACACGTAGTATATTCACATGATACACTACCATGGTATGCCAAAGATCATTGAAATCCGTTTCTCTGAAGCTGTGCCTCCTCCTTGTTAGTCTGAAACAACCGTAGTTTCAAATACTTATCATAATTAACCAGTGTTCATAGTTACCCGAACCTGCCCTAGTATTTTATAATGTTTAAAATGGTATTTTTAAATTTAGTTTGCTCAAAAATGTTGCAGCTGCTTTAGATTAATTATAGTTTCAAATTTTATTGCAAATAAAATAAATAATAAACTTAAAATTAATTCGACGGTTCAACAGGTATCACAACCATTACTATAACTAACTATGCAATAAAAAGGCATAAATTATTGACATACCATTAATAAAACCAATTATCTTAATTTATTAATATTAATATATATGCACACACATGTTTAAGGTTATATCTACATTACTTTTTTATTAAATCATGGATTCGGTTATATGAATAACGGAACTCAGTAGTCAATAAAAATTAAAACAGCTTGTAAATTTCGTAATTTAATGCTGTAACGCTTTCACAACATTTATTACGCATGACATTCCCTTCATTTTGAGAAAACTCATTTCCCTCGCTCAGGAGCTGTATGTTAAATAGTTTTTGGTAAAATATATATCATGAGGTAGTCGGGAAAGCAATATATTAGAAATTAAATGAAACGCAGGACATTAATGATTCTTCTCACATTTATTGCCGCTCATTAAATGAAGAACATTGGAAGCAGTATTTTCATTCAACGTATGAAAATGGTTTTGATATATATTACATTACTGCTATTCATTCTAGTATTCGTAAAAGTTATAAAAGTGTAATTATATATATATGTGTGTGTGTATGTGTGAAGACTTCTAACTAATCATCAAGAATTTTGCAAAATACCCTGGAAGTGACCACGCAGGAATTAAAAGT
Organism: Cheiracanthium punctorium; assembly: GCA_038373885.1. Lineage (NCBI taxonomy): Eukaryota > Metazoa > Arthropoda > Arachnida > Araneae > Cheiracanthiidae > Cheiracanthium > Cheiracanthium punctorium. The sequence continues at coordinate 311,622 of JAWZYV010012000.1, forward strand.
TACTGTTATTAAATTTGTACATTTTGATCATGTTTTACTGTTAGTTTTTATAGAGGTTTTGCACGTAAAATATACCATTAGAAACCTGATTCACACAGACCCGAGACTGTATAATAATAACACTTGTCTTACGAGAGATATCTCCCTAAATAAAGCTGTTTAAATGTTAAAAGAATTTTGATTATTTTATATATGTTCATAAGATAATATGAATAAAACTTAACAATGGTGTTTCTCTATTATTCTAGAATACGGAATTCTATTGCAGTGAGACTCAGAATATGTTTTGTCTAAAACTATAGGTGTATAAAAATTTGGACAAATTATATATTATTTTTATCTAAGACTTGACAGGTACTCTCTTTTTTATTTCTTTGTTATTTAAATTAAAGTTTATTTCTTACTATTAATGTTACTTTATAAACGACTATTGATTCCTTTTTCTTTAAATTTGTCAAATAAATTAATGATCAGTATACTTAAATATGGTCGTGGCTGACGAAATATACAGGCTGCGGTGCTGACATTTCGGTCATACCCTTTTGCCAGAGCTGCCAAGTCTCCGGCTTTTTTCCGGAGATTTCCCACCACAGTTTTTAGATGATTTTACTTTGGATCAAACATTTGGACTTATTTTAAGGATACATTTGTAAGTAAAAATTAGTGGTGGGAAATCTCCCGAAAAAAACCGGAGACTTGGCAGCTCTGCCTTTTGCCCTCGGAGAGCCATGTGGCCTAGGGTTGTGTGACCTATTACTACCGTTATTTGAGACTAACAAGGAGGAAGCGCGGCTTCAGGGAAACGGATTTCAGTGATCTTTGGCATAGTTATAGTATACCACGTGAATATGCTACGTGAAAAGTACCACGACGCAATACTCAAATACAGTCGAGAAATATTAATATTTATTTTCGAACTACTTTACTGAACCTTTAAATGTAAGTTACAAGGAAAGTCGATTGATCTCCGTTGCGTAATCGGCAAGGCTATGGACCTCTACTCTGGTATTGCGGGTTCGAACCTCGTACTGCGCAAAACTTCTTTCCGCTCTTTGATACACCAATACTGGTAATTAACTCATTTTTTAGTCAAGTAAATATTTATTTACTTTTTCATTTATTCATTTTTTACTACCTACTTTTGATTTTTTATTGTTTTTTAAATTTTATTTCTTTTTGTAAAATCTTTACTTTGGAATCCGAATTTCACACAATGAAAATAATTAAATTTTAACACACACAAAACTCAATATTTATTTAAGGTACATTTCTTTTTGTCACAATCGTAGGATAGACTTTTTTTTCTTGTAATTTTCACCCGTTCGTGATGCCACAGCAACAGCATTAATGTTTATAAGCGTCTGTCATCTGTTGATGGGTTGTCAGCTTTAAAATATCAGATTATATTCTCCAATTCTAATATTTATATGATGTTAAAATTTCGAATAGACGTATTTAAAGAGTGAAATTTTTTTGAAATGTACTGCAGCTAAAACCCTGACATGAAGCGAGTTCTTCTTGTTGTGATGAAAAAACTGAAAATTCTATGTTTAGTGTTGTTTCGAAGCGGTGACTAAAAAAATGGAGTAGCGTATTACGAGAGTTCACTTCTCAAAAATAATTTTATTGCAACGACAGCTCTTTTGATACAATATCTCAAGAAGCTGTGATGATAGGCACAGAATTGTAAAATAATACATTGGATGTGTTGAGTGAAAAGAAGCTTTTAACTGATGAAGAATTGATCCATACTCAAGAAGAGTGTATAAAAAGAAAAATTCAAATCAGTTAAAGATGACTAATCTGATGACCATGTACCTGATGAAAAAGAAGAAAGTAAAATAGTCATAAGTAGAGGAGAGGAGGCTATTATGGAATACCATTTACATTTTTAGATGTAAATTTATAGATTTTTGAATAAAATCCCAAAAAACAGCATGGGTACATAATATAATTAATTGTTATGAAATGCCACTTGCAAAGGAAGACACTATTTATTTTGTTATAGAAAAATTATTTAAAAAAAGTTATGAAAAAAGTAAAATGAAATAGTCGGGTGATATAGAATAGGTGGTTTAAACCGTTGGAAAACAATTCATATGCTTCATAAAGTACAGTTATTTGTTACTATAATACTATATTTTTATGATTTTATAGTTCGAGTCATTATGTTCAAGTCATTTCTGCTTTGAGTCGATTAAGAAAAATTGCAGATATTATCTTTGTTCTTTGCTCCGGTACAATCATGGTGAGCCCACAGAACAGCTGAAGAATTGAATCCAAACTTCTCCTCGTTGATCTTTGGAGAATTTCCCGTTACAGAAGATGCATTCAGCGTCTTTGTTTTCCGGTTCTTTAGTGCATGGCATGAAATCCATTACAACATTACCCAGGATTCCATAATACCCGACACGCCATTTCGGAAAATGAACCTTTAAAACTAATTGGCAAAACACTGTCATCTAAACAATAGCCATAGTACAACAAACTACAACTCTCTTAGTGTACAATATGCGTAACATCAATGTTCAAGCCACCTTTTAACTAGTAAGTTAGAATGTTTGAAAAATTATCTACAAAAACTCTTGAAAATCACAAAACACACTTTGTTCTGTAGCGAGTGGTATGGCAAAAACAAGCGGTCAATTCTTACTGTATTGCAACATGGGAATCTTTCTTGAGTAGTTCATGGTATTCCCTTGTTACAACAGGGAAGCAACTGACAGAGCCGAAAACTTGGTATTCCCTATTTCCCGACTATTCCATAATACCCTCCTCTCCTCTATATTATTGATTATAGTGTAGTTATAATTCATTATGGTTATTATTTTCAAATAATCATAGCTAAAATCAATTGTAAAAATAAGAAATAAAATTTAACAAACTATAAAAATAGATAAAAAGTAATCAATCAAAAGTAATCAAATCAATAAGTAGTTAAAAATAAATAATTGAAAAAGTAAATAAATATTTATTAAAAAATGAATTAACTACCAGTATCGGTGTATTAAAAAAAAAGGGAGCGAACTAAATTTTTGCGCATGAGAGGTTCGAATCCGCAACGCTAGAGTGAAAATCCGCAGCCTTACTGCCACGCGCGCCACTTATACGCCACTGTGCTCCACCGATGTTGCGTGTAACTTACATTTAAACTTTCTGCGAAGTGATTCGAAAATAAATATTAATTTTTCTCGATTGTATTTGAGTGTTGCGTCTTTATTTTACACGTAGTATATTCACATGATCAGAGCTGCCAAGTCTCCGGCTTTTTTCGGGCAATTTCCCACCACTAATTTTTACTTACAAATTTATGCTTAAAACAAGTCCAAATATTTAATCTAAAATAAAACTGTCTAAATATTGTGGTGGGAAATCTCCCGGAAAAAGCCGGAGACTTGGCAGCTCTGCATGATATGTTGTCACTATGCCAAAGATCACTGAAATCCGTTTCCCTCCTCGTTGTATGACGGTCACTCTCCCCTCAATCACCCGGTTCTTCTGGTGAGAACGGGTGTGGCTAAAATGTCAGCACAGCAGCCTGTACACCTCGTCAGCCACGCATATGACAACGTTACGCAAATTTGTACTTAGCAAATGCTTGTACTTAACGATTTAGGAAAGACTATTATGAAAAACTACTGGAGTATTAAAATTTAGCATTCACTTCTTTTTTACTTGATATAGTGAAAGGAAACAGATTTTGAAAAGAGGTAATGCCAACACGCTAAAAAGTATTTTGTTGAATTTAACAAATCTTCGTTGGTTAAACAGTTTCGTAACTTCACTTTGTTGATTCAACAAAGCTTGTTTATTCAACGAAATGCATTTAACAAAATCATTTTTTAAATTAACAAAACATTTTTATAACTGAGAACCAATGACATATGAAATCATTGAACAGTCAATTTACGTATCTGACAAGGACATGTGTAGGACAGTATAAGTCCGATTAAAGGAAGAGAACGTCCACTGTCATTAGCTGGGATCATAGCTGCCAACTACTATGGAATATAATTAACCACTTCTTTTAAACAATAATCTTCGGCCAAGAGTACACCTAGACTTTTCTACATCGCGCGAGATCTGGTTGCTACTTTGAAAAAATACTAAAATAATATACTGTTTACAAAAAGTGGTTAACTATATTCCGACGTAGTTGGCATCTATGGCGGGGATCGACACAAGTTGTAAAATTTTAGTAGCCAGCAAATTATTTTTAGGAGCGAAATATCTATTGAATTACAGGGTGGTTATTAATTAACGTGAGGTGTTCAGAGCCCTCTTGCGAGTAAAGTATTGGACGAAACCTAACCAAATTTGATGAGCATGCATAATAGACCATGGGATTTGGATTTCAAAAAAAAAAAAAAAAAAAAGAAGTTCCAAAATTTGCTACTGGGGCAATTTTGGCGCTGCAAAAGTGTCCGAGAGGTCCCCCGATCTCAATCCTTGCGATTTTTAGTTGTGAGGATTTCTTAAAGGTGTTGTTTATCAAGGACATGTCTCCGATAACGCATCGTTAAAGAATCGAATAACGTTACACGTGAGGCAAATCAAATCTGATATGCTGCGAGCGGCAGTAGAAAATGTCGTGCATCGTATGCAGTTCTTGGAATTTACCAATGGTGCGCATATTCAACCAAATTTGTAAGTAGAATTGATGTTTGCTGTATTGCTTGTCAATTAACCATTCAATATTTACGCTAATAAACTTTTGCAGCACCAAAATTGCCCCAGTGGCAAATTTTGGAACTTTTTTTTTTTAATCAAAATCCCATGGTCTACTATGCATACTCATCAAATTTGGTTAGATTTCGTCCAATACTTTACTCGCTAGAAGGCTCTTAACACCTCACGTTAATTAACAACCACCCTCTATATTAATGCAATTGAAAAGCTAGTCGAAAGGGATACTTTTTAGTCGCTTGGGCGACCGCGTTTTTTCGATCCCTGCTCATTAGACGAAAACAGGGTGTTTGCACTAATGTCTGCAAATATATTTAAGTATGGGTGGTATGAAATACAAAACAATTCAATTGGTTTTTTTTCTGAGTTTATTGAAAGTTTCAAAGATAAGTCTAATTACTTTATCTAATCATTAAAATTTACATTTTTATTTTAGTGTTTTTATAAAGATTAGTTTAAAGCAACTCTTGTTTTGACCGTTAGCCGAGTGGATAACTGCTCGGGAACATAATTTACCACTTTTTGTACAATAATTTTTGGTTTAAATTATAGCAAAATATGAAGGCTGACAGTTATGTTTCACATGCATAAGAAAGTATTTTTGAAACAAATAAATATGTATAAAAGATGGTTGATAGTCTTCCGGAGCAGTTGGCAACCCTGCTTTTAGTCAAATCTGTTGAAACTAGAATGACGTACGTGTCCTGATAAAGTATATCTCCATTTTTATTTAAATTAGTAATGACTGTTTAGGATTTCGAATGTTCGAGTGAAAAAAAAAAAGTCAGAGTGTAAATTAATTTGTCATCCGTGCTGGGATTGTACAACCGCCCTTTAATTGATTGAAGGCTAGCAGATGGAAAGGGGACGGGGAAAGATAAGGATGAAAAGAAATATTTTGTTATCACTGTCCATTGCGATAATCAACATTTACTTGTAGAATAATTCTAAATCTGAAACTGCTCGCCTAATTTATAAATTTTATGTATGGCCACATATGAAATAAAAACGAGACAACTCCATTGAAAAATTGCACTAAGAAGTGAGCTTTGTTTAACACCTGTTTTTAATTAAGCTGCAATCTGGGATATTATTTAGTATTAAAGATACATATATTTTTTTAACATGAACCGAATAACGATTCTGACTGTCTGAAAAAACAACAAAAAGAAAAAAAAAGAAAGGAAAATGGCTTGAATTTTTTAATTAAAATTATAGATGTATAAAAACGCTATAGTAAAAATGTAAATTATAAATTAATTAGTCTTACCTTTGAAACTTTCAACCAGCGGTTGGGTGGGTTAAAAAATAACATTGTAAAATTAACAAAATAATTTTGTTAAATGAGCCATGAACATATCTGTAAACAAAAAAGATTTTGTTAATTCAGTTTGGCTGATTTTAGCTAAATAAACCTTTTAAACAAATACTTTGGTTAAATTAACAAAACACTTGTTTATTTTAACCAAATTCTTTGATTAAGATGATAAAATGTTTTGTTGAAATTATTTTAACAAAATTGTTTTGTTAATTTAACAAAAATTTCATCGGTGCATTTCAACCGGAAAAGTTCGTTGATTTAACAAACTTTTTTGTAATTCAACGAAACATTCTTTTCGGTGCAGAATCTCAAAAAAGTAAAAATTTTAAAAAGATTTTACGGCAAAAGTCTTAATTGAACGTTTATCTTCGATGTTATCTAAGTTTGTTAAATTTGCTTGACGTTTTCCCACGGTGTGTGAAGAAAGAGAGATTCAGCAAGAGGACGATAGACCATATTTTGAGAGGTCATTTTGGTTTCATACGTGATTTAAAGGCCGGGCATGACAAAACTTGACATCCAAGGATCCAAGTAATATAAAAGCAATCTCATATTGATACATCTATCATATTCAGCTCAGATTGTTGCTATGCGGAGACATCCCAGAGCAGTCTGCAGATTCCTTTAACTTCTTGTAGTTGTCTTTTTATATGTGTTGTATTAAGTTCTCATGTTCATTTTCTTGTTTTCGTAATAAACCTTTCATGGCGTCAAATGACAGTACACTGAAATGCAGAACGAATCCTAATCTGAAAAATATTTTGAGCTTTAATTATCATAGAAGATGGCTGTTTTCTTCTTCTCTATACGATATTTTGCATCATGGGGTCATCTACACACTGAAGCATGCCTAAACTTTCTATTTTACTACGAACTTCTTTTACTCGCGCATTTCTGAACGTAGCCGAAAACCGAGCGCAGCTTTATGATTGAATTCTGGGACTTTTGTTCTCTAACTCCTCAAAGACCATTTATGCGATTTTAACCTTTTACAGACCGAATTCAGATCCAGGCATATTTTAAACTAGTTTATTGCATATTTTGTCTTCAAATGGTTGGTTAAAGAGTACTAGTCACTTAAACGGGGGAAAATATCTAATACAATTTTCACTGTGTTTCCAATTGGGAACATGGATCATTTCTGACTAAATTTTACATTGGTTTCAAAAACGAGATACAGTGATGGGTCTTTAAATAATATGGCTCAAAATATACCTTTATACCCATGGTCGCGGAGGCGCAGTTGGGCAGCGCAGGCCTTGGCCCCGCAGAGGGGCTGTTGCGCCAAAGTTTGACTTTGACTTTAAATAATAATTGAAATGTTAAAAATTAATTAAAGGCTTATTTTTAAATTTAAGTCAAGATAGGAATAACGTTTGAAGGGGGTGTAACAAGACAGCTCTGTCAAAATTTATGAAAAAGGGTATTTTTATGATTTTTTTTTTTTTTTTTTTTTTTTTCAGTTTCGCACTAGTGACAGAAATGCAACTTCTAATTCAAAAAATCGAATCACTATCTGCTAATTTTTTCAATATCAACATTGATAAAATTTTATTATTTAATTAATGTTTAACTTGATGTTCCCAATTGGGAACACTGACGGGTTAAAGGTTAACCAAATCTGGCGCAGTGACGTGTTTGTGGCGTAGATAATATAAGAAAGAGATAATAGTGAGCGGTCATGTTGATGAGGAATAATCACTGAAAACCTTTCCCAGATAGACTTAATGTCTCATTCTTTTGCATAGCTGCCAACTCTTCCGTTTTTATCGGAAGATTTTCCACCACAATTTTTAAAACAGTTCTATTTTTCATTAAAATTTAAACTTACCTAAATTGCGGTCACGGATTTTCCGATAAAATCGGCTGAGTTCGCATCTGTGCAACCATAGCTGCCAACCTTCCTGTTTCTTCGGGAGATTTCCCACCACAATTTTTAAACAGTTTTCTTTTACATTAAATTTTTGGCGTTATTTTTAGCATGAATTGCTAGGTAAAAATTAGTGGTGGAAAATCGCCCGAAGAAATCGGGAAGGTTGGCATCTATGTGTGCAACTAACAACTTTTGTGAACAGCAATTTTTAGTTGAAAACACCATATTTATGAATTGAGCGCGTAATCGTTTCGAGAAAATATGCAAGATAATTACGGTTTATAAAAAAGTGGTTAATGGTATTCCGCACACGCTGACAGCTATGTCCGTTTGCATTACAGAGCCAACACCTCCTACATACAGAAAGCCTAACAACTGGAACTTTGGCGTCATCACTAGGCCTTCAAGCAATGATACCATCACAGTTTTATTTTCACAAAGTAAAATTATTTAAAATTTCTGGTGAATGCTACAAACATTAGAAAATATCAGAAATAAAAAATTAAAATTAAAATACCTTTGTCATACAAAATTGTTCATTCCGATCTATATCCTGACATTTAATAGAAAATTATATTTTTTATCTCAAATTATTAAAATGTTGTTATGCATGAGTAAATTCACCAGAAACTTTTTATACTTTTATTTTAGGAAAAAAAACATTTAACTGCAGGCCAAATGTTGCCTTCCGCCGTCTTCATCCTCTCATTTTCAACAGCAAAGTCTCCAGACATAATGTGCTATTCTAGAAGTCCATCATTAGACCCATCGCTACTTACGCTGCCCCGGTCTGGGCAAACACGGTTAAATCCAACCTCAGCATTCTTGAACGACGTCAAAGCACCATATTAAGATCCATCAGACACGGACACCATTTCCTGTCTAACCAGACTATTCGACGGGACCTCAAGATCGCAACCTTCAAAGAAACTGTGCACAAACTATCACAACGGTTCTATTCAAGGAACAGAAACTTACCGAATGAAACTGTGCTCCCAATGAACAGAAAATGGCCCATGGCCTCTCTCGCCATCCTCCACTGACAACTGCATCGACTATCTGATTGATTGAACTAACACCCGCCATGCTTAGGGCTTCTATTTAAACACAAGATCAAAGAACTCATTGATCCTTCCACATGGAGATAAGCACCTCGAGTGCAGGCACTCCATTGTATACCCCTCAGTCAGTCAGTCAGTCAGGCCAAATGATGACGTCAAAGCTTGGTAACGTAGGAGTTGTTAGGCTTTCTTTATCCAGGAGGGGTTGACAGAGGCCTCACAAGTGGTTTTTATTAGGGATCGACCGATACCATATTCTAACCGGTACCCGATACTTTTTTAGAAGGGGCTGTATACATATCAACATACAAAATTCAATTTTACATGGAACCTAGTTTCCGGTTATTGACATTCGGAAAAATGTAGACGCAGTGAAAAATTTCTCCAAATGAAGGTGATGGAAAACGTGGTCTATATAACATAACTGCCAACTCTCCCGAAACTTTCGGAAGTTTTACACCACAATTTTAAACAAGTAGCATTAGATCTTTGTCCTTATTTTAAGCATAAATTGCTATGTAAAAATTAGTGGTGGAAAATCTTTGGTAGCTGTGATATGTTAAATTTTGTATTATACTATGTATACAGTCCCTTGTAAAAAAGTATCGGGTATCGGTTGAAATCTGGTATCGGTCGATCCCTAATAAAAACCACTTGTGAGGCCTCTGTCAACACCTCCTGGATAAAGAAAGTCGATCCCTAGTTTTTATCCTATAAATAATGCTTGATTTATCTAAGGGAATAAACAAGTCATGTTCAACTAAACTCACTAATTCCTAACTTGGGCCAGCCGTTAAGTCACCCTTAAGTTCTGAACGTATTTGTTGTGACTTCTTTAATGTAAAAAAAACAGTAAAACGGTTTTGTGACTGTGAGATTTTTTCGCCACAGGACGTGTAACTAAAAACTCATTTCATAAATCTCCAAATATTTCAAAGCTAAAATATAATTCAATATTTTCTTTCATAATTTATTTAAATGGTATAAGAATATGTTATATAAATGATACCATATCTGAACTCATTAAAATTTGTTCTTCAAAAAATGGCAGAAACACACTAAAATATCACTACTATTTCGAATATGAATACATTTTCAATAAAATTACTCAATTTATAGTTTTGTGCCTCGTTTTATCTGACGACAAATGTATTTTAAAAGTACTCCAAACAATAAAAATTAATAGATCTTCAATGTAATTTACGCCAAATCATGGAATGGACGCCAAATAATATAATAAGAATAAGATCCATTATTTATCGCGGAGCGCTTCAGAAAATATTCGCAATTATTTTCTTTATTTTCTTAAGAATAGGAGGCATTTTATATATTTTAAGGCTATAACATGGCTAAAAAATATTTTGTACACTTAAAGTATTATTCTTCCAAAAGTGCAGAGATGTACCCTCAAACGTGTTAATACATTTTTCTCGGATATTGCCTTAAAACATCTAAAACTGATTTCAAGTCAGCATCTCATACCATTTTAAAATCGAATTCAATACCTGGAAACTCAAAATAAAATAGAAAATATCTCCTACGAAACTCAATATTTTTCATTTAAGTTAAGAGCTCTCTAAGGCTTATTAGGATTTCGTTTTCTAAGACTATATGTTGGACAAATTTCCTTTATTTATCGTTGCATTTTATTGTTATCTATTTTTAGATTTTAAAATGTTGTTTGTATCAATTTTTTTTTGTATGGTATAGTTGGAATTTATACGGTCTACTGAGCTTGATCAAGTGATTCATTGAATTTTATTTTATAGGTACATTTTTAGTCCGAAATGGTTAAATGTTCGTATGTGATACCTTATTTAAAACTATATTTATAAACATAATTCTTGGAGATTGTACATGTCGGAAAAGGAAAAAATTTTAAACAGGAAAACGGGAGAATGTATTAAATTGCACTTTGTATTTGCTTCCTCAAGGTGTGTCTCACAAGTATCGTTTAAATATTAATGTTCTTATTCACAACTCTTCCAACTGAGGCTCTTCCTAACAAAATAGTCATATATTAGTAAATAAGAAAAAAAACTTTAGCCGTCATTTTCCCTTAATGTTTTATTGCTACATAGAACAAACCTATTTACTTGCTTATAAATTCGGAAAACTTCACGTGTCACAAACCCCTTACTCCCGATACAGAGTTACCAACCGTCAGGCAATGTACTTAACCGCGTTTTGCAGACGAAGTACGTTGAGATTTTCAGATTCCTTCTTCAAAATAACAATCCATTCATACTTTAGGCCAAGTATCTTGATATATTCTAAGTCGAAAATACTGTTTATTAAAGTGGTTAATTGCACTTGATAACTGATGGCAACTCTACGAATTAATTCATTACAAACGCTGAGTGTGTTGTTTATAAGAAGTGAGTAGAGTATATGCTCACTACATCGAGATCATTTATGGTGAATTTTGTAATGTCTTAATCCAAAGAAAAGAATTACAGGCAAAATGCTTCTTAGTCATTCGATGGACTAGCATTTTCATCCCATTCTTATGGATTTTACAGGTACCGGCGGTGTTTAATATATTTCCGACATTAAAATACACACTCGCTGGGACCATTTATCTTATTTTAAGACAAATATTACTGTTCACAAAAAGTAGTTGACTTTCCCCCGTAAAGGTTGGTAACTGCTTGTTGCACGGCATGCGACGACGACTAGAAGGCCGTTTACGCTTGTGTTTCCTACTTCTGCCAACGGAGGTAAATCCTCAGATGTCGATATGCTGGAGATGAATTCCGTTTCCACGAGCTTTTTAACTTCTTGTAGAATCGTCTGTTTTCTCCAATGGCTATCAGCGACTTCGCGCTAGCGTGTTTAAAACTTTATCTTATAGTTTCCCGTTTTTCTTTCAAATATAGCCCCATTTACCATCTTCAAGTACAGTAGAATTTCTTAAATTTGGAATTCCAATTTATGGAATTTCAATTATCAGGACGAAATCGGACCTTAAAATAACAAAAAATTGGTATCCGAAAGAAAAATGTAAAGATTTTTTTTAAAAAATGTTTAAAAACAAAATATCTTTCTGTTGCGTAATTTTGCAGTAAATGCGCTTTATTTTCAATACATTTTTCTACTCAAAAGAGTAAGTAGTATTTTTTCCTTCCTTTTTACTTGATTTTAACGATTTTTTTGTAATTCATACAATAGGATTTCTGAAATTTTCACAGCTGCCAACTTGTACAGCTTTTCAGGAAGATTATCCACCATTATTACTTTATAGGTAATTTCATAGCTGCCAACCGTTCAGATTTTCTCGGAACACTTTCCGCCACTGATTTTTATTTTCCACTGCAATTTAAGTTTAAAATAAGTCCAAAAAACTCGGATGAAAAATATTCCAATAAAATCGGGTCAGTTGACAGATATGTCATTTGATATTAAAATATATCTAAATTTATTGTATGAAGAAAATACTTAGAAAATACTGGCGAGTATTCTTCCGGAAAAATCGTAAACGATGACAGCTATGAATCTGAAAATTTCTGTTATCCAGAATCGGCAAAGTCCCGACGATTTTGGATTCGAAAAATTGTACTGTGCTTATATGAGGTACTTTTTTAAGTAGCTCATATTATACTTATTTTGGGATGATAAAAAAATTTCGGTGTCAATGATAATATACAAGTGAATTGAACTGTTTCGATAGATTCAAAAGGCAGCCACATTTTCGATAAATTCACATACTGCATTCTGACTTTCACCAAGTAATTAATTGAAAATAGATTATTGATATCTGCTTTTTGTGTGCTTAGTAAATTAAAGAAGAACAATGCATTACAGAATTAAGTTAATTTTGGTTACCTCTAATTCGATCTACAACCACGGCTAATCTCAATGATGTCACACTCTCAGCTACACAGCTACTAAGCCAACTCCTCCTAGATATAGAAAGCCTTACAACTCCTATGTCACCAAGCTTTAACGTCATCACCATGCCTCCGAAAGAGACTTAACCACAGTTTAAATTTCACAAAGAAAAACTATTTAAAATTTTTGGTGAATGTTACAAATGTTAGAAAATATCTTAAATTAAACATTAAAATTAAAATAATTTTCTCATACAAAATTATTCCTTATGATCTATTTTCTTATCATATTAGCTAATTGGTCATGGTTAAACACTGTCATTTTTAGTAAAATTATATTTTATATCTCAAATTATTAAAACATTCCTTTTCATGGGTAAATTCACCAGAAATTCTTAACAGCTTTATTAAAACTTTAAAAGGTGAGTCTAAGTATACCGTCAAAGCTTGATGACGTAGAAGGGGTAAGGTTTTCCATCTGTCAGAGCAACACCTCCTGCATATAGAAAGCCGGACAACTGAAATTTTGACGTCATCACTAGGCCTTCAAGTAATGACGTCATCACAGTTTTTCTTTCAGAAAGTAAAACAATTTAAAATTTCTGGTGAATGCTACAAATATTGGGAAATATCTTTAAGAAATTTAAAATACCTTTCTCATACAAAATTGTTCATTCCGATTTATTTCCTTACCATGTTATCTAATTAGTCATGGTTAAAAACTGTCATTTGATAGAAAATTATATTTTTTATCTCAAATTATTAAAATATTGTTATTCATAAGTAAATTCACCAGAAACTTTTTATACTTTTATTTTGTGAAATTAAACTTTAAACTATAGACCAAATGATGACGTCAGAGCTTGTTGACGTAGGAGTTGTAAGGCTTTCTGTACCCAGGAGGCGTTGGTCAGAGGCATTGGCCTGAGATCAGAAGCTTTGACGTCATCAGTATCGCCATGGAACTGATGTTGCTTCAGTTTTATTTTCGCAAAGTAAAATCATTTAAAATTTTTGGTGAGTACTACAAAAATTAGACTATTTCTTAAGTTAAAGATAAAAATTGAAATACCTTTGATACAAAGTAATTCATAATGACCTACTTCTACGTTATATTCTATAATTAGTAATAGTTAAAAGTTTCCATGTGTCGCAAAAATTAAATTTTCTGCCATAAATCATTAAATGTTTTATACGTGAGTAAACTCACCACAAATTTTAATAGTTTTATTTCGTGAAAGTAAAACTGTAACGTTGTCATTCAGTTTCCGCATTGACGCCGTAAAAGTTTCTGTTCTCATGCTTTCTGGATGTAGGAGGTGTTGTCTGTGTATACCAGCTCAGGAAGCGAAACGTTCGAACCATAATCGGCACACTGATTTGGTGGTGTAAGTTAACAAGTGCAGATCATGTTACAGGTCTACGCCAGATCTGATAGCTGAGTACCGTCAAAAGCAAAAATAATCAGAAATATTATTAAAAGTATAACTAATTAAAACATAAGGCGGTGAAAATATCCAAAAGGAACGATAACGGAATTATTATGTGTGTATAATACGATGAACAGAGATTGAGTGAGGTGTCTTTTTTTTCCTTTAAATTTGTTGGATCAAATGCATCAATTTTGTTCAGAGCAGATTTATAACAATTTGGAATACTGCGATGAAAAATGGTATTTAATTGAACCAAAAGACTATTAAAAGTCTTTTGGTCTTAACACTCAGTCCGTGCTCTTAGCTTGGATATTCGCTACTGCCATAATGGAAATAGAGTGTTTGAGCAGGCGTTTCTTAAGGAACTAGCCAATGGGAAACTGTGCTTCTAAAGGCAATATCGACGGGAAATAAATCGCTTTTAATCGGAGAAAAGCCGTCTTTAGAGGCGAAAAAAATGTCTGAGGTCTCAGGGAACCTGGGGAAATTGACGACGATAATGAGCAAGTGGGAACGCACCTTAAGAGAGGGTTAAGCAATTAAGCACATAACAGCTTTAATACATTAGTAAACATCTAAAATGTTTTAAAAATTTAAATAAAATATGCAACTGGTGGTAAAAAGTTTGTTTTATTTAATCATTTCGATAATCACTGCGAATTCAAACTTCATCGCCAACAGATGCCGTATGTTCTCATAAATATCGAGTTTCCATTCTATTCCGCATAAAAACGTGGTTTTTATACACATAATCTGCAACCGTAAAAACATGTCCAGTGAAAAGTTCCATTCATTTTACAGTAAAAAGAAATAAAACGCGCAGGAACATATGCTAATTAAAGTTATATGGGAATATAGCTTAAAATTTGGTATGGCTGAGAAAAGTATAACCTGTCCCTTTGAACATTATTTTTACCCCTGATATAAGAGTAAATGCCTTACTTTGATTTTCGCCCCCAAAAGCCATAAATAGCAGCTGTTACCGTTTTCGCTGCATAGAAAAATAAATCGTAACGTTATTGAAATTCGTCACTGATGGGTATTTTTTCTAACGTAATATCATATTTCCTTATCGCATTTGTATTTTCTATTACTTTAATAGAAAATACTAATAATCATTTTATTGTAGAGGATTTTTTCATTGTTATATTGTATTTTGCACATCCAAATAAAATATGTCCACATCTTGACTGATTACATAACTAAAAACCCTGTGTTAAGCCGCTTCTGAATTATTTTTGAGTAAATTCTCATTACCTCAATGCATTCATTTTTTAATAGAAAATCTAATTATTAGTTCCTTATAGTTAGTTCACTTTTGCTTCCTCCTGTAATTATTATGAGATTATATTATACAATTTTTCACGGCAAAGAAGTATGAAACGTTGCCCACTGCTAATCGCATGTTCCAACTTCATTTGTAACCCACTAATGGGAAAAGTAGGTTTGATTTTTACAGGATTTTTTAATCCAATTTTATTTCGCTTCATTAGAAGAAGTACATTAAAAGTTAGGTTTATAGCGTTTGCATAGGTGCCAAGTACTAATGAATATAATTAACCACTTTTTCTGAACCGTAAATTCTTTGAATATTTTCCCCTAATAGCAAATTACCTTTTGTTATATTTTAAACAGAAAATTGGCATTTATAAAAAGTGATTAGTTATATTACGTAATACTTGGCACCTGCGTTTAATAGCAAAATCACGTGTAGTGGATGACTGCCTTGCATTTACCACTCTGCCTTTGCAAAGACTGTCGATACGGCACTTCAAAAAGTACCTGAGAGCTGAATCGTAACAAAAGAGACGAACGTAGAAGGTGGTATCCCGCAAGTACCGCCCGTACCAAGCCGGCAGTATGAAAGGCAGCGAAACTGTACTGGCTTCACGCAACATACCGGCTGTTATTTAAACTAAAGTCACTGGCCCAGTACGTTTACATGGCCTAAAATGTAACGGGATGGTGTTGACTTAACACATCATAACGACTTTGGCCTAGTACTACGTAATTGCAGTGTAATAGCAGCGTACCGGCGAATAACCTACCTACAGTAATGCTGCCAGAATGCTAAAATGTTTGTAGGAATTATTTTACAGTTATTTATTTTTTAAGTTGGGAGAAAATTTAATTAAATATAACTTGTTAAAAGAGCATGTCTTTCTAATGCGAGAGTCCGCACCTGTTTTGTCTATTCAGCTTTCTTAAGCGGAGAGAACGGATGTAAGAGAACGGATTTTATTACTCGGTGTGAAATAATTCAGATATTCTCTCTAAATTTTGTACTATTGGAGGATAAATTTTAAGTTTCTTTTTCTTTAATTTGAAAATTCATTTCAAATATAAACGTTTTACTATGATCTTAAATACCGTAATGTCAAAAAAAAATATTTCTTAAACTACATAACTGGCATATGCGATGTACAGATAAAAGATACGAATAATATTAAACTAAAACGAGGGTATAGAAAGTTCAGTAACATTCAATTCCTTGTATAATGATTACATGTCTTTACATAGCTTAACTTTTACGAAATATAACTAACCCATTCTTATATTCAGTAATTTTGTACTTAAAATGAAGTAAAATTTCGCAGTTGAACGGAGGGGGCGGTTGCTATATCAGAATTTTTTTTTGAAAAAATGCTTTCCAAAAGTGATTAATTATATTCCGTGATGTTGGCTGGTATGACACACATTACGTTTATTAACACTTTGCACTCAAGAGGTGACTTTCAGTCACCACTGTATGTGATACGGTAACTCGAAAGGTGCCTCGCCAACACCTCCTAGATAAAGAAAGCCTAACAACTTCTACGTCACCAAGCTTTGACGTCATGATTAGGCCTACATTTAAAAGTTTTACTTTCACAAAATAAAACTATTAAAAGTTTCTGGTGAATTTACTCATGAATAACAATATTTTAATAATTTGAGATAAAAAATATAATTTCATGACAAATAGCAGACTAATGGCATGACTAATTAGATAATCTGATAAGGAAATATATCGGAATGAATAATTTTGTATAAGAAAGGTATTTTAATTTTAATATTTTATTTAAAATATTTTCTAATATTTGTAGCATTCACCAGAAATTTCAAATAGTTTTACTTTGTGAATAAAAAAGTGTGATGACGTCATTACTTAAAGGCCTAGTGATGGCGTTAAAGTTTCAGTTGTTAGGCTTTCTATGTGTAGGAGGTGTTGGCCTCACACTCACCACTGTGTGTGAAACGGTAAACCCATTACTGCCAGCATTTGTGAAGTATAACTAAGCATTTTTTTCGAAAATTACTGTTTACAAATAGTAGTTGCTTATATTCCGTAGAAATGGGGGGAGGGGATCAATTAATACGTCAAGTTGCTGGTTCGCTCGAGCTAAAAAGGCTTCGAGCGCAAAGGGTTAACATTGGTTTGCTATCAAAGAATCACCAACATTCTCAGTGCAGCTCTGGATGACAACTTTTACTCATCTAACTGCAGATTTACCAACTGCTCCAGATTACAATTAACCACTTTTTTGAAATAGTCATTTTTGGCTTGTACCATAGCAAAACTTCTATCTTGTATGGTTCCACCACCGGAGTGTTAGCGGGAGCCACACTGTTTCCAGGAGCTCTCGCGGCCGAAACCGGTTGACGTGAGCGGACGCGGAAGGTTATCGGGGCTTTCAGGGGGGCAGCGGGAGAGTTCCTTAACCTGCTCTCCGACTTGGGACTAGGTTGTGTGCTCAGTCCTACTGTTTACGTCAACAATCTGAACTGCTTCACTCCGTCTGACTTATTTGATCTTCATGCTGTGTTACCATCATACTTTCCCAGCAACGTCGCAAGACAAGGCCTAGGACTGCATGGAGTGAAGCCATTTCTTTTTCCTGAACATGTCATCACATCGATTGCTGGTCGGTTTGCGGGTGACAGCCGACCTATGGTGTGGCGTTCCTTCTGAAGATTTCGACGTTAAACAAGAGTTGCAAACATGGGCACCAGGCACCACCTCCGAGATATAGAAGGCCTGAGAACAGAAGCTTTTCCGTCATCACTAGGTCCACTGAAGTCACGCCATCACACATTTATTTTCACAAAGTAAAACTAGTCAAAATTTGTGGTGAATTTACTCCCGCATAAAGCATTTTAATGATTTAAGATAGAAAATTTAATTTTACGACAAATAGGAAATTTTAACTATCACTAATTATATAATATGATATAGAAATAGATCATCATAAATAATTTTTTATCAGAAAGATATTTTAATTTTTATCGTTAACTTAAGATATTCTCTATGTATCATCCACCAGAAATTTTAAATAGTTTTACTTTGTGAAATGAAAACTGTGATGACGTCATCTTAGAAGACCTAGTGATGACGTAAAAACTTTAGTTCTCAGGTCTTCTGTACCTAGGAGGTGGTGCATGAGGCCTTAGCTGTGGACTTATGCTGTCGACGATCGAGCAGTGCTTTGCGGACGTGGCTCCCTTTTCGGGCGACGTAGGGTACCTGCCTCAACTGTTTGACGTGACATCGTCTAGAAGAATTTTTCGCTTCGCTCCAGTCACTTCTGTTACTGAATTGGACATGTTTTTTTTCTATTTTTCTCCTCGTCATACTGAGTCTTCCCGTGCATCTCTGCCAACCATACTTTGTCATCATGTGCCCTTTTGGCAAGTCATACTGCCTTTCTCGACTCGTGGTTGAACCTGCATAGTACCATGTCAAGTTTTGGACTCTCGTGTTTCAACGCTCGTGTTTGGCCCTATGTCTACCGCGCTTTCTCGGCGCCCTGTCTCGACATACACTTCTGGACTGCGTATTTTCGTTTACCTGTCTGATCTGATCTAACGCTCGGTCATTTTTCGGGCTTTTTCAACACAAGATTCTAGACAAATACATGCTGGAGATAAGCACTTCGGTGCAGGTACTCCATGGACTACCCCTCAGCCAGTCATTCATGTTATATGGTTCCGGCAAATGCAATTTCGAAAACATATTTTAAGAAAGTTGTCTGTGAAAATAAGTTAGTTGTATTGCGGGGCAGTTGGCAACTGTATAATTAGTCAGCTACACTGTAGATTAACCTCCCACTTACAGGCATTATGTGCCAGAATGTCTCCGAGAACAGAAAAATGCCCTCCGATCAACATTCCTCCAAAATTTAAGTCTAAGGTGAGTGCCGTGCATAATTTATACACGTCCTGAAAGCTTTGCACAAAATTATATCGCGACAGTTTCAAATGCTAACATCATCCATTCATTCACTCTTGTTCACATTACTAACATTAAAAAGGGATGTATGTAAATAAATTTTCTATAAATAACCGCGCTTGGCGATAAAGTGCCGATATATAAATATCCAAATGTGACTTCTACTTCCTGATTAAATCTCATTCTGAGTGATTATAAACCGGATATTGTTCACACAAATGAACTTTATTCGAAAGGTTTCTAGAACACTGAATGGCGATTGATAGTAGTGAATAATTATTGTTAGTGCGTGACCTTTGCAAACAAGGCCTGCTGACTTAAAAAATGAGTTATCATATGTATGCGGCCTTCAGGCATTAAATTAAAATTTGTATATTAATATTATGATTTTCATTACTCATCAACATTTTATAAAAATTTTTATTTCTGAAAATTATCTTGATTTATTATTGTTAACTGAGTACATATCATACTAAAACTTTAATTAGAAAATGTGACTGCAGTTTCAGTTTTTAAATATATGCAATTTTAACTGTTGTTCCAACGATATATTTAAGCAATGGTAAATTTGATAAAATGACGATGAGCTTCCACAATCTTTATTTTATTATACAAATTTTCGTTTTGCACCTACATCGCTGTGCTTAGGATGGCCGATTCTTTAAGTCAACAGGCCTTGTTTTCGAAGGTCACGGTTAGTGCTAGCTTCATTGTTTTTTGCATTGAATATTCGTAGAGTTTTTTTTCCGATTGTTAAATCACTTGCAAAAATCGCAGAACGCAGACTTACAGCTTACTTAGTATATACGTTATATGTATAGTTAAGGTTCTAGCTAATATAATCTTCAAAAACTATTTTAAGCCATGCAACAGTAAAATAATTTTTGTTCTAGGTACATTAGAGAGTGTTTGGACAAATTTGCTTATGCCAATGTTTTATTCTGCTAGTGCCAATGTTTTATTCTGACGAAAGACAGCGTAGAGCAACTTTACAGTTGATATTAATTCTAATTTGATGAAATGAAAATTATAATAATTCATAATCATGCATAAACATATTGTTCAAGAGCCCAGGAAGTTCATTAGTTAACCTTTTCTTTTATTGTGAAGTACACGAATTTAACAAAAAATTCACGGATAGCATCATAGATACTTCAACTTAATCGCTTTCAAAGTACAGTTCAAGTACCATCTTCTTGCTTGAGTTATTGCTGTATGAAACAAATAGAGAGCATATAGTAAACCTTCTTTCGGAAACTCAAAGTATTTCTTTCTTATTTCGCTGTTTAACTGCTTTTCGTGAAATCGATGATTCGTGCACAGTTTTCCCGATTGGTGTTCTAACGACTTTCAGCCTGCGTAATTGAAGAATTCATTGCACGTACAAGCACTTTCGTACGAAAGCCTTAGAAGAAACGTAGGTTGAAGTAATAGGAGACTGGATGAAAAGTTACAAGATTTACACCCCGTTATTCGCTTTATTCTGTTTATGAATGTTTTATGATGCACATACATTTCTAATGTGTTTAAAGCACTGTTTATGAAAAAGTTTTACATAGTATGGTTTAATGTGCGCTTTTTGAAGTATTATAAAAAACAGAACATACACCATGAATGAAACCTATATAATTATAAACACGTTTAAAACGCCCATTATTTGTCTACATTGCGTTTTATACCTGTGTGAATAAAATTTTCTCCCATTTCCAGCTACATGATTAATAGTTTTATTAAACATTGATAATAAAACTGAACCATCAAAAGATATCTGAAAAGCGAGCATTGATTTTTGATATTCATTCAAATATTTGGTTTTGACTGTTTATTATAAATGTATTTCACAAAATATTACTTATATTATACATAGATGCCAACAACTACGGAATTTAACAAACCACTTTTAGTAATCAGTATACTTTTTTAGTATTTTTTCAATGTACCGCCCACGCGTAGTACAAAAATTTTCCAATATGATAAGCCGAAATTTCTGGTTAAGAAAAGTGGTTAATTATTTTCTGTGATAGTTGGCAGCTATGTAACAACTCAAATTTCGATGGATTCCCAAATATATTAGATCTGGTGCGCAGAAAGACATTGCTACAAATTGTCAGCTTTTTTTTTTTAAACAATGAAATTGCATTTCGCTTTAACTATATTTATTTATTTACTTATTTTCGAGAGTTAATATATATCCACCCTATAGTCATGTTTTAGAAGTTTTTTAACTTACTTTTTAAGGCTTCTAAAAAAGTTATTTTTTCACCTGTACCATCATTACAAAATAAAATCAGAATACAAAGCAACACAGTAGAGTGTCGGTAATTCGAGGTGGGCGGGTCGGGGATTGCCTCGAACAATCGAAAACTCGAATTATTGAAATCATTAAACAGAACAAACAAATAAATGAAAATAAAGCAATTTTCGTAGTGCATATTTAAATGAAAAATGTACTTAGATATTATCCCATTATAATTAGGGCACTCATTATTTGTTAGCTGAACTGATATTTTTCACTCACTCGAATTTATGGGCAACTCTAACAATCGAGACTCTACTGTAATACGATTAAATTAACTAACTGAAAACGCTAAATTGTCGACGATTTCGAAACTGGCTGTTTTTTCTTTGTCTGTCGTAGTTTTGAAAGAGGAACGATGAAATCGAACTGCCGCACTTGTGTAAAGTCATAGTTGCTCCGGAATATAACTAACCATTTCTTTTACACAGTAATTTTTCACTTACACTGCAACAAAATTTCGGGGTTTT
The DNA here is from genome assembly GCA_038373885.1 of Cheiracanthium punctorium. Classification (NCBI taxonomy): domain Eukaryota; kingdom Metazoa; phylum Arthropoda; class Arachnida; order Araneae; family Cheiracanthiidae; genus Cheiracanthium; species Cheiracanthium punctorium. The sequence goes on from JAWZYV010012000.1 coordinate 333,801, forward strand.
ACGGAGAAGTTGGTATCTGTGGCATATGGCTCATAGTCGCCCTTCTTTGCTGAGTCCGAGTTGCCGAACTTTAGGGAAGATAATTAACCACATTTCTAAGAGGTAGCTTCTTTAGTTTTTAGTTCAATATAGCGAACAGTGCGTCGGTTTCTTAGTGTAGCTATGCTTTATGTCGGAAATGACTATTTGCAAGAAGTGGTTAGTTATATTACATCAAGGTTACCAACTCTGTCGATGGAGTCCGAAAAACAGTGACCTATGGCTTGTTATTTCTGAAATATTGATCACAGACAATAAATTACTATGTTCGCATAGCTGCTCACTGCTAATGGCCATAATTAACCACTTTAGATAAACAGTATATTCATAAGTATTTTTTATGGCACTGATTACCTCGGGCTCGTCGTCCAAACATTTTGCTATGTTTTAAGCCTAAAATTCTTGTTTAGAAAAATTGGTTAATTATATTCCGTAGTAGTTAGCAGCTATGAGTTAAGTAAGAAATAGGTACAGAATTTTATGGTATAGAATAAAATTTTCAGGAGATTAAGTAAATATAAAGTTCGAATGTGTATACGGACGTCGTATTAAAAATTCCCAGTTATCAAAATGTGCCCCATATATTAATTAGGTGATGTAAAAAATTTCAGCATTTTATGCTAAAAAGTTTTGGATATATGAAAATAAATATATGCTAACTTAAACCATTTTTAATGCCTCTCGAAGGAAAAAAATCATAACAAATGATCGCATTTCAGGGTTCATAGATAAGTTATGAAAGAAAACAATGTTTGCAAAAATGCATAATACTTCTACTATTACAGGTATTGTATATGTATAGCCCCTCAACAACTTTGATACTTTTTATGATATAAGACTGAAACTTTGTACATTGATTCATTAAAGTGGCGGACACATTTTACTAACTGAGAAATTTTTGTAAAAGGGCCGTATAAAAATGTAAATTTTGTAGCTATTTAGATTTTAACCCTTGAAAATTTTAATTGATATTGTAAAATTCTGTACTTTTTTAACATAACTTTGTAATTTATTCGCTTTTATCAACATTTAAAGTATAAAACTTTAGGTCCGTTATTTTAGAATAAGTTGTATGTAGACACTTAATCAGCAACTCTTAGATTTATCCATTTGAATGTGATTTCAGTTCAACGATATTTTGCTTACTGCTCTGTAAATTGATCTGATGATTATAAGATAAATAAATTTACTTTATCTCAGTTTTTTTTCACTCATTCAATTATGATAAATTAAGCTGAAAACAAAAAACTACATGAAAATATTTACTTAGTTTTAAAAATTTAATATTTTCTCCTGAGTATGGCTTATTTTTAAAAAGTCAAAACGCTGGCAAAATGAAATAAGTAGTTTGCCGCGATAAGCATGCAGATTCTGCAATAAACTAGAGTAAATCTCATTTGAATTAAATTATCCGTAAGGCAGCGAGCGATATCTTTTAAGTCTGCTTTAACATTATATTTCGAAACATCAACATTTTAAATAAAAATAAAAGTACTTTTATCATACATTAAAACTCTTCACATCGTTAATTAGTTAATTTAATTACTATTTCATTTTAACAGCATGCAGATAATACATGCGCAAGTGTTTAGAGTTAAGTTAATCACAAGAATACGGATGAAACAATTAAAAATACATTTTTCAAAAGTATTATCTTTTTTTCCATTGAGAAATTAATCAATATTTTGCTCTTTTTTGAATTACAAGTGCACTTCAGCTCTGTTTTCCACGTGAATTTTCCGAAGGAATACACTTTTCTACAATAATCAGCAAAACAATTTATTCAATCATATTTTTAAAAATGTTGCTTTCTACTTATTTTCCAAGCCAGACTGTCGCAACTGAAACATAGTAACGTAGCGTTAATAATACAATTCATGAAACCGTAAATTATTTTTAAATAAAATAATTCAAGCAGTCTAAGGGCATTTTTCAAGAAAAGTTCTATCTTGTACTACAATTTTTACTTTTTTTATTTTAATGTTTCTAACAGCAATATGTTAAGTAGGGGGGTGGGGAATGGTTGGATTTTGAATCAGTGGAGCTTAAATAAAAGGAACTTCGTCACTTTATTCGAGATTGTCGTCAAACTTTACGAGCTGCTAAGAAATTATTTTCTTGGATCTTAGTAGCTAAAAGTATGTAAAAAACATCATGCAATCACATTATGAAGTTGTTCTGGACTAAGAATGTGCTCTTTTTTCGCAAAAGAATGTTAAAAAACATCTAAGAAAGAATAAACACTTTGACGCACCAAACATATAGAGTTGCCAACTACTCCGGAATACATTTAACCACACTTGGCATACAGTAATTTTTTAAAATGTTTTTGCGAAATGATAACGAGCCCGCTAGCCTTTCTCAAAGCACCACCCATAAATTAAGCCAAAATGTACTGTTTTAAAAAAGTGGTTAGTTATATTCCGGCGCAGTTACCAACTCTGTACATATGTCAGTTGTACAGTCCCAGCACTTTTGATAACATTTCTTTAAAAGTTGCGAAATACATTTTTTATAGACAGCTTAGATTGAGAGTAATTTATTCAAGTTTTTAAATATTTTGGATGGGTCAGTGAAATCTATCTCAGTATTTTTTACGAGTTGTAAATCAATTGTCCAGAATGAAGTACAAAATTAAATGCAAAAAATTTGCTGTTTTATTTTATTTTATTTTCTTATAATCGTTTTTATTTTAAATAGACACACGTAAATCTAATACAAACTTTTCATCTTAAGAGTTAAAACAGCCAATAAAATAAATCTTGTTTGTTTAAATAATTTACCAATCGACAGTTTAATTCAGGCTTTAATGTTATGTTTCTGTCGTCGTTGATATACAGGCTACGGCCTGACATTTTGGCCACACCCATTTGCACCATAAAAGTGACTAAAAGTTTGCTACCATCTAAATACGAAATAGCCCCAGCTGCCAACTTTTATTTCGTAGTCTGTTTATCTCGTCTGCCACGGTTTCTCAGTTGTTTCGTGTTTATCGGTTGTTTAACATGCAACCGCTATAAGTTGTGTAACTAAAATGCATACATTATTGAAATGAGTTGATAAATCATAGCAGTGCTTTTTAATTACCATGTTAAGTGTTAGTTAAACTTTTCCGTTCAACGTTAGTTAAAGGAATTTTGTTGTATGCTAACACAAAAGCTAATATTTAGAAAAAGTGATTAAATATGTTCCGTAAAAGTTGTCAGCTGTGCGTCTACCAGGCTGAAGAGGGAAAAAAGTATTTCTACCGCTGTAGGTAATTTTATAAGACATTAGACTAGTTAAAGTTATCAGTTCAAAAAATGCAATTTTTTTTCTTCAAAAATGATGCATAACCCGAAAAAATATCGCTACAACTGAGAACGTTGGTATGTATATAATATTTAATCATAAAACCAACTATCAAAATTCGTTCTAGTAAAAACCTGTTGATTGTCCATTTGCAGCTAATATAATGCTGTTCAGTGGGTTTCAGCCTTACCCCTAGTAATTGAATTACGCTAACAACTTCACAGGCTGACTGACTTGACTTTAGAAAATTTTTTAAAGACTTTTTTTCTAGTAGATTTTATCGTAAATGTTTCGTATGATTAACTCATTTATCAATGCTTTGAGACTACTGATTAAACCTCCACAGCATGTTCCATATGTATGTTTACATCTTAATCTAATAAGTGAGACGGTCGTGAAATATAATATTTCTATTGACTTGTACACCCTCTCAAAAAGTATTTCATTAAAAGCGAAATTTCTTACTTTAGCTTTGCGAATAATGAATTAGTTTTCGAAAAACACTCTTCTCGAGAGAAATATGAAAAAATTATAACTATACATAGCCAGAGTTGCCAACTGCTCCGGAATATAATTAACCACTTTTGTAAAACAAAAATGTTTGGCTTAAATTATCGCAAAATTTCGAAGCTGAACGTATGGGCTGGCTATCATTTCGAAAAATTTTTTAAGGAAAATTACTGTTTGCAAAAAGTGGTTAATTATATTCCGGAGCAGTTGGCAACTCTGTACATAGCCTAAATCATGCTTTATGATAAATAATTTTAATATACGAAACCAAAATAGGAAGTTTGACTTTAATCGAATACTTTTTTGAGAGAATGTACAATACAAGAGAGAATAATTTTACCCATAAATAACACCTGGAGGTGCCTTTATAGACATCATAGTGGACAGAATTATAGTTTACAATGTCTTCGGCAAAATCTGTAAATGTGACCCGTCGTAGACATTGCGCTTGGCTGACGAGATATACAGGCTGCTGGGCTGATATTTTGACCACATCCTTTTGCACTCAAAGAGTCATTTGACCTAGGGAGTCTGATCATCTTACTGTGTTTATCTCAGACTAAGATGGTCACATGAATCTTCGGATGCAGAGGAGTTTGTCTAAAATGTCATCCCTGTAAGCTGTATATCACGTCAGCCACGCTTTTGCACTAGTAATTAAGATGACTGGAAAATAACTATACTAAAATACCACTAACTTGGAGCCCAGACAACACTGCTTCTGCTTAAGTGTTCATGAAAGAAATCTTAATGGAAATCGCGATCTGAGCTTAGAATACGATGATCGACTTGGAATGGCATGTCGTTTTGCAGCTGCTGCATATTAATGCTATCAAGTAATTATTCTGATTAGATTATAGCATGGCTCTTCATATGAGCATGGATATTCTTTCTATTTCCTGATGTATTCGCCCTCTTGTTATAAAGAGGCATCGTGTGTCTCAACAGCTGTTGATTACACCTTTATTTCTCTACTCCCACATGGCATCACATCACAGAACTAGTAGACTACAGATCTTGTGCCTTTCCTGTTAATACAAATCTGCCAGAAACAGCAGGTGATTAGATATCACCGTGTAATTACTTTGAACCATGAGATACTGCAAGACGAAGCATAGAAGAAACAAGTGAATTTCATCTGAAAACTTGTCATAGCTTAGCTTATCGAAGCCTTTCAATCAGCGTAATGGTGCAACACCCTCTAGATATAGAAAGACTTACAACTTAAGCTTTGACGTCATCACTCGATCTCATATGACGTCATCACAGTCTTTCATTAAGTATATCTATTTTAAATTTGTGGTGAATTTTTCTCTCATAAAACATTTTTCCCAGTTAAGATTTAAAGAAAAATAATTTTTCAAAAATGACAATTTTTGACTACCACTAATTGTATAATATGATACAGAAGTAGATCACAATGAATTATTTTCTATCAGAAAGGTATTTTAATTTTTATCTATAATTTAAAATATTTTCTGATATTTGTAGCATTCACAAGAAATTTTAAATAGTTTTACTTTTTGAAGACACAACTGTGATGACGTTAAAGCTTCAGTTGTTAGGCCTTCTACGTATTGAAGGTGTTGACTGGTGACGCAAAATAATTGACTTTCTAGAAAACACTACTAGTGAATATCCCCAATGACAGAAATATTGACCGTTTAGCATTCACTTTTTACGGTCAGAATCAAAAGAATGTAATTCGCTTCCTCGTCGAGGTAGGAAAGGAAGTTAAACTCGGTATCAACCCCAGCTCTGAACTCCATGACGTAAAATAGAAGTAATGTTTCGAGCGTTTTTCAAAAAGAGTGGGAGATACGCACTCTACGTGTATAGGTCTGTTGCACCACCTCCTAGATATAGAAGGCCTGAGAACAGACACTTTTACGTCATCGCTAGGTCCACTAAGATGACGTCATCACACATTTATTTTCACAAAGTAAAATTATTCAAAATTTGTGGTGAATTTACTCCCGCATAAAACATTTTAATAATTTAAGGTAGAAAATTTAATTTTCCGACAATAGGAAATTTTAACTACCACTAATTATATAGTATGATATAGAAATAGATTCTAATAAATTATTTTTTATCAGAAAGGTATTTTAATTTTTATCTTTAACTTAATATATTTTCTAATATTTGTATAATTCACCAGAAATTTTAAACAGTTTTACTTTATGCATGTAAAACTGTGATGATGTCATCTTAGAAGACCTAGTGATGACGGAAAAGCTTTTGTTCTCAGGCCGTCTTTATCCAGGAGGTATTGTCTGTTGTAATTACTATTTTAACATGTACATCTCACCTTTGAAACGTAATTTTCATCTGTTCACTTGCACTTCGAATGTATTTTCGATTGTCTCACATCTCATGAAGTATTTTTTAAATATTGTATTATCTTTTTTATATTTCCTAATATATAACCGTTCTATTATTTTTATTTATTTGTTTGTTTATTCTGTACCTCATTGTCTAATTGCATTTTAATTGTATTTCATGATCATCAATAATAAAGATTTTTTTTTCAGTTGCGGAAAATGATTAAAAAAGAGCTTTAAGCATTTAAAGTAATTTACATTATAAATAGCCAAGTTACTGTTATATGACACTTTTACAATACCCTTAAAAGCATTATTCCCGTACAGACATATAAGAAATAACTTTTAGATTAATTCACGGATGAAAAAGTAATGAAAGAAATCAATTACACCAGTAAGTGGCTTTCTATAAGTAAATAAAAGTACATTTTGACAGCTTTGAAGGCATCAAGCAATCGATTTGCTCTTGCCAAATCATCATAGACACGGATAGCTGCTTCTGCTGTCGAGGACGACAAATTATTAACGCCTTAGTGAAAAAGATAAGCCATGACAAAATAAGTTGTTGAATTAGATTTTGGCCACGGAATAAATCCAGTAGGGAAGGCTTTCTTAAGGGCATAATCAAGTGCATTTTTATGTTTCAGGAAATGAGTTGGTGTTATGATGTCATCCGAAATCATTTCTTTTGTTTAATTAAAAGAATAACAGATACTGAAGAAATTTCATACTCAGGATACTTAAGTCCTTTAAAATAAATCTGTGATATGAAGCAAGACGTTTATTAATCGCAACTCATGTAAAAATATTTTTCTGCTGCAGATTTTTTATGCTTTTTAAACCAGTGTATTTAATGCTTCCAAAAATTGAACTTTCCGGACATTCGTTGATAAACTACAACAATTTAAACTTACTTTTTAGAATTTAGAAACTTTTTAACATTATTTACTTAAGCATTTATTTCGTTTTATAAAAATATTTCCTCCACTCTTCTTCATTCAGCAGCAAATCCAGAGTTGCCAACTGCTCCGGAATATAATTAACCACTTTTTGCAAACAGTAATTTTCCTTAAAAAATTTTTCGAAATGATAGCCAGCCCATACGTTTAGCTTCGAAATTTTGCGATAATTTAAGTCAAACATTTTTGTTTTACAAAAGTGGTTAATTATATTCCGGAGCAGTTGGCAACTCTGAGCAAATCACCAACCCAAGTATAGGCAGGAAAGTGATAAACTTTCCTTGTTCTCATACTTTTGCTTGTTTGTGGGATTGGTGATATGCTGCCAGTAGAGAAGACCGCTTGTACCATCCAAAGCATAGGCACAGATTTATGTTTACATCGGAATGCTTTAGATTTTTACTCTCCGAACATGTACCATGTAAGGAAAATATTGTAATCATGAAAAAATTCGACTTCGAGATTTTGGTGTTTTTACACGTTTTGAGGCCTTCTGAATCCATTTATGCTATTTTTACGAGATGTATGTATGTGTGTATGTGTGTGTGCGTGTGTGTTAGTGTGTATGTGAGTGAACACGATAGCTCCTGAACGGAGCATTCGATTGAGCTCAAATTGGATATATATGTCATAAACCACCGTCGCAATACCGGTATTGATTTTGGTGTGTATATAGTTCTCCTACAGGGCTACTACAAAGATTTCTTTTACATTCTGGCCTATGGGGGGAAATTCTCGAAAGTGCGCTAGCGTTTAAACGGTACCTTCGATTGAGCTGAAATTGGGTATCTATGTTATAAATCACCATCTTAAGACCGGTATTGATTTTGGTGTGTATAAGACTTATAGTTTTTCTACAGGGCTACGACAAAAATTTCTTTTATATTATGGCATAATGGCATATGGGGAGAAATTCTTGAAAGTGCGCAAGCGTTTAAACGGTGCATTCGATTGAGTTTCAATTTGGTATATATGTTTGAATTATTCATCGATTAAAATTTATTTAAATACTTGGTAATGATCTTAATCGTAAGTGTTCGGAAAGTCGAGTGGAGTCACTCCAGACTTTTTTATGTTGGATGACATTCCGTAATAATAGTTTAACGTGGCCTATACAAGTCATTTTCTACATGACGACCACTGTTGCTTAACTAAAAGTTTAATGCTCTGTCTTCTTAAATGTGGCCTCACCATGGCACAGTGGTTATGCCAGTGAAAATGGTAGACGGCCGAGGTGTGAAGGTCCCGAGTTCGGGTCTCATCGCGCGGCTGTCGATCTAACGGTCTAGAGTTTTGGTAGGTTTTCTCCAGATGTAACGTGAATACGCGTTAGAACCCCTTAGAAAGTCCTCCTACCAAGGCACCCCCCATCTTAGGCAGATACCCCACGAGCAGGTTTGCCATAACACACACACACACACACACTCTTAAATGTGAAATACATCTACGTTTGCCACTTCAGGGAAAGACAACAGTTCAGATTTTCCTAATTTTGTTATCACTTTTCTGATATTTTTAACATTGATTGTACTACTTTGGAACCTTTTCGGAAGTTGAAATCTAACGTACATTAGCTACTGCAGAATCAGCCAACCAAAACAAATTTACTTAAGGCATACAAATAGCAGAGCGAAGCACGCAAACAGTGTGCAAAGTATTAAAGTGTACAATGAGCAATTTCAGAAACTTAAGATCACTGTGAGTTGCAAGGTGTCACGTTGACACAACGTGCATATTTTTTAATGAAAAATTATTAATACAAATCCTAATTAATATTGTCTAAATTTAAACTAATAATCTATTCTAAATCTAATTTAAAAGTTTTTAATAATAACTATCTTTTAAAGCTTTCAATTTTCCTGTTGGCCTTCTCAATTACAGCGCATTAACGTACTTCTAAAGCATTTCCCTTTCAGCTGCTTAAATAAAATAACAGTTGTCGCCAGTTTTCTATCCTACTAAACGAATAATCATAACATCCCTTCGCTCGCATATGTTTTCTCTGCGGTGCAAGAAGCATATTGCTCGAAAAACACCTGCTAAAATTGTTCCAGAAAAATCGAGCTCCCTTTTTCTATAGCAGTAGGTCTAACGGTCATTTTTTTAGCAGTTGCGGAGTTGGTACTTGTGTGGCGAGGTCCTCACTTTTAAGTGGGGAGCCTTCGCCACCGGAACGTAGGCACGAAATGCCATGCTCGCCATAATAATTTTTAGAAGAATGCTTCCCCAGTTTTCCTTTTTTTTTATTTGAGGGTGTATTATAAAGTTTCAAAATGTTGATCTTCAGATGGTGTAAAAATAAAAAGATATGACTAAAATGGAGATGAGTCCTGCCAATTATTTATAGTCGACTTACTGATTTTTGTTCGCAAAGTTTGTGCTTTGTGTTCCAGCTTTCTGCGTGCTCTCCTCAAAAAGAAAAATGAAACGACGAGGGCTAGGAAGACGGATGCCTTTCCGTAATAACATTATGGGTCAACAATTAGTTGACCGCCTCCTTCTTTTCTTTTGCGAACCTGCTTTGATGTACCGCTCTCTGTGATCATTCCCAGCATTCTCTTGAAATCGGTTTTAGTTTGCTGGCTTTCAAGAAAAATGAATGTGGTGTTGCTTTAACTGAAATTTTCTTCTTACAGTGCTACATTTCGCTGACGTATATATTTAATACGCAATATGGAGGTCGACACATTTTTCTTATTTTTAATGCAGTGACGCGATGCTCTTCACGATTGTTCATACCAAATGTGACAACGATCTACACACCACATACCTACCATCGTCTCCTTACGATCACCGCCTTCCACCGTACATCTACATTTGATACAAGGACTGGACTAGATTGAAAATGGGTTTTAAGGGAGTTCCTGACTATAAAGTCTAACCTCCAGTTAGGCTCAAGGATACGTTGTTCGTACCTTGGATTGACGTGCGGTTCGAAGTTTGTAGCCGTAGGCTACACGTCATGGAGCATGAGGTGCCCCGTGTATTTCAGTTCGAGTCCTGGTGCCGGGTGCAGCCTGAGCCTCGGGTGTCGACCCAGATTCCCCTCGTCGATAAGTGACGATCTTCCTCTGGGTTGCTCGACAGAGGACTCAGGTGGAGGAGTGAAGGATGGCTTTGGGCCGTTTGCGGAACCGCGGATCGGATACCTCGAAGTCTGGCAGCTCGCAGACAATCTCGCTGGGGAGATGGCTGAGTTGTTCATGAAACCTCTTCGTCATTCTTCGGACTTGTGACATGAAGGGGTTGATATGGAGGTCCTTTCTGATGGCCTTATTACAAATGTGGGTTGGGCCGTTGCGTATAGTTCTAAGGATTCTGGCTTCACGTGCCATGATCCGTTTAAGGTGGGTGTTGGCTGCATAGACCCAGGCAGGGGCTGCGTAGAGAGCTATCGGCCTGACCAGTGCTTTATAGAGGAGTATTTTGGTGGTGATTTTGATTTTTCTGTTGAAGATAAGTTTGCTCACAACACTGAATGCGCTGGTCATTTGGTTCCTTGTTTTTTCGACGTGTTGCTTCCAAGTCAGGTCACGGTCGAGTGTAAGTCCAAGATATTTGGCGTTGGTGACCCATTCAATTGGGGTACTATCGACAATGATGCGGCTGGGGGAGCCTTGTTTCCGACATACATCGCAGTGCATTTGGATGCGTTTAGTTTAACTTTCCAATTTCGCATCCACAGGTCGATGGCATCAATGTGAGCTTGTAGTGCGTTTTTGAGAAATCTTTGGGAATCGGTTCTTTCTTTGAGAATACCGGTTATAGTGCTTGGCGACAATTTCAGTGTCGTCTGCATAAAGTGTGATGCTTGTCCCCGGATGTTTTGGGATGTCGTTAACAAAAATATTGAATAGTGTGGGGCCCAGGATGGATCCTTGTGGGACTCCACTTCGGATGTTATGCCTTCTGGAATGGCTGGCTCCCTGTCGGACAGTGTAGGATCTGTCTTCCAGATAGCTCTTCGTTAGGTGTACCAGTGAATCCGGTATGCCGGTGAGTTGCAAGTACTATACTGAAATAGTTCTTGAATACTGAAGTAGTTCTTGAATTGTGGGAAGACTGTTTTGTCAGTGTTCTACACACCTGAAACTTTTTTTGTAGTTGATGGATGCGTTATAGTGACATCTTAAATCATTAAATACATTTTTAGCTAAAAATATTTTTAAAATATATATTATGTAAGCCTACAAATGGGCATAGTACTTACAGATTAACAGCAATTACTCCTCCCTTGATCGGCGTCGCATCTCCTATGTTCGGCGGTATGAACAACTGGATTCTTAATTTTTTTAAACAAACTTTCGTGTAATTTCGTGTTTCTATGCCTAAACCCGCTTACGTAGGATGACTGATTCCATCCTAAGTCAGCAGGCCTTCTTTTTTAAGGTCACCATTCGGCATGGGCACATATACTTCACAAATATTGTAATACGGCGTGATCTTGGTATACCTTCATTTAGGACAACAGTCCGTTGGATTGGTGAGTTTCTTCGGAAACTTGTAAATGAACTCTTGGTAGAACTTCTAGACTTCTGAGAAGAAACAAATTGTAAAAGGCCCGAGGCGGTCTTACATTTGAATAGCGGTTAAGAGCTTTCAATTAATATTTATATATATATATATATATATATATATATATATATATATATATGTGTGTGTGTGTGTGTGTGTGTGTGTGTGTGTGTGTGTGTTATATTCTTACTCCTACTGCCTTAATCTTGTTTTTCTCTAACTGACTTGACCATACCTCACTATTTGGCCCCACAGATTTATTATCCGAAACAAATACTGGACTACAATACTGAATATGCAGCCTGGGAGATCTTAAAAGAGCCACTCATACGAATTCCTCATGTCACCAAACCTCAATCACCGTGGTAACTGCGTTAGAATTTGAATAACCTTTTTAAAAAATGTACTGTTTCCAGAATGTCTTAAATAATAATCCGTTAAAGTTTTAAATCATATAATAAAAAAATCCTTTTTTGAATATGTCCTGTTAAAGTCCATTTTAATTCTGAAAAAAAAAAATCACTTCGTTTTCGTCGCTCTTTGATGCCATTCATTCGTAACCCTAATCATTAACCCAAAAGCGATGTTTGTGTCATAATTACCACGTCAATGTAGTGCTAGTGTATTTAGATCACGCTTCGAAATACTGACGTCCAGTCAATGGAGAATACTCAAACCTAGTTATCACAAACTTGCTGCAACTTTGCGGAAATTCTGTTACATAAAATTTCCATTGATAAAATAATTACGGTACAGATCAGTATTTTTCTTTTTTCTTTCCTTAAATGGTGTTATCTTCTTGGATATCAAAAAGAGATGCAATTCTGTTAACCTAGAGTGATATTGTCCATCCAGTTTTGGTATTGTTTAAGGGGACTCAGCTTCCTGAACGTTTTTTTAATTATTATTTTTTAAAGTAACTTTTTGTTATCATTATGTGAAGAATAAACACTTTTAGCCAAACATCTAAAAAAATTAAATTTAAAAGCCTCAAATTGTCTACAAATTTTAAACTACCACTTATTTATTTATTTATTTATTACTGCCATTTTTTATGCATAGCTGCCAACAACTCTGGAATATAATCAACCACTTTTGTAAACAGTAAATTTCGTGTTGAAATATGGCTAAAATAAGCAGCATTTGATGGCTTTAACGGCAGGTCTGGTAACTACTTTGAAAAATACTTTAACATAGCTGCTAACTCTTCTGGTTTTATCGTAAGAGTTTCCACCATTACATTTTGCTTAGAATCTTAAGCTAGAAGGTTGTCCAAATACTTAAACCAAAGCAAAACGGTTCAAAAATTGTGGTGGAAAGTGATCCGATAAAATCGAATCAGTTGGCATCTATTCCTTAAAAATGTATTACAAATAGTTCCTAAAAATAATCCGCTGTTGATGGCAGGTATGTTTATATTTCTATGGCAATATTTCGATCATATTTTAGGATTGGATTTTAGCTGATGTTCAGATTAAGTAATAAAAAACTTCCGATTAAGCAGTCGCCGGAACGTGAATCCAGCTGATTTCAATAAAAATTTTATCCAGTTCCGCATCTGAAGTTGTATGCAACCGAAGGCTTAGTAAATAAAATGCTCATTGAAAACAGCTCGTTTTTTTCCGGTAACTGCTGAATCTAAAGTTATTTATGACTCGACCTAGTACAGTAGCTTTGGAAAGAAAAAAGAAAAGGACAATTATGTACAGAAAAGCGAAAAAAAATATCAGAGATGCAACATTTAAATTTTTTTCTTAACTTTCAACGTAGAGTCGCGATCCTTAAGGCTCTTACTTGTCATAAGGTTCAAGCAGAAAAAATACTAAAAATTTCATAATAATCAAGATATGAAAGAGCCAAGGCATTTCAAAAGTGACAGAATTTAATAAAAATAATAAACTGAGATAGATGTGATTCAAGATTTCATTCAGTTATTAATTACTGGGGAAAAGTGTACATATAAAACTGTAGTTGGTATTGTAATTGAAGCATGATTTTAAAAATGTAGTTTAAGGTATATAGACTGTTTTAGTATATAAATTTCAAAATCGATATTTTCATCAAATTGTCTTATTGCGAGGGTTCTGAGTCCATTTGATTCCAATTTTCCAACGCAGTGTTATCAGAAAGTTATTACTGAAGATATTGATTGATTAATTAAGATCACCGAAAAATTCATCTAAATACGTATTATTTTATAATAAAGTTTATTCATAGATAATACTTAGTTATGACGTGTCAAAAGAATAATCAATAATATTAATTTTTAAAACTGACCCAGATTTTCTTTAACGCAGTGACTTAAATGCATTTAGTAAAGCAATTTTTTTTCAACCTGAGAAATTTATGAATAAATTGTTTAATTTTCGCAGATCAAGTAATGAGCATTCGAAAAATACCGGAAGCGTTTTTCAGGACAATCATTTAAAAATTTGAGTGCGGTAAAGCGAATTGCGCCTGCCGGCTATGTAATTGACCTAACAATCATTGCGTTTGGAGCGTTAACGTCTAGGGTTAAGTCATGAACTTGGCGTGCTAGCTTAGCATATGAGACAATTTGCGTTGGCCCATTCAAGTGTGAAATGGGAATTTAACAAAATTAAGATTGTGGTTGCCAATAATCATTTTATCAAATTTATTATTGCTTAAATGTATCGTCGGAAAAACAGTTAAAATTACATATATTTAAAAATTGAAGCTGCAATCACAATTTCTAAACAAATTTGTAGTATAATATTTAGTACAGTATTTAAATGTAAGAAATAATATGTTTTATGAAATGATAATGAGCACCCAAAATTATAATATTACTATAGACTTTTAGCATTACGTCTATTTACTGCTAAATTTGGATGACTCATTTCTTTAGCAAGCAGGCTTTGCTTGCGAAGGTCACGGTTAAGAAAGCCATCAGCTAAGGCTTTAACTTAGATCAGAAAAAAAACTAAGACCAGTTTCGATCCAGTAAACAAAGATCAGAACTAAACCTGCCTATAAAAGTTCTTTTTTCACTGTGTAAAACTGCTTCAAATTTCTGTTGAATATACTCAAGCATAATCAATTTTTCACCCTCTAATGCCCACTATAAGAAATCCCCTATAGCAAAACACTATTTTTTGTTGAAATGGTGTTCTTTTAAGTCATATAACGTAAATATAATACAAATTTGCGGGAAAAAAAATATTTTTATGTTTTTTTTTTTTTTTTTCAATGGTAGCACCAAGATTTTAAAACCTTTAAACATTAAGAATGAAACTTTTTAAAAATTATCTTGTATCTAGTGAAGAAGCATATATGTTTTTGCATATAAAGGCCAATTATTATTTTTTCCTGCATGCTGAATATTAATAAAATAAT